>CM025786.1:62005341-62187730 GCA_014636745.2 Centella asiatica
TCACCAAGTAGGAATTCCCTTTTGTTGGTTATTTTTCCCCTGTTCTCTTCAGATAATTAGAAATATAGTTTCAGATGTTGCAACTTTTACAATTCTACTGACCTTGTGATAATTGTACTTTTGCAGCGGACAATATACATTCCTCAACCAACATGGGGGAACCACCCAAAAGTTTTCACCCTAGCGGGCTTGTCAGTGAAATACTACCGATACTATGATCCTGCAACCCGTGGACTAAACTTTCAAGGTTGGAATTGTCCTCCAATGGAGTATTGACCTTTAAATGGTTAACATTACATTTCTTTATGTGACTATCATTTACTTAAGGCTTAAAAGCTGCAACTCTGCCAAACATGTTGATCCTTATTAGTCTGGCTTGATTTTATCTTTTACATGAGCCCTTGGATCAAGTAAATATCAAGCAAACTTTGTGTTCTATTAAATATATCTTCCCTGTAAAATAATTCATACAATTAAGTACAATGTGAGTCTACTTTTCCTTCTAGTTCTGGATATAGATATCCAATCCAATCGATATTTTTGACTTTGATATTCGTGTCCATACGTTTATCATAATCTTTTAACTCAAGATAAATATGACAACTGCTGTAAACGTTAGTGTCTTGTCCTTGGCTCTAATTTTGATTGTATGCCTTTTTTCTGCGAGTGACAGGCTTATTAGAAGACCTTGGTTCCGCACCATCTGGAGCAATTGTGCTTCTTCATGCCTGTGCCCATAACCCCACTGGTGTTGATCCAACTCCCTCACAATGGGCACAGATGAGGCAGCTGATGCGATCTAAAGAATTGTTACCCTTTTTCGATAGTGCTTATCAGGTGAGTTTGTGTATGCTATGAAAGTATACTTTTGATTATCCTTTAACTGGGAAGGACTGAACCTCAATGATGAGGAGATTTCATCCTTTTTTTAGAATGCTTTGTTCTTAGAATTTTAAATGTTGAGCTCTTGATATTCTAGGGATTCGCAAGTGGTAGTCTAGATCAGGATGCAGAATCTGTTCGCATGTTTGTTGCCGATGGTGGTGAATGTGTAATAGCTCAGAGCTATGCAAAGAACATGGGGTTGTACGGGGAACGTGTTGGAGCCTTAAGCATTGTAAGTCACACATTTAAACAAATCTGCGGTTTCACATTGAAGTGTTCTCGGTTCGTTGGCTGATGTCTGTCTGCCTATGAATATTGGAAATAGGAATACATATATAAATTACAATCCTTTTCCATTTAATATTTTTGTCATTCTTTAACATATCCTTCAGTAGTTCCTGGACCTCACATACAAGGCAGTCCTCAATTTCTGTCCCTGGTGTTCCTGTTTTTTGGTACCTGTTTTTGGAGGAAAATAGATATATTATCGACTTTGTAAAACAGACTTTGAGGATGTTCACCTTTACCTGAATTCCTCACAAAGCCACTATGTCGTTAATCTGGTATAAAGAAACTATGAAGTTTTACTTATCTGTGGGTTTTATAATACTTATCTTTGTAGTATTCACTGTGTGCTGATTGCACACATGGTTGGTGTGAATGCCTATGAGGACTTGGTCCTGAGTCCTGAGTACAGAAAGACCAGTAATAACTACATGTTTTCTGCTTAATTTACCGGTGTGGTTTATGGTAGATGACTAGATTTCTGATCTCCCACTCCACATGCTGAAATTTCTTCCTGACTTTGACCGTACACTAAACTTACAAGCTAAGATTTTCCCAAACATCTATTACTAAATTTCATAATTTGGTGTTTGAGAAGGCTACTGAGTACTCCCAGATTACAAAGTACCCGACTCTGAATCAAAATGAAAATTATAGAATTTACCTACACGTAATAAATACTCAACAATATATTTTATTTTCTGCTAAAATGTGTCCAAAATCTACATTTTACAGGTTTGCGGGACTGCTGATGTGGCAAGTCGGGTTGAGAGCCAGTTAAAACTTGTGATCAGACCGATGTACTCAAACCCACCTATTCATGGTGCATCTATTGTGGCTACCATTCTCAAGGATAGGTACTAATTAAGAGCTGCTGGATGACCTGTCTATTGCAATCTGCTAAAAGCTGAATCTTTGTTCATACTTCTCAAGAGAAGAAAGAAAATATATTTGTTTTGTTTCTCTTTCAATTATCTTTCAAGAAGAACCTTGCTTCTATTCAACGTGGTTTCATATGTATATCTCAGCTTGGAGATTGTATGTTTTAAATTCATTTGGCTCTGCTTGCAGGAACATGTACAACGAATGGACTATTGAATTGAAGGAAATGGCAGAACGTATTATAAGCATGCGCCACCAATTGTTTAAAGCTTTACAATCTAGAGGTACCAGTTTGTTTCTTCAATTTAGCATTTACAACACCGTCTGTGCTGTCTGCTTTTTTAAATTTTTATTGTGTTTATGGTGACCTTGAAAATGATGGCCAAAGCTTGAATCCTGCATTTGAATAGAAAAGTCTAAAACTAACTTGATATATGTGTAATTGGGTCAGCTAGAACTTCCCAGAGAAATTAAAAAAAAAAAAAAAGAATAATTACACAAATGTAAACCTTGGAACTAACGTAAGAAAGAATTTTTCTTTTCAATCTAGTATGTAATAGTTTGTATTGTACATTTTCTTTGCACCTCATTTCTTGAACTCATTGTCAAAGTGGACCAGTAACATCCCTTTTTATTCCTCATTACACTATTGTTGCCAGATTCCATTCTTGAGCTCCTCAAGCATGATAAGTTGCCAACCTGGGAAGGAAAGGTTCGGTTATCATGTCAGACCTGCCCTTTGTTGTAACGTTGTTTCAGGTTTCGGTTATCATCCTCATAGTACCCTTGGACATCAGATTCAGTATTATGTGGGTGTGTATGTAGAGTTCGAATTTGATTCTTTCGTGAGACCGCTCTTTCCGTTTAGTATCCCTCATTGTTGAACTCAACCTTATTTTAGCCCTAGGTGAAATGCGCCGAAGGAAATTAAACAACAAACTAAATTCTCAATGCATGTCGAATTGGGTTTAACCATATAATTGGTATTGCATCCAAAGCACTCATGTTTTGGTAAATATCGAAGGTACACCTGGTGACTGGAGTCACATTATCAAGCAGATTGGAATGTTCACTTTCACGGGACTCAACACAGAGCAAGTCTCCTTCATGACTAAAGAATACCATATCTACATGACATCTGATGGGTAAGAAGACTCATTGCAGTATTTTATTAATTAATGTTCTTAAAACTGGATAGAAATTGATATTATTTTCTTTCCTTTTTTTGTAATTAACTTTCTTTTTTCTTTTTTCTTCTCTTATACAGGCGGATTAGCATGGCGGGATTGAGTTCTAGGACAGTCCCACACCTAGCAGATGCAATACATGCTGCCGTTACGCGTATTATGTAAATCTGTCACCTTTCCAATACATGAAGCTCCTTATTATGGCTTGTGTTAGTCCGCCAGTTTCATACATCTCTGTTGATGATTTATATGTAATAATAATAATAAGTGTTTCCTCGTTTATAAAGAGGTTACCTGAATGTTGCTTCAATGGTAAAATCACGCGTATGGTCTTAATATGGTTGTACTAGAATAATGGATGGAGTATATCCTTCATGATTTGACTCCAAGGTGCTCCAAACTATTAAGAGTTGATAATAGTCGACTTTTCAAAATTAGATACACATATTCATTTTTTTTAGTTGTTCCAAAATAAGAATACTCTTAAATTTCACAATAATTCTTTATACAATCCCCGCTGGCCCCACTGATTCTTAATTTCAGAATTATTTGTTTCACATGTTTATATAGATCAGTCGTGACACAAAAGATTTTTCTTTAAACTCAAATATCATTATCACAACTTAATTTTTACTTAATAAAGAAGAGTAACGATTATGTTTTGTATATTTTAATATCTATATAATAAGAATAGCGATCCTTCTAGACTATTGGTGCAAAATTTGAGACCAACCCTGTACTCACAATAATTTTAAGTCAGAAACAGACTTAAGATTCCTATCAAGAAATTGGAAAAAGGATAAGCCATTGACATCAACCATTATGACATTTTTAGTTTATGTGGACTCATGATGTGTTGTATTACTCTATTAGAAAATTATTAGCATAGGAAAAATAATATCTCCTCACTTCTCCCCATCTTCCCAGCCAAACTAAATTTAACACAGAAAAATAATAACTATGATAGTAAACTTAGTACTTACACACTTTCTAGCCATTCAAGTTCCTCTTATTAACGTATAACATCACAGAAAACTGACATGCTACATGAATTCTCACATTGCATTTTCGTTATTTTCCATTCTTACTATTCCTTGGATGTCTGATCAGTTTCTACCCTCGTACTGGGGTTTCTAGAAATCCCATAAAAACTATCAAAATCAAAAACAAACTAAAGCAAGGAGAGGAAGGGTAATGGAACAACATAAATAGTCAAAAACTAATATCATCCACTCAACTCACCTTAATTATTAATTTTGATGGGTTATCATCTGCATACAAAGCTGAAAATTCGAGAACAAAAAGAAGGGCATAAAAGATTAATTGAATAAACCAATTCAGGGAGGGGATGAGAAATACAGCAAGGAAACAATGAAATATCTTCACTTAATTTTAGCAATCAACAGATGAGAATTCAATACCTTCAATTCTCGTTGCTTCCCATATTAAATCATCCTACCATTTTCAAATTAGCATCCGGAGCATATAAAACATTGAGTGTTCCCGACTCTCAGATATTGTATAAAACATATGCCTGCAACTCTGATGTATGGTATGGTATGAAAACATGTACATGCGATTGAGGGCATAGAGGAGAGCAACCAACCAATCCAAATAGATGACTCCTCAGATCGATCGAGAACATAACAGAGGTTAAAGAAGAAACCGATCACCTGTTTGAAGTTAAATTAGGCTAGAGTAATTGAAGGAGATAAAAACCATTCGGCAAAATATTCGGTGCCGAGGAAATCGCAACTACGCGAATTGAACACTCACTGAACTAAAAATGAAACGGCGAACTCAAATAAATATTTGTCTTAAATTTCATTCCAGAAAAATCGGAGCTATGCAAAGATAGAACAGAGTTTCGGCGAGTATCAATCACGCGGGCCTAGTTCGCTCGTCAGAGGATCGGCTTTGCGCTTTTTAGTATATGGTAATTGATAATAGATTAGGAACGGAATTTCATTCATAAATACTCAAATACATTCCACTGCATCCAGAATTTGATCATTACAATCATTTGTCGTTACAGGACTGTATAGAAAGAACAAATACATGTATAATTTCTCAAATATCATCATAGGACAATGCCGACCAAAAGAATCAGCTACCTGCAACCTTTCAACAGGTGGGAAGAAGGACTTGAGAAACTCTTTGAAGCTGGGAATCTGCCACACTCAGTTGCTCCTTTGTCAGGTGTTTCGCATTCACTAAAATCCAGTGTCCGCCTTTCCGGCTGAAATAGATTTGGCAACATAAATTTCTCAGATGCTGCTTGTTTAAAATTTACAAATCTCATGTAGAAAAGTTGTAGTTTGTGAAATCTGAGCTTACCAAGATATGTGAAGTCGAATCTGCTTTTTCTTTATTGGAGCATCTTTTCTTCAATATCGAATCAGGAGTTTCATCACCTAAAACTTCCCGAGCATCAGCAAATGCAGCTGCAGTATGCTCACTTAACTGTTTCATTAGCCCAATGGCATCATAGCTTCTTTCATCCCCTGGGCTCATAAAAAAACCAATATCCTGCAAAACCCATG
Source organism: Centella asiatica (assembly GCA_014636745.2). Taxonomy (NCBI): domain Eukaryota; kingdom Viridiplantae; phylum Streptophyta; class Magnoliopsida; order Apiales; family Apiaceae; genus Centella; species Centella asiatica. The sequence continues at coordinate 62,011,124 of CM025786.1, forward strand.
CATACAAAGAGGTAATTATAAAGCAAAAAAAAAGAAAATTTCACACTAGAAAAATCTATGTACCACCAGAACACGGATACCTCAATTGTTATGTCTGTATCAACTGTGGGGCCAGGAGTGAAAGAGTTAATGAACCAAGGAGATTTCCATGCTGAAGGAGAATCAAAACTTCTCTTGAAAGGGGTTTCCCCAATGCTGAGGGAGAAAAATCCATCAGCACGCAAACCATGAAAAGCAAGTCGCAGCTTACTAGGAAAAGGACATAGCAGAAACAATATATGTATAGATACACACACAAAACACGCACATATGTATCCACAGATACAGACATATATATCCACAATTTTAACCACAAATTCAACCTAAAGACACCATATACAAATTACAGGATCAAGAAAAGACTAACAGCAAGATATATCTTACATGTTTTGGTTATCAGTACCATCATTTTTCCCAGACCTGGGAACCATAATCTCCAGGGGGGCAGATGATGGACCAGATTTTATGCATGTAGTTACAAGATTGCTTTGACTCTTTTGTCTGCAGGCAGAACTAGGGCTTGAGACTGAAAAACAAGGTTTCTCAGATGATTCTGAAGCAGCAACTTGACTTGATGCAGCTTCCAACCTACCGGTGTACTGACTTCCAAGAGTTTTAGCACTGGAATTCAGGTATCTGTTTGACTTGATTCCAAATTCCTCGGGAGAAAAGAACATCATATCATTCATTTTCTGTTCAACAAGGATCCCAGAAGGCTGTCTCACCAAACATGACAAGGATCAGAAGCTTCTTCTGCCAGTTATTTCCAACTTAACATATAAATGTAAGAAAATAATATGTTCCTCATATAATATGAATATTCATAGGATCTACTCTCAGAAAACGAAACCAAATATGCATGTTAAATTAATTTTTAAAGCTAAGTTCCAGATACAGAAAATTGACTACACATTAGAATGTTAATTAGCTACGACTTCAGAAACCTGATTGAAAGAAAGCAAATAATTGGACAAAGCTTTTGTACAATCACAATTTTCTTGTTTTGTCTTTGAAGCTTTACCCTTCAGTCAAGCAGGGACACATGATAGGCGTAATCCTCATTCAACACACAATGAAATAAATAGGAGGAAAGAAGAAAATAAACCAACTCACAGTTTTTAAAGTAGCATCATTGTCACACATAGTTTTAGCATCAACACTAATAATTCCTTCTTCCTTGTCCTGTGGATTGCTACCATTGAAGTCTTCGTCGAATGTTCTGCTTTCTGGTACTTCCGTGCTATCTTTGCTTTTCCATTTCCCCGTGTCAATAGCATAATTCAAATTCTCTTTATCTTCACCAGAGGAGCCAGAGCACTTTTTCAGGTTTGTCGCTTCACTGTTGCCATTCTCATCAGACAAGACTTCTAATCGAGAGAAATCTCTAGCCAAATTGGAAAATGACTTCTGATTCAGGCTGCTTTCAAGTTTCTTTTCACACCTTCTCTCAGATAAAGGTGAAACCAAATCGCGGTTTCGCTTCTTCAATATGGACGGAGTGCTTGTAAAACTCTTGGCAGCACTTTTCAGCACAGCATCCGGACTGTCATCCCGAGATGGTGAGTCCCACAACCTAAATGGGGTAAAGGAATTCATAGATGAAGTCATTAGCTGGCGGATACCAAGAGGACTATACTCTTGCTGCATATCAGTACCATTCTGGATTAAATCACAGCTGAGGAAAGGAATATCCAAGCTTGGAAACCGAGGCGGCTCATAAAATAGAACTCCAGCATCCTGCTGTTCAGCTGGATTTTCATCCGGTGAAGTGCAACTTTCAATATTATTTGATTCTCTTGAACCAAAAGTATCTGTGGGAGCTACATTTGGGACATCTTTTTCCTGATCAGGTTGCATTTGCTGTTCTACAATTTCGGTCCCATTATTAAAATGAGGATTAATGGACTCGTTGGCATAGATTAAGCCATCATTTGTTATTGTGAGCAGCTCATCTTCTTGATTTTCAAGTGAAAGGTCATAAAACTGATTGGGGTCACTACCATATATAATTTCACCATCGTCTTCTGAAAATTGTGAAGGAAAGGTAAAAGGCTGACAGCATGATGTTCCCAACATGTCAGAACTAAATGAATAATATGAGTTTGAAGGTAGAGGGGAAGAATTAGAAATCTGATATCGTGCTGTCTGGTAAAGTAAAGCATCGATAGTACCATCTGTGTTGGTAATATTTGAGCATTTTGCAAGGTTTTCAGAGGAAAATGGAGCTTCATTCCCTGCAGCTTCCAGGTAACCATCTTCAGATATTATAATGTGTTCTCGCTTATCACATCCCATTACAATATTTGCCATGCGAGTGGAAGAACATGTCGCCAGAGAACTTTGCAAGGGAAAAGGTACCGCTTCATGGTTTTCATTGTCAGCTATACATTGCAAGAACCTCGACGATTCCTGCTCAAAATCCAGCGAAGATATGTTTGGTAACCTGTTTGAATCAAGCTGCCAATTTTTTCCTGGAGAAGTAACCCAGTCACTTGAAACATCATGTTCAAGAAATTTGTCTGAGCTACCAAATTCATATGGCATTTCTGGTATCGAAACCTGAATTTCTTGATGCACTGGACTAGAGCTTGCATCCTTAGCATGACTAGATTCTTCAGTCAACAAATAATTCTCTCTTACAGTTGTATTGGCCAAGTCACTAGTAGATTGAGAACAAGCCAACAAAGTAGAACCTTGACTACATTCTGAAGTTTCTTCAGCTTCTGTTCCATCTCTGGGAAGACTATCATCACCACTGTACTGCTGCTGAACCCTTGATGAAGACGAAGACACTGGTTGAAGAACACCTTGAAACTGTGAGACCAAGCCTGATGCTAAGTATGAGTACAATTTCTTTTTTACTGAACTGTTCCAATGATTTTTAATGGCATTGTCTGTCCTGTAGATCATAGGTACACAATATTTCAGATGTCGCGCTGACGCTGGCCGGTTCAACATGGAAAAAGGGTATAGGCAATGCTTACGAGCAACAGAACTTGCATATATTTTGATCATAGTCAAAAACTTATAATATGATGCAACTGATAAAGAAGAAGGATCAAAGTATTCTTAAATTCAAGGATATTTACCTTCCAGGCAAATATTTAGTTAACTCAGCCCACTTGTTCCCGTAAACTTGATGGGCACGAATTAAAGCCAATTCTTCTTCTAGTGTCCAAGCATCCTTATTTATATTGGGATTTAGATGATTGTGCCACCTGAAAAATGCAACATAAACATAAAGACATGCAGAAAGATATTTTGTGAAGGATTTCTAGTAATTACAGGACATAAAAATTATGTAATCAGAAAGTATGCACCATACGTAATCATGAAAAGGCTAAAACACAAAAGAGCTCATACATTTTAGACTTCATGCTAGACGCAATCTTACGTCATAAAAAGCTTCATTTGAAAGAAACACAGAACTGAAATTACTGATTGGCAGAATTAATCTCACATATTATCTTACCTTTCCCGACATTGCTTACCAATACGCCCAGGTAAACGTTGTGCAATGGTAGACCACTTTTTAGGCCCAATTTTTTCCACCAATTGAATTATTATTTCATCCTCCTGAAATAAAGAGAGAACAAGAACCGGAGACAGTAAACAAAACATGCTTAAACAACAAAAATATTACAAACCATCAACATAATTTTATAGCTTCACCTCTTTAGACCAAGGACCTTTAACAAGCTCCGGATTCAAAACTTTCTGCCACCTATGTAAGCACTGTACATCTGTCCGTTCTTTAAAACATTCCGCTACACAACATTTTGTAGATTTTAAAATTCATGCATCAATATGGTGTAGCATTCATGAAACAAGTATATAGCCTTAATATCAGAGGAACTGGATAAGATGGTGAAGTTGTGTGTAAAATCAAGCCCATTGCGGAGCAACAAGGTCAAATTGTACAAGTTGCATATTGCACAAGAACAACGAAAGGTAATACTTAATAACAAGATGAGTCAATTAGACCTGATGGTCCAAAATACTACAATTTCCTAATATGTTCTATGCTAGAGGAAGTGCAAGAATAGTAAAGAGTCAAGCATCTAAAATTCTAGATTTATAGCTAAATTTAAGAAATTCAATGCAGAAAAGTAAGTTTGCTCATCAAACTATGGAAAGAAAAATATAAAAACCAATACCTGAAGAGAAAAGATCACGTGTAAACAAAAGTAGATCATATGCAAGCAAACGTATATCATTTTGTGCAACAATTGCCGAAAATAAAAGCACTTTAAATAAAATATAGGAGCATACGGAGTGTATATTAAAAACAGCATTATGGTTTTTCTGACATTGAGAAAAACAAACTATTTATTTAAACAAAATACCTATTTTTTTCCAGTTCTTTCCATTGAAACGCTGAACAGCCTGACGCAAAATCTCATCCTGGATGAAAATAAAAGATCAACAAAATTAATAACAAAGAATGTAATACTATACCATACCATTGAATTGAAAAAGAAACATTATATAGACACACATACACCCCCATCATACATCAGCATTAAAAGGCTGTGGAACTATCAGCTCCCAAAATTAACCTAGCCATTCATACATCAAAATTGACAATGTCCATGGACAAATATAATTGCAATTAGTGGCACAGATCGGGCAAAAATAATTTTCTCACTTGGCCGGCCATGATATAAAATTCAGAAAGAAAGAATTGACTTACCTCTTCAGGAGTCCATTGTCCCTTAGTGGATCGCCTGGTAGGGCCACTAGTCCTCCTAAGAAACAGTTGCAAATGTTCAGTTTACAGTAGCTATATGTTCTTTCCTATAAGATGTACAAAACCTTGTTAACTTTATTTAAAATAACCCATTACGATTCTACCATCAAAACTGACACTACTCTAAATGTACCAGGAGCAAAGATGTGATGTTGAAGATACAGACCTCCTAATATACTAAGCATATTACTGAATATGACAAGATGAAAAATTAGACTGACCAACGTTAGACACGATGAAACTACACATACCCATGTAAAGGTCGTACTCTATGACGGCCATCAGTGACCCCACCAGAGGAGCTGTTGTTTGTACTTTCACCTTTCATCAGTAATCAATCTAAACAAGAATTTGCATAACCCAATTTCTGTTCTGTAATAATTATCTTCCAAATGTCTACCCCAAATCATTATCAACTTCACCCTGATGTGGCTGGAGCCAGCTCCGTCCCTGATGAAATCTGAAGCTTAAAAGTATAATCACCGTAAAAATCACGGAATTACAAAGAAAACACTAGTAGATGTATGCAATTACGCAAATTCACAGGAACAAAGGGATTAGCATGAACTCTCGAATATCAAGATCAATTCAATCCAATTTAACTTTGACTAGGATCAGATACGGAGTAATCAACTAGGTTTGAATTTTGAAAAAAAAAATGACAAAATTACTGAAAACGGCACAAAATTCGAAAAATCAAGTGAAAATAGTAACAAAGCACAAAGACGTCAAATATCAGAGTTTCAATAAACCTAACAATATAAACAAAGGAGAAAAAAGTTCAGAAACAAAATTGAATGAATCAGAAGAGGAAAAAGGGCAATACTCACAGAATTCAGCTTACAGAACAGCAATCGGAAGAGAGAGAAAGTCGAGAGTTCCTGCAAACTTACAATCGATTCAACGCGCATTGCAGATCGCTTTGGCTAGATGAAGATCTGCAAATGCCCGGTGAATTACTAGAGAGAGAGTCAGTGTAGTAGAGAGAGATTCAAGAGAGAGAAACAGTGAGTTTTTAGAGAGAGAGAGAGAGAGCGAGGAATGCAAACGGTCTATAAAAAAATTTCAAACTTTAAAGGGGGGGACTCTGTATTTCAAACCCTATTGTCTAAAGGCCGATCGTCTTTGTTTATGATTTATGAATGGAAGCGACGGCGACGTTTTTGACTCTCGTTTAATTGATCACATTGTGAGTCCCAACGGGAAGCTTTCGTCTTATAAGCCAGTTACTCTTTTTTCTTTTTTAATTTTTTTAAGGCGATAGGTAGGTACTTCATTTTATTTTCATTTTGGTTTAAAAAAAAGAAAAATAATAATAAACAGGTATTAAGAGAAGAAAAAAAAATGCATTTGGATGTTAGGCCTGAGTAATGCTATGTTGAGTAAGTATTGAAACCAATAAGATAATTATTTCTCTTATTATTAATATTTCTTCATTTCAGTAATATAGAGAATTGTTTCATGTTAAACTATTTACTATGTCAGTAACTGCTTTCTGGGAGTAGTAGATAAGTACATAATTATTATTTTACTTTTGTAAAATATATAGGAAACAAGAATAGATATAATACATATGGGGTTTCAATTTGATAACAATATTGTTTTGAAAAATTATTATTTACGTTACAGAGAGACTTATTACTTTTGTCTTACTTGAAGATTTCACGTGCTAGTGATTGTATCATTAATTATATATATTACGTATGAGAGTTACAATTTCAAAAAGATTTAACTAGTCAAATTTAATCAGTAATCTATCACATTTTTTAAACAGAGGAATTTTGTTTTTGTGTTGATATATTTAAAAATTCAATCTTTTTACACTTTTAGTTCAAGTCCAGTTAATTCCTCATTAAGAAATATGGTCTCTTAGCCATCATAATTTGTTCAACTATTAAGTTCCCGGCAAAAAAGATATATGTTCTCTACAACTCAGTTTCGCCGAAATTTTGAAATTTGAATCTATTAATATTCTAAATAAATTTCCTACACCCTATAATGTAAATCTTCTTATAAAATTATTACGAATATTATTATACCAAGTATAATTATGATATATCTATATACACAGTTAAATATTATGTCGTTTTTTTTGTTCTGATCTAAAATTCTTATTTAGGAAGGTTGTGGATTATGTCGATTTTTTTTCTGCGTTGATCTAAAATCCTAATTTAAAAAAACCACTCCTGAGAAGATTTATTCAAATAGATATTAAGACCTTATGGACATCACTGCTATGCCAGCTAGATCTAATAGTTATAAACATAATTCTCTAGTTGAATATGAAGTTATCATTTAGCAAACTGGGCAGCACCATCACTAACAAATAACAATATATTTTATGCGGACAAGTAAAAATAAAACAAAATAAAATTTATATATACATGAAAAGACGAAAGGCATTAAACCAGACCAAATTTAAAGTTATTCCTTTCGCAAAATCCGATTTTATCTCCAACCAAATCGAATTGTAATAATAGTTCTAAATCGATTTTATTGTCACATGAAAGCATTTATGTGAAAAGTTGTATATCCATAAATGTTTATCCCAATCCCATCAGGACCAAATAAAAGCCACACTATCAACTAAAAATTGCCAAGAAGAAATTGTAAAACTTAGTAGAACACAGTGAGTAACTTTAGTATTTAACTGCATACAATGTTTTTTGCATATTCTGAAACACGAGGCTATGAGATATCCAGGTGATGAATTGCACAAACTATCGAACAAAAATGGGCCAGTGGGCAGATATCATCAGCAGTGATTTACTGAGGTGATTTACTGAATCAAGTTACGCTGCGGTGATTTCCTGAATCAAGTTGCTCCAACTTTCTGAGCTTTATTTGGACGGTTCGAGTGATTATTTTCCCTAGAGCGAGAGTGCTTCCCATTGAACTGTCTCCCACCTCTGTTGAATTTCCCTCCCCTGGAAAAGCACGAAAGCCGCTTAAATTATTTAAGTCCTAAAAATATAACATCGATAACATGTTGAAGAAAAGTAATATGATGGAACATGCTAGACTAGCTGCTTCTAACTGGAAATTAATTAATAAAAATTATATTAGAGAACAAGGCGACTCAATAATCAATGTAAAGGCAAGAGACCCACTTCGGCAGAAAGTGTATAATCTCATACCTTCCACGGTTTCCCTTATATCTGTCCTGGTTACCACGAAGTAAATCCCAGTACTCCTTTTCAGCCTCACCTGCAAGTATTATAGAATGAAGGTTAGGGTCTACGAGTCGGTAGTAGGGTGATAAAAGCATAATATGTACAAAAACACAAACATATATTTTTTTCAAATAATCAGTTGGATGAAGCAAAGTATCAGCCAATCAAACTGTGTAACAAATGTTAGAAAATGTTGAGAGCTTACTCCTCTATACCACAAACACAAACTGTACGCGTCCAAACGAAGAAAACAGGAAGTTGAACCACAAAGCTTACCAGTTACAGGTTCTAAAGTCGCCACGAAGTTTTTAACAACTAGACCACCTTCCTCAGCAAGAACAGCTGCAGCACGTGCTTTTTGTGCTGCATTTGCGTCTTCGAACCGGACATATCCTGAATCTTCTCCCATTTGAAATTCAATATACTGCAGGGAAAAAGAAACACGTCAGATAAAGAAAATGTCAAACGTGAACTTTCAAAAACTAATAGCTAACCATTTCTGTATCTTCTCACACTTCCAACATACATAGTACAGAGTATTATTTTTGTAGAAACTCAATGAAGAATTAGTAGAATAACCAAATTCTTTACAAATGATTTCGTTAAATAAGGTATAGTTAACAGCTCTCCCTGGCACTCCGCTGACCCAACCCCCTAAACCAAGAAAATGAAGTGCTGGGCAAAAGAAATTCAACAAAATATCGCGAGCTTGGAAAGGAAGTTTGATCATCCTACCTTCACAAAACCAAATTTCTGGAAAATGCTCTTGAGATCTTCACGTAGAACAATGTCCTTGTTGTCCTTGTACATTGCCGCAGACTCATATTCTTCTCCACTCTTTTTAGATTCACCTTTATGGGTAGGCCTGTCAAGGGATTCTGTTCCATCTTGAGCTTGGTCACCTCCTAAACCTGGTTTCTTTTCAACTATTTCTTCACTTTTACTCTCAATTTTCTCATTAGGCACTTCATCAGTTACAACATCTTTGGACTCCTCATTAGCCTGCTCAGCGACATTTTCCACCAAACCCGATTTTACATCCATCTTGCAAACATCAACACTATCATTCGCTTGCTCCTGGCTACCATTTAGTGCAGCAGAATTTACAGCTGACTTGCTCTTTAGTGTGAAAGCAACAATCAAACCTTTCGGGTAGCTGTCATAAGGGAGCGTGAAGATATTTTCTTAACAAAATAAATCAGCAAGATGATATAAGCTGCTGGAATTTATACAGTAAACGACATACCTTTCTTCAGCATCTGAATTTTTGTTGCGTTTTGAACTCATTTTTGGATGAGAAATCTCAAATTCTTCTTCTTGTTTTTCTCTTTCAGCATCAAATTCTTTCCTGAAGTGTTAAAGGATGGTTTAGAAATGGAGAAACTCATACAGAGTTACAAAGGAAACCATTCACCATTTGTCTCATCATTTTCTTTATACTTTCATCAAGAACTTTTTATCAATCACCGAGATTATCCCATTTCAATAAAACATCTAACCCAACTTTTGGTCCAAAACTATTGAAGCATTACAAATTGCTATAATTTTATAAGAAAATTTAAAAAGAACTTTTTTATTGTCTTTTCAGAAAGTAAAATCACAATGAGAAATTCAACGCAAAAAAAAAAAGAAAAAAAACTTAAATAAGGGTAAAGTGCATTGCACCACCTATGATTTGGCCCAATTTACATTTCACTACCTGTCATTTAAAAACCACCTCTAGTTTTAAGAATTTAGCAGATTACCACCTATTTGTCGCTAATTCTCTTACAAGTTTGTCGTTTATTGTTATTTTTAGTGACAGAAAAGTGGTCAACTGCTAATTTCTTAAGTTACAGGTGGTTATTTGGTGGCTTTTAAACGATAGGTGGTGCAATGTATATCGGGTCAAACCACAGGAGGTGCAATGCAATTTACCCTTAATATAACAGCATATTACTGACACAAACTTGACTGAATCTAGAACACATAAGCAGAAACTTATAAAAAGATTTAAAACTAATTGCTTATTCTATTGAAAATTACAGAAAAGGAACATTGTCCAAATACATTTAACAACCTCCCTGTTAAAAAATTATTTTGACATTTGTAGCACTTACAACATAGAAACTAATATGACTTTTAGTTCAGGGGAAGATAGCTCACTTTGGCTTCAGTTCTAACTCAGCACCTGCATAAACCAGGCTTTGCTTCAGAACATTTGTAGCTTCTTCCTCAGTAGAAAACTCAACCAGAGCAGTGCCGCAAATTTGCCGGTTGTCGGCAACATGGCGAGGTAGCCTCACACTATTAACCTGAACAATGAATGGCAATTGAAAAGCAATAATCAGGTTTAAAGCTAAATTTGTGAACAATCAAATGATGGACAATAACATTTCTAGCTGTGTCCAATTGATGAGCAATAAAGTTTCAAGCTGCAACCATTTGAGACAAATTTAGAAGGGCAAGCAAGTACAGCAACAAACAGAACTGTTCCAATATTTATTTATTCTACATATACATCCAATCATGAGCACTTAGAACCACTCCGATGAATCTATATTTCTCCCCCACATTCTACTTGAATCAACTTCTATCATTCTATGTACTTGGGAATGTGTATTATAAGCACACACAGATGAATCTAGGTCTTCAAAAGGTTTTCAAAACATGGTCACAGGAAGTAAAAGATGCATATAAGACTACGCATAACAGTTGAACATGGAGTACATAATACCTTAGCAAACTGACTAAAGAAGGACTCCACATCTTCAAGCTTTATGTTATATTCCAATGGTGATGCTGCAATTGTTTTGACATCTAATTGCTCAATAATTTCTTCTGCCTTTGGGAGTTCGGTAGTCCTACCAATCCTCTTCCCTGAATGGATTAAAAAAATTATTCTTTAAAGAGAAACTCCAAAGACCAATCACCATTTCATATAAGAAATGAATTCAACAACTGCAATGAGGCATTCCATTTTTTTAAAATAAACCATACCAAGCATAAAAACAAAAACTCACCATCTTCAGATACCCTGAGGAAAGAAGAAGCCCTTAATGTTTCAGCCACGGCCTTCACTGTATCTTCCGAAATATCCTCCGGTTTTGCGTCTCCCAAACCTAGATGGTTTCTCATCCTAGAGAATGAGCATATCAATGCCAAACTAACCACTAAAAATTTATGTCAAGAACAACACAACGAACTCTTCGCCAATAACTTTTCTTTTATAGTATTCATTTGCTCTTCCAAGAAAACTTATAGCCTTTTTTTAAAAATTATTCAATCAACCATATACACCATACACGAAAAGATTTATACTTTATACACACACACGCCCATATGGAAAGAGATAAAAAGGATACTGCCATCTTCACTGTCGCTAACTGTTTTTGAGAGAAAACCATCTCTAGGAAGATTACTATCACTGAAGTAGAATTCAACCTACGCCAAAAACAAAAGAACCAAAGTTATCAGATTTCATAATCGGTTCACGACAAAATCGAATAAAAAAGTAACAGCACAAAAGATAAAAATGAAACCTGTCGAATGACTTTCTTTGATGTTTCTGCATCCAAGGAAGCTGCCGCCATTGTTGTATTCTGTTACAGGATATCGGCACTTGCCTTAGAGAGAGAGAGAGAATGAGAAGAAGCGAAGAGAGAGAGAGAGAGAATGAGAAGAAGCGAAGAGAGAGAGAGAGACCGCAGGCAACAGGTTTAGGGTTTAGGACGGAGAAGTATGAGATTTTGGCCCTGGAAGGGGCATACTAGGCGCGGAAATTGGTCTCTCGGGTCGGGTTACACAAAATTTGGATATTCCAGTAATTTTCACTGCTCAATTGGGCAATTTTTATCACGTACTGGTGTATATTACGTCTAACAGTGACAATTCAGCAACAGTATTTATTAAAAATATATATCAAATTTATTGTAGAATATTCCAAATTGACGTCACGTTCAATTTTCTAACCATGTATTGGGCTTAAATTTTTAGATATTTTAGAATTTTTAAATTATAAAAATTTGTAATATTTAAAATTTAAGTTAAAACAAACATATTTATTATTAAAATTTAAACCGAAACAAATGTATTTATTGTCTTTGAAGTATATGGACATTGTCGAGCCATGAAATAGAGTTATTACAATACAACTCAAATAAAATACAATTTGTAACTTTGCACCATTTTAGTTAATTTTTTTGGCTCCATGCACCATTTATTTTATTTGTATTCTAAACGTCATTTGAATAAAAACTAATGTTATCGTAACTGAACTAAACATTGAACCAATAAAACTATTAATTCATGATTCAATCATATCATTATTTTTTTACAAAAAAAAAAATATTATATAAATCATAAATATTCTTATAAATTCATCAAATATAAATCTTAAATTTTGAATAATCAAAATAACTTTATCAAATATTCTAAAAATTCATTAAATTGGTTCACAAAATGACAAAAGACACTATTAAGAAACAAAAGGAAAAAACTCACTTAACAAAAAAAAAAAATCAAACCGACCGGACCGTTAAACCGGTCAAACCGGCCGATCCAGTCTAATTTTAATAACATGGTAAAAACACATTATTATTTATTAGTAAGAAATTCATTTTGACATATTTTCGCCTTGAAAAAGCGAGAAGGTGCAAATAGTGCAAAGTAACAGGCACGAGCATTAGCATCTCTTGAAAAATGTCACTTTTTATTCTCATTGCCGAAGATTCAAATTCCCCTATAATATAAAAATAAAAATAGCGTAAAACAACATATTAGGGGGTATTTTTTTTGAAGTATTAAATCATAATCATCATCATCTCGGCAGGCATATTCTGCATACAACAAGCTCCTCTCCTAAAGTTGCACATTGGCGCTTGAGCTTATTTTGAGGTTCAGAGCTAACAATTACACATCACACAACATAACAGTAGTAAATGGCAACCCCTTCCCTCTATATTTAGAGGTCCGTTTTCGTTCTTGATCTTCTCCTTTATACTTTCCGCATCTCTCTCCTTTTACCTTTTCTTTTACGAAGTACTCAACTTTATTCTGTTACATGAAATCCTCTTCCAATTCTTGGAAGGACTTCTGGGTTGAAGCTATATCTTTATTAGATGTCATCTTGTCGGCTACCATCAAATTCTTGTAGCTCCTCAGCTCTGCTTGTCTCTCCTTTTCCATCCTCTCTATCTCCTCCCTTCGCTTCTGCAGAAAGCAATGACACGTTTAAAGGCCGGAAATAAAGTTACAGAACATAGTAAAGCAAATTAGGAGAAGCAAATTTATATCATATGTCATTCGTGCAGATACAACTTTAGCTTTCCTATCCAAAAAGTGGGCAAGAGAATCATAGACTTACTTTATCTCTCAGCTGTTGTTTCCTTTCTGCTCGTTCTGCTGCATTAACTGCCTCACGCTCAGCTGTAACCATACAATATAAGAAAATTAACAGCTGAAATGCGAGAGCTTATAGGAAATAGTTTGCTCGTAAGAGGACTGGTACAAGTAAAAACTGCTATAATCAGGAAGCAAGCTTACAGGTAACGGCATATACTATTTTGCTAAGTTGATCAATATTTCATACAAATAAGAGGCGCTTCGGAATAAGGTCTCGTACGAAGGTTTCTTTGAACTAACTTGGAGAAATCACCAAAATTCATAAATTACCTTTCAAATCAGGCGTCCTTTCCACTTTTGTCTTGTTTAATCTATTAACCACTTCATTAACCCGTTTCTCCACTCTCACAGTGCGGACCTGAACACGGAACCAACATAAGTAATATGAGAACTATTAAGAAGAAGAAAGTTAGAAAGTAAATATCCCCATATTAATCCAAAAGTGGATGGTTTGGTAACACCAGTCTCACCATTTTTGGATTGTGAAATCCAACTTGGCCAACATCCATAGAAGCGGTCTTTTTCAAGTTTTGCCAAGGAGTGTAAACAACATCAATATTGTTCACCTTGTTTCCTGCCGCAGTCCCAGGAAAATCTCTATGTCAGTGAAACAATTGTACGATACATTTTTGACAGGGAAAATATGCACAAGCTATCAAAGGAAAACTGTCTCTTCTTTGAGAAATGAACACCTATTGTGAAGATTCTTCTCAACCGATACAGACAAGAGTAAATAAAAATTGTCAAACTTGCTTTAAGCTAAATATTCCTTCGTTATTTTCAGGTAGATATAGCTTTGACACTAAAACTTTGAACATAACTCAGCTAACTGAAATATATTTATTTAAAAAAAATATCTGGAGCATTTACCTTGGATGGAATTTGCTTTGACTAGCTGAGCGCAATCTTCTAAAAGACCTTCAGAAATATCATCAATTGTCTGACCCTTGCGTAATCTCACATAAACATGGGCTGAAGACATTTTATCCACATGGAACCTGCGGTAGAAGAAAACCTGTGAAGAATGTACTAAATACTTAATGAATTGACACTGAAAATAAGAAAGTTCAATACAAAAGTGGTCCTGTTTAGGAAGACAAATCCGGCAACAGGTGAACCGTTGAAGGAGTTTTAGATTACTAGCAGGGTCAACCAGAATAAGATCTAAACATATTACTTTCATGGAATGCAGTTGACTGCAGGCAACCTCCTAGGCAAACTACAAATGACTTTCCAGTTCAGGCTTAGGCTCGCCACATCTTTTTCACTAACTCAACTCAAGTAAATTAGCTTTCTAGCTTTCAAGTGGAGTAATATCAAACATCAACTAGATTCAACATATATTCGTCCTTAAATCTGAGTCTTTGTTTACCAACAAACTCTTTGCACCGCAAGTTTTGTCGCCTAGTAAAATAGGGGTGTGTACCCCAAAAAAGAGGGGCATGTGCAACCTAATTTATATATAAATGTACTTATTTTCATAAATTAAATAATATATAATCACAATTTGGACCTGAAATTTTAATACTAGATTTATAAAGAAAATTTTTCATTCCAAGGCCATAGTGCTTAATGTGGGATGATGGACTTGGATCGGTGGAATTGAAAACCACTGAACAGAGGTAGATGAGATAGTCAAGAGAAGGGATTGGATTACGGATTACTTATAAAATACAAGCGTTGAGCACATGTGCCTAGTACATGACCACTGAATTCATCATCTATATAGTCTCTTTCCCCTCACACTTCAGAAAGCTCTTCTTATTGGTATAATTCCCTCACCCTCCCTATCTCACACATAGACACAGTGAGAGGTTCTTCCTACTTCTCCACTCTCCTACCTTCGAGTCATAAGCTCTTTCTCTTAGGTTCTCCTTTTCTCGTATCTCCTACCTCTAAATCATAAAGCCTCACAATCCTCTCATATCTATAACAACAACCCCAATTAATCAATGTTTATTCCATTTTCTTAGTCTCCACGTTTCAATAAAAATATAGGTCCCTTACATTCTCATTAATCCAAAAATACATGCCGCTTCTGCGAGAAACCTTTTACAAGAAGCGGTGCCCCTTAATTAAAAGGGAAAAAATCAAATAAAATAACAACTATGCGCATCTGAAATTCCTTTGAAGTGCTTGTTCCTTGCCCCAAGCAACGTAGTTATCTCCTATTTTACCCTACTCTCCTGGATTTTATTACAAGTACTTGACCCACTGCACCCCTATGGTACTTTCAATTTCCTTCCAAATTCAGGCAGAACAAAGTTGGTGGATCAAAATGAACCTTTGCCATGCCCAAGACTCGTCTTTGTAATAGAGGTCAAGTTGTCTCACTTGATTGAATGGTTCTACCTAAAATAACTGTGAAAATGTTACAACATAGGCCCAAAACCCAATTTCACCCAGAAAAGCTAGCTAAGGGCCAGGTCTACATCAACCCCACATTACTACTGTGGGATCTACTCCCTATATTCATGAGCTGCCATTGGAATGACAACATACAATATATATTCACTATCTCTTTCTCACCACCAAACTGTAGATTATTGTCTTAGAAATTTGAAAGCAATATGCAACCAAAGGGTCATTAACACAAATTCAATCAAAAAAATAATGATAAAGGCATCGATAGAGCTACATTAAAAGTTATAACTAAATTCATTGGCCATCACTGAACATTCAAACGATCAAAGCATTCCCCTTTATTTAATAATAATCAATCAGCAATATAGAACAGCAGTAACAACTATGTTGGCACAATCCCGGTTAAAAAGACTTCAATGAGAAAAACAGACACGAAACACAATGCTATTCTTACCCACCAAACAATCAAATCGTGCAAAATCAAATCTTTACAAAATCATTAAAATTTCGAACTGCGCCTACATATACAATAAATAATCGACTAAAACTGAAGAGATATGTTCGAGGGGAAGAGAAAAAGGGTACCAGATGTCTTCGGGGAAGCCGTATTTGATGAGTTCTTCGTTCTCGTGCTTGTCCAGACCCATGAAGATGGTGTAATCACCAGCTTCTGGTCGGGCTTTGAAGTAGAACACCATTTTTCTCTCACCACAAGCCAAACAACACGAAGAAGAAGAAGCTAGGGTTTGAAATTGACGTGAAATCGACTTATTACCAAGGGGAAGATGAAAAAGTAAGGAGTTTTGGGACTGTTTAAAGCCGTACTTTTCGCATCTCTTGCTGTGCTCTGTTTGGCATTTGGCATATATTCCAAATCCCAATTTCTCCACCTTCCTTAATTCTTTTTCTTTTTTTATTTGGGAGTTTTAATTTTTTAAATCTTTTAATTATAGTAAAAAAAAAAAAGATTTAGGTTGTGTTTGTTTAACTCTTAATATCTATTAAAAAATTAAGAATCTGAGCATGATCAGATGTTGTATCGTTCAGACCGTTTATTTAACTTACCACTTATCTCTTAATAAATTCATTTTTTTCTTAATCCAATAAACCAGAAAAATAAATTAAACGACTTAAGATCAGATAAAATAGATTAATTGATATATTTAAGGCAAAATATTAAATAATTAAATTTATATTCAGATTTAGACATAAATATTTAGCTAATTCAATAAATTTAGATCTGATAAATTTATTTAGATTCAGACATTTAATAAAGCAAACGCAACCTTAGACATTCATTAATTCTTTTCTTATATTCAAGTTTTGAACTAATTTTTTATAATCTTTTGTCAACTTTAATATTAAAATCTAATTATTCGAAACTAATAAAAGCTGATTAACATCTGACCTTGGATAATTATTTAAAATTACGGTAATTTTTACCTACTAATAATATGTCTTAATATCTAATAAACCTAAGATACTTTTGAATATATAAAACTTGTAGAATTATACACTAATTTTTATAATACATAGAATTAGTTTTGGATCTTTACATAATTGTCTCTTAGTATATCAGATTGTAGTATTTGGAAGTCAAAAAATTGCATTTCAAATTAATCACCTATAAACATATCCAAATTCTGTAAAAGGCCCTAAAAGCCGAAGACACCATCAGTCCATCAATTAATTAAGACAAATGTCTTCAATTAATTAAAACAAACTTGTAAGCATCTCCTAACTCTGAATTAAGAAGTCACGTTCACCTAAATTTTTTTTATAACAAAAAAGGAAAAAAAACATGTATATGTACACATCTTCGTGTTGTTAGGTGACATAACAAGAGCAAATAATTTAATAAAATCCGAAAGATTGAAAACTAAACTAAAATAAAATCGAAATAATTAAGATAACACACATCTCGGTTATTTTCATGGGCCAAGCCGCCGCCAAGCATCTTGTGCCTTGTTTTTTCATGGAGTGCGTAATTATAAAAATGGAGAATCCATCATTTTCTTTGATCTAGTCACCATTATTATTATTTATCCTCATCTCAGCTTTTTTTATGGTTGACTTCATGGTATTATTCTGTCCAAATACTTGGAATTTCCATTGATCCAAAAGGAAATTTCTAGTAAAAGGATAAATAAATTATTCCCACTAATTAAAGAACAGAGAAAAAGGTGAAATGCTTTACAAAATATAATCAAGTGGGCATCAAGCATGCTTGACGGATTATCAAGACAATAATTAGAGATATAGATATAAGATACATAAAAAATAGATGAAAAATAGATACAGAAAAAAATAATAAAAAAAGATGAAAGGAGGATATCTCAATATTTGGGAATAAGGGTTTCTACCGCATAAAATTGTGACTGCAACGGCAATTACATACACTCTTGTTTATTAAAGTAAAAGAATTGTTGTCGAAAACAAGTATATAGTCTATACACGGGGCAGTAAAAGAGTCTGCTTAAGCTTTATCTTTTAATTGAGCCAAACAGACTTTACTTAACAAACAAAAAACTATATTTAAGATCAGATTGTTTAAGTAATCGAACGAGCTGAACGTGAGTCAAACACTTTACACGAGTTGAACTTTCGTGTTCAAGCCATGCCAATCTTAAAAACTTAAACACAACATTGTATTCGAGATAAGCTTGTTTAAATTGACGAGTTCAACCAAACAAGTTTTAAACGAGCTCAGCCGAGCTGAACAAATGAACGGCGTGATTCGTTTATGACACTAAGTTCAAACACCCGCCCAGCCTGCAAGAAAAATGAGACAGTCGAGCTTTCACAACAGATCCAGAATTCTGTGAAAACCCTAAGCTTCTGAATAAACCAAATAACCAACAAAATTATAAACCCCAAAAAAATTACAGTACCTCAACATAACTCCTACAATCTTGTTGAGAAGAAAAGTTCAAAAAAAAAAAGTTACAAATGAAATTGCTGCAGAAACTAGCAAGTTTGAAAAGTCCAAACTCATGTTCATTTGAAGCTAAAATAAAATGCCTATCAGTTAGCTTGGCTTTCCACATCCTCACGTATCCTGCAACAATGAATGAAGCATAGCGTCCATATAATATTCCCAGTGAAAAGTTGCAAATCGAACACCATATAGTTCCCAGTGACCCAAAGAACTGAGAAAGGTAAGCAGCTTGCTGGAAGGTTCCAGGACTAAAACAAAATTTAAGAGAAACAAGAACTGAAATCAAATTTTCATTTAACGCTTCTAACAAGATCAAAAAGAACAAAAACATTTGATTCACGACAACACTCTGATAGAAAATACAAATCTAATTTTTAGAACTAAAGGCTTAAGGAAGGAGATGTTTCAGACAAAGTACTGGAGTGATGTTTCATACAAAGTGCCACTATGGTGTACAACACGGAGCTTAATGGAACTGAATGATAATATTGGTTATCATTCATCCCACAAGTCAAGAATTTGCACAATCTTGACGTGATGCTGGTAATTGTGTATTTTCACTTGATGTTGGATGGGAGGCCTTTCAACCTTTGTACTTGCAGAGGTCCTCGAAACCCATATATTCATGCCTATGAATTTTCTCAATCATGTTTGAAATGCCAACCCCACCTGTTAAACATGAAAAATGAATTACATATCAATTAAGAAAACAAAATTTACTTAGAAGAATGAAAGATGGTATATGAATCTACAAAGTCCATATAAAAATGTATTTTGTCACCTTAATGGAGGAGGGCATTTACCTAATGAGATCGCACTGATGAAGATAGTAGAGGCCAGAATGAAGATGATTAGGGATGCCCTTCCAAGAATGTTGATTATCCTTCTGACAACATGTTGACCAACGAAAGCAGCAATTGTTGCCACAAAAACCAAGTAGAGAGCTGGACATACATGCAAACACATCAGTGATGAAAAGTTTTTAAGTTTAATCTCCCTTCTTCACACAATTTGACTCCCTATTACTTCTTCAAGTTCTTTCCTCTTTCTCCTTCAGTTTGTCCTCTACAATCCCTTTATAGGTTCTTTATGACTTCTCAAAGGCAGAGATGGATAATCATCCAAAATAAGTAAGGAAATAAACTTACCATAAGGAACTGGAAAACGCTTTAGAAGGTAATACTCTACAACAGACATCGATGAGGAGAACATCATAGCAAAAGTAGCTGTGGCACTTGAGACCTGCACAAAGTTGAATTATAATGGCATAACATAATCTCAGTAAATGTTACTCAGGGTAAGCCAATTAAATAACTTCTAGAAAATCTATTGCCTTTCAATAGCATTTGTAGGTAACGACATATATTTTTTTTGATCCCTTCTAACTTGATCCAAATTTCTCCGTTCTTAAACATCTAAAAATTGTCACTACTGCTTAAATTTTTTTAAAGTTACTTGCATTCAACCTTGATTAGGTAGCAGCTATACTTGTTATAAATATTGCAGAATATTACAGCAAGGTGTTTTGTGGCTTTGTCACGCAACTCAGAGGATATGGTGGAGTACTTCATGTGAGGTTAAGGAAGTTTAAGATTTCCAATATTAGCATATTTTTTCACCCACTTTAAAACTGTGGAGTAAATAATGTGGATTTCATATCCAGAATCAATTTCTCTATCGTATTTCCACTTCCATTATTTCTTCAAAGATTCCTAACTCACCTGTGGAGGGACTCCTAGCTCCAAAAATAGTGGGCCCATTATAAATCCTCCACCTAAACCAAGTAGCCCCCCGACGACACCAGCCAGTACACCACAGAAGCAATAAAGAATCAGCTGATCCACTCGAAGATTAGATTCTGTATTTCCCTTGGATGAAATTACTCTTCTCCCATTATACAGGCTAACTGCCTCATACAAAGATACTCCGAGAGCAACAGGAATCTGCAAACAATTAGAGCATATAATTGAATCACAAGACATGTTTGGAACCCCATTTCTAGACAGCAAAAGCTTGAGGATGTTACAATAATCCTCTAATCCAACGAAAACACTAACATGTGTACATGCACAAAAACATAAAATGATGTTATCTAAACCCATGAATAAAGGTACCTGTAATAAGTTCAGCACCCAATATGCTGTCGAACAAGTAGCTGTATAATTCTGCTTGCAAGAGGACATAAAGTCAGTGACAATAATAACAGGTTAGGAGATATTTCCAACCTAAATCCACTTGAAAATAATTAGAACTTTTATAGATTTAAAGTTGATAAAGGAATAAAATGAAAACCTTTGTGATCTGCAATGCAAGAAATGCAATCCAAACAAATACAAGCAGCCCAAATTCCTTCCAACACACATTCTCAAAAACGGATACCTGATAGAATAACATGAGTTAGAAGATAAGAAAACCGTTAAAGGAATTTTGCTTCCAAGCGATCACTCACTTCTTCTTTTGGAGAGTCTTTGGTCTCTTTTTCAGTTCCGTTGCTGGGACCGCCAGGAATAAGCTTGTATTCTGCTTCTTCCTCTCCAGTTCCTGGCAAAGTTCAATATGTTAATTTTAGGTAAACGAGGAACATAGAAATTATACGATCATGATATGGTTCGAGGTATTGATTATGTAGAGGAACATGGATCAACCAACCATTTTCAGATTGACGCTTTGCAGCCTCCTGAAACAAGAAAAGAAATCATAAGGAAGGCGTCAAAAAGGGTGGTACAAGATCGAAGTCCTACCAACATCTACATATGAAACACATGAACATCATAGTAACCTTTTTCATAATGGTTTCTGCTTTCCAAGTGTCAACTCCTCTTAAAAAGGCCTTTGTTGATGTGCCTGTCAAACACCAAATAGGAAGTAAAATTCACCAAATGGAATAAACAAACCTTAAACAAAATAAAAGAAATGAAAATATAAACTAATACAACAGATCATTACCTATGAAGAGTATAATAAGCAGAACAGTGACCATCCAATCAGCAAACACCACATTGAAAGCAACACCAATACTGATTCCCAGCATAAGCATCGGTTGGATGAGCAATGCCAAGTCATAATCAATGATTGGCATATCTAATGTGGGATGACGTAGCTTAAGGTTATAATAAACAGTTGAGACTGCAGCACCCATGATCATACCTAATGATAACATAAACAGAATGTTTAAACTACTATACCAAAAATGGTGGAAAGCTTAGTCTAGGACTATTCATCTTTCAAAAACACTTGATGTTCAAACTAGATTTTTAAAATATCTGATAATATTTTGAAAACCTAGTACGATGTAGAATGCGAAAATAATAAATCATCCTTCGCAGGATAAAGGAAAACATTCTTGCAAGCATTTCTAAATTTCTAAAAGTTTATGACATTAACTATTTTCTGCAACAATGAACAGATGAATGTAATATTAGTATACTACTACCTCTTAAAACTGATAAAAATCTTCTTTTTCTTTTTCCTTTTTTTAAATGAAAAAGAGGGAAAAAAAAAAAAAGGATACACCCTCCCAGATTGGAGAAGCCAACTTTTATGAGTTTACAACAAAGGTCTTGAAATGCAAGTCATTTTTTATTCATATTTTTATAATAGAAAATATCGATGGCTTACATTTTGAAATAGCAGTTGCTGACTTTGGATCAAATCCAATAATTAAGGAAAGCATGGGAACAAATATGCCACCACCACCGACACCGCCTACACTTCCAAATGCCGCTCCACAGAATCCAATTATGGAACCCACAACAATTTGCCAATTAAATTCCAATTCCTGAAATAAATGCATCCCAAAATTGTCCACATTCATATATATCTTCTAAGCAAACATCCACAATCTGGTATTTACGATAACGCCAATAACACAAAACGATAAACTCATTAACCGAATCCATAGATATGCACAGATGCAAGCGGCTAACCAGAATAATTGGAGTTAAAACATGCAAACAGCCACCTTCAATATAAATGCATGCAGGATATCACAATTTGCAGGAGGATTAACCCCTCAAGTATCGAACTTTTTAAATGATTTATTTTTTTGCTTCCGCGCAGGTATTAGATTTGAGCGTACTAAATTTATCTATATAGATAAATTATAATAACAATAAACAACTCTTATGTCTGAAACAATAACAGCTCATAAATATGTACTATTTCCTCCGGTATGAGAAAAATCTTTGGTCCCCCACAGCAAATACCCAGACATATTTACGGTACAATGTGACATTGTACAGTAAATCTAATCTTGCGTGTACATATGTAGTCCATATATCTACTTCAGATCCAAATATAAATAAATTTTGAATAATTGATGTCACATGAATGTTTGACATTTCAAGTAACCAACGTGTATACGACTAAGCACCAACTAGCCAGCTATTACTTCTAATAACATAGTTAAATAAGAATTTATTATCAATATACTCATCTTAAAGTCTAAAAGAACACAGTGAATTCAACGAGAATTGTTATTTTCACACCACGGTCCACAATAAAACATAGAATTGGTTGAGACAAGAGGTGGAACTCTTCGCCGAAATAACAAAAAAATGTTGTGGAAATAACAAATTCGTATAGAAAATTCCTTAGCAATATACTAATCATATACTCACAAGCGTGTCTGAAGTACATTCCAACACAAATTGAGAAGAAAAAACAGAATGATATGAAAAATAAAGGAAAGGGAGTGCAATAAAGCAAACGAGTGTAATTTGCCTACACTTAAAACATTTTTTTTGAGTCACCCTTGTGAAGAAGAAGACGGAGGGAGTAATGAATATGGATAGAATCAAATAAGCAAAGACACAAACAAGATTTAAACTATACATGTGTATGTCACTAATATGCCCATGAAAATAAAATTAAAAGAAAATTGCTATAATTAAACTTACTGGCCAAACATGATGGTAACCTGACTCGTTGGGTTGCCATAAAAAATTTACTAGTCTGACAAACTGGTTTGGTTCAGATTCAGAAACAGCATTATGAATCGAATTAAAACCCTCCTGCTTCAAGCTTTTTTCTGCTGAAACAAACATTGAAGCTAACACAAAACTGAACAGTACCATTGATACTGATCTCAAAATTTTCCATTTCCCACCAATTCCCGCCATATAAATCAAATCTCAGAAGTAATTTTCACCACAAATCCACAAACTATGTCAGGTTTTAATTACCCACTCTTTGATTTTGTACCTAATAAGAGAATTAATCAAAAGGGTCTCATCAGAAAATCAAGCTGAAACTTAAAACAAACACAGCCCAGAAATTTTTTACAGAAATAAATCAAAGGAGAGACTAATTGGTGACATTGGTTTCACCAGAAATCAAACCTGATTAGTGGGTCGCCTCTGATTGGCTAATTTAGATACTAAATCTTGGTATTTTCTTTTCTTTTTAAAGATAAGATCGGTGATCCGTGGACAGAGATTGCGTGAGGAAGACGGGGAATCTGAATAAGCTAAAATGGTGGTGGGGACCAAACCGAAGAAGAGGAAGAAGAGGAACAAGAAGAATGAAAGAGTTAATACTTTGGGGAGGTGGCAATGCAAATGTAATGAGCAAACAAAAATTGCAGAAATGGAGGTGGTTTAAAATGAAGACGACGTCGACGACTTGTTCGTTTATGCATAATAAAAAGTTGTTCGGATTTTTGGATTACTTTATTTTTTTAATTATTTCTATTTCGAGTGGTTGATACGTCATGAATGTAGCACGTGAGAGAAACGCCTCTTTCTTGCTGGCTTGTTGGATTTGGATCGACTCTCTAATAATTCAATTCAATTCAATTCACTCCATTCATTTCTTTTACACTTTTTCTAAAAAGTTCAACCCCATATCAAGTGAAAAATTTATCTGAAAATTAATAAGGAAAAAGAAAAGTCCAATATTAATTTAACACTTTTACTGACTCTTATGTGACATCATCAACATGATTCATATTCTTATTACTCCTCAATTTCTATTTCACCTCGATTACAAATTTACGTATTTATACATTAAAATGAAAATATTAAAACTTATAAAGAGGCTTCAAACCCTTATTATAAAATTATAAAACTGGCGTTTCTAAAATTCATAATAACCCGAATAAAATTTTATAATAATTTTTATGTCATACATAATAGTGTTTATTTGTCAAAACTTTAATTTATTAGCGAAAATACAACTGATTCTTAATTTAAACATTTTAAGGTGTTTTTATTTCAACTTGATTTTGATTTTAGTATAATAAATTTAATTTTCTCTTGGGTTTATATAGTATTATAATAATTCCTAAAACAAATATAACTTGAAAATTAACCAAACCAATTTTGAAAAATGGAACAAACCGATCAAGCTCTCAAGGTCAATCATTTTCCTATTCACTTGACGGTGAAGAAAATTTGGACAATTCAAAGTAATGTTATTCGGATTGAATATCGAACCAGTGAAACTATTGATTCATAATTTAATCGGATTTAATCAGTAATTCAACCGGATTATTACTTTTTTAGAAAAAATATTATATAAATAATAAATATTCTTATAAAATTCATCAAATATGAATCTTAAATTTTTAATAATCAAAATAACTTTATTAAATATTCTAAAAATTTATTAAACCGGTTTACAAAAGACACCGTTTTAAAAAACAAAAAGAGAAAACTCTGTTTTAACCCGTTCACCGATTTTTTTCGATTTAACTATTTTTTTTTATTTTCTCCTGAACCGCTATTTTTAATCAAATAGACTGAATTTATAACCAATTTGCAATTAAATCGAAAAACCGGCCGTTCCGATCGGATTTTGATAACATTCATTCAAAGATACGAAAACAAATTGATGAGCCAAACCCTTAATTTCTTGATGCGTGCCATTTTGGTGATGATATATATGACTAATTTAACCTTAGCTTGATTTACTGTTCTTCTCTATATCTAGTAAGTCGATGTCAGTCAAAATCTTTCACTATAAATTATTATGTCATCGACAAGGCGAATGTTAATTTTATTAATCATATGCATCAAAAGTGGGCGACAAGTAAATGATATGCTATGTCGTGTGACTAAGTTAAATTTGAAAAAAAAAAAAAAACAATTGCATCAAGCTTTTTTTTTTTTTTTTTTTATGAAGTCGAATATATTACGAGTAGTATCCATTAATCCAGGAGAAACTATCTAGTAGATAATGGATAATGCAAACCTAAATTTGTTAAAGTTAACTACAAAGGTTAATCAAAACAAAAGATGATTTCAGTTTTTTTCTTTTTATTTTAGGTGCTGATATTGTTAAAAGAAAAAAAAATTAAATAGTTTTTGTCACTAAAAAATATTACTAAATATTCAATTATTTTGACAATAATATTTTGTTCTGGCACCATCAATTCATTTTTTAAACTATTGTTTGCT
Source organism: Centella asiatica (assembly GCA_014636745.2). Lineage (NCBI taxonomy): Eukaryota > Viridiplantae > Streptophyta > Magnoliopsida > Apiales > Apiaceae > Centella > Centella asiatica. The sequence continues at coordinate 62,037,167 of CM025786.1, forward strand.
AATTTGCTTTAAACTCGAGTCAGTTGCTGCCTTGCCTAGAAATATAGATTGGTTCAAATCTTGATCCGACTCGTGTATTTATTTCTTACCTCGACTTAAATTAGATGTACGGAATAGAAAAGTAGTGGGATATACAGTATGCCAAATATTAAAGAAATTAATATTAGTACTAAAATCAAAATTCTCAATGTCTGAGTTATCTAATTTGCGGTGAACATGGGACTTGTCTAAGATCAGCAGTAAATTATAATTTTTAAAGTGAAGTGAATTAACATGGAGAAGATATAATTGTTGATTTAATAGAAGAAATTATAATAAAAGAAAATCATTTTCCTCAAAAGAAATTGTAGAACTAAACATTTTCTTGGTTGGTTCCTTTTGCTTGAGGTAAACATATCTATATTCGATTTTGGATACGATGATTAATGCTCACATGGGAACAGTGTCGTTAGTGCTTTGGATTAATTAACCTTTTTATTTTACAAGTACACATCAACCTTTATTTTCTTGTACACACTCCTCTTTTTGAATTTAATGGGTCTTTTGCTTTTTGTTGTTATTATTTGTTTTCTTTATTACAAATATGGTATCCGAAATTTCACGGGAGAAGAATGTTTCCTTTCTATTTGCTTCAATCTACTTATGTAAATAACATGAATTTATTCTTGACTTCTATATTAATAAAAGTCAGATCAGTAAAAACGAGTGAAACCAGATGAAATAAAGGGGATCAATTATTTTTAGTGGATCAAATTATTTAAATTGTCCTTTTCTTTTCTTTGGGCGAAACGAGATTGTGTATTTGTATGCTCTTCCAATTGAAACTATTTCTCTGTAATGTCACTTACGTCTTATTTATTTCTATTTGTACCATTTTGCCAAGTACAGTCGACCAATTTAATTTCTTGAAATGTTATATAAATTGTGAGTCCCATCTGTCATCGTGCTATGCCAGTCTAATGTCGGTAGGACTAGAAATATAGAGGATTATTATACATGAAAATCGTATATATTAATCCAACTGAGATTTTGTTAAAGAAAATACAAAAAGACAGAAAATAAAAAATATTTTAGCTCTTAATTGATTTTGCCATTGGTATCTCTAAACTTGGATTCATCTGAAGACCTTCTAACCACTCCAATTATCTGTAAATTATTTATTTAATCGGAAGATTCTAAACAAGATAGATTGTCTAAAATTTTATAAAAAAAGGTTTGGTTCCAAAATGCAAGAATTCTGCTTTTATGTAATAAAATAAAGGCCAGGTATATCAATAATAAACTAAGTAAATAAAAATAAGGTGAATAATAAATAATTAAGGGGCAGATCTATCTACTAATTTGTCACTGAGTGTCTTTTGATTAAGTTGTACGGTCAGTGATTCAGGTGTATTATTAAGATTCAACGTATATAATGTTAGCTAATAATCATGTGTGTATGACTGTAATGTGTATATGACCCACACGAAAAGCACAGTTGGTTTGTGTTTCACATGTTCAAAATTAATGATACTTTCAAGTTTATATTATTGTGTTATTATGTTATTTTATATCATAATTATTATTATTTTATTATTATTAAATATATATAGTGATAAACAATTCCACCAATTTATTTGGAAAATATTTTCTCCTTTTAAACTCCATAAGTTATTTTCCGAAAAAACTTAAGGAAATACAAAGGAACCGGAAAACGTTTTCCTTTCTTTTCATTTTTCGTAGACATTACAAACAACGAAAAACGTTTTGTGAAAAACGCTTTCGCCTAACAAACAACGAAAAATACGGAAAACGTTTTCCAGTAAATCCTTTTCCGTGAAATAAACGGAGCCTAAAATGATTGTAAATAACATCAATTTAGTTTTTTTTATTACAACTTAATTCATTATTAAAATTTTCATAATTTATATCAATTTTAAAATTTAATATTTCCTCGTTTGATTCAAAATTTAAATCAACCGCCGAAACATGTGTGCCGGGAATAATTGCATTACACTAATGGCCCATAGCGACGTTGGTTTGACAGTAGCATCTCTGGTTGTAGTGTTTAAAAATCCGAATATTATGTTTTGTTACAGAAGTTCAAAAACAAAAAATGTTATTACAATTTTATGGTCGAAAGGCGAAATAATTTTCTAAGTTATAATGATTCTTATAGACTATATATAAAAGAGGCTTTTCGTGGCAGAATTCAAATTTAAATATTTCAATTAAAGTATTTTAATGTTAATAACTGAGCCAACTCTCTATTAATGATGATTCGAATTCTATAAATTTTTAACTATTATGTTAAAAAGGATTAAAAAGTGACTGTTTTAAAATATACACATAGCTATAAAATAAAAATACGAAGAACTTAACTTATTTATCAAACTCTTTTTTTAACAGAATGAAATGAACTGTTTTATGTGATATTTTATCTTCTGTTTTATTTATATCTAGAGTTGTTACCTACTTTTTAGAGTTTTAAATTTTAATTATAACATAGATATATGCAACTAACCGGACTTTAATAATTTAAAATTAGCCGTTTGTCTTGATGGCAGGTAAATGATTAAAACAAAAGTACAGAGTATGATGGCTTATAGTCGTCTCCAACTTTAGTGAAACTTTGTTTATCACGTTGCCATATTATACGTGTGTATAGTAATTATTTTAATATATATATATATATATATATATATATATATATATATAAGTTGAAAATAACTTACACTATTTTGAAGTTTGTAAATTAGAAAGAAGACGACACATTCATTTTGATAAGGAAAGAAGACCGACCACACATTCGTTTTGATAAGGAAAGAAGAAGAAGACACATTCATTTTGATAAGGAGGAATATATATCATTAATAGGAGAATGTTACTTATAATTCTCTGTCTTATTTAATACATTATTAAATTGAATTATTCAGTTTGAAATTAAAAAAAAATGTTTCGACTTGAAAAAATTAGACATTCAAATCAATCAGAGTTATTAAATACTGAAATCTGGAAGCAACAGAAAAAAAAAAAAAAAAAAAAAAAACCTCCAAGTTGATGTTTGTTGGCTCAGAATTTTTTTTATTTAATTTGTTACAAGAAAGTTCAATTTAACATTGCTTTGAAAGTTCAATTTAAAGTTGACACGCCAAGAGGCGGCCGTTACTTCTTATCTCTTTCACATCGTCTTAATTATTATTGACCTATATTATGGTATATAGTGCTTATCGTTTTACTCCACATTTTCTTAATTAAGACTTTAGCTCCTACCATTACTTTAATAAAATCTACTCCAACACATATTTCATTATTTTATTTTTTTAATTTTTAAAGGGAAATTTTTAATTTTTTCCTCTCCTCTTCAAAATCTGTATTGTATCGAGAGTAGGTGCAGAGTAAATTAATAATTATTACTACAAGAGTAATTATATGTTAAATGACACCTTAATTTTTCAAATTTTTTATCAATATCGTTTAGATAATTGAATATCTAATTTATAATCACAACGATCGTTGAAATGACAAATAAGACTTTAAATGACACTCAAGTCATAATCACCTTAATTTTCAGCTAGTGAATAATCGCATGTGCTTGATATGAACTATAAAGAAAATAAACATCACAAGTGATAAACAGATAATTGGGAATTTGGGATGTACGTAACAAGTACGTAGCTATCACTTTATTTTAGCATCTATATCTATAACTATATTAATCCTGGAGCGAGTATCTCAAGAATCATTTCGTACGTTTGTACGTTTTTTTTTGACTTCGTATATTATTCCTTTTGAATTTGTTTATTTGCTTTCAATATTATAAATTTCACCTAAAATTTAAAAACCAACAAATTTTAAAATATACTATTACGTATAATTTAAATTTAAAATATCTTAACAAATTATATAATTTTCATTTTTAAATTTCAGTACAATAATTTTTTGAATACTCATCGTATCAAATGGTCATCAAAAAGAAATATTTTAATTTTTCCCCATAATATTATTCCTTAGCATTTTCTATTTTATTATAAAAAAATAATATTTCTTACTATTTACTTATTCCAAAAAAAAAAATTGTAATACTAAAATTAGTATTAAGTACATATCCAAAATTTTCATATCATTATATATTTATAAGACTCTAAAAGTAAATCATCTAAATTAATTATTTCAAAGTTAAATAAAAAAAATTTACTTCTTAATTTCACAAAATAATAATATTGACTTAATATATTATTTTAATACATTCAATGACAAACCATTGAAAGAAACATAATATTAATTTTTTTTAAACCTTCTAATCACTATATATTACTTGAAATTGAAATTCTAAGAATAATAAATTTACCCTTTTATATAAAATTAGAAATTTAAATAGATAAAGACAATTATAGTGAATTAATATGTTATAAATGAACAAAATAAATTTTCATTCAAATTAAATATTATGAATTACAATATATAAATATGTTTATAATATATGAAAAATTGGTCTGCATTGTGCGCAAAATTTCACACTAATATATATATATATATATATATATATATATATATATATATATATATATATATATATATATATAAATTGACGATGTTAACTGCCACTTCATTTTCTCTCAACAATAATATCTATCTATCTATAATTTTATATTATTTCAACACAATCATTTGGTAGAAGAATTAATTGGACACATAACTCCACGACTTAGTAACAATTAATATAATAATATCATATTCTATTACAAAATTTAATTTAAATTAGATTTGGATAATACAATCTCTTACCAAAATAAATTTAATCCTAATGAAAATCAAAACTACAATTATACTTAATTATATAATTAATATTAATTTAAACAATTAAAAACAAATAATAACTACATATAACTTAATCAATTAGGTATATAACTCAGTTGACTCGCTCTAACTCAACTAACTAGATATGAATTAATGTAATAATTATCACTTTTCATTAAAAAAAAAATCAATTTGGATTGAATTTGAATGTTGTAATAATTACAATAATATGCAAATATCATCTTTTGCTATAATAAATCTACTCTCAATCTAATTACCTTAATTATACAATCAATATTGATTTAAACGATTATAGTCCTATGGCATTTACGTATAATATAATCAACCAATGACCTAATTATTATGATTTAAGTTATACAAAAAAAATTTGTAACTATATTATAAAGGGTAAGAGTTGAAATGAAGATAAGTATGCCAAAATCTCAAAACTTAAACAAACTAAGTCCCAAACCCTAAAAACACCAAGAAAGTTGCACAGTAAAAAACAAAAAATACTGTAAAAATTCACCCTAAAATTAACTTGCACTAAAAAGGAGCTAACAAAAAAAGGGGTGAAGTAAAAAAAAAAATCGTGAAAACTCACATTAAAAACTAGCTTGGAAAATTAATAAAAATTTATTAATTTAAAATCACACAGCAATAAAAAAAATTACAAAACCAAAATAAAACGTACAAAAAATTCATTAACTCAATCTTAATAATAAAAAAAAATATACCTCACATGCACAAAAAAAAACACAATTATAAAATATATTATCTATAAAATTAAGAAAAATGTATTAATTTTTTTTAAAAAAAATACAAAAGTAAAAATCAAAATGTTAAGTGAAAAAATATTTATTAAATATGTATGTGCTGTGCACGGACTCCGTAGCTAGTACATATAAAATTATTAATCAAACAATGGTTTAAAAACATAGTTAAGCAACTATTTAATAATGATAATCAAATTATATATCATAATAAAAATAATTTTAATCGAATCAATGATCACAAATTATCTATGCTATGTGCGAGTTTTTGATTGCCAGTTACTATGTAATTGGCTGTAGGAAAGAGTTATTTTTTTGTACATCTTTAAATGATGAATAAATCTCTAACCACAAACACATTCACAAATTAATACCCCTTATAAATGTATGAAGTAGGACTATATTTCATTAAAAATTATTAAGGATAAGTTAAACTCTCTTATAATTGATCTAATAGTGTCTCATAAATGACGTAAATATTTTGAACATTTTAAAGCTAAAATTATGCTCCTATTTTTGACCATTTTAGATCGACAGACAAAATTTTAAATTTCAAATTGATGTAATTAATTATAATTGTATAATTTATACCAGACAACTATTTATTGATAGCAATAATAATTACTGTACTGCTTCTCAAACTCAAGAGTCATCAAGGTTTCAAACTTCTGGATTTGTGCAATGCCTTTTCATATAAATAAAATTCTTTCCTTTTGCTAAAGAAATAAAAAAACGTTCATAAAATAGTGCATAATTTTTTATGGCAGATCAAGAGTGTAGAATTTTAGGTGTCTAGTGTAATATGATTGGATCTGAGAATGACCAACTAAGATCTGCAGTTTATAACTTAATAAAAGAAGAGAGAGAGAGAGAGAGAGAGAGAGAGAGAGAGAGAGAGAGAGAGAGAGAGAGAGAGAGAGAGAGAGAGAGAGAGAGGGAGAGAGAGAGGGAGAGAGAGAGGGAGGGAGAGAGAGAGAGAGAGAGAGATCTGCAGTGATGATAGGGTACAGTCATGGCCTCATGCTCATGGATATTAATTGAGTATGAAGTTGACTGTTTAGATAAATACTGAGAGAAGAGGAGGGTGTGGCCAGCTCTCTATGTATTTTAAGCAACTAAATGATAAGTTGCAAGTTAGGCCACATATTCAATATGTGCATTACTCTTTCCACCTACAAACGTTGCTGCTTAATAAAATACTACCACCACACGTCTACTTAACAAATAAATTTTTATTCCATATACATATTCGATTTCTTAGCTTCAAAAACTCGCATTGAACTTTTTCTTTCCTTTACAAACAAAAGTAATACAATGACATTCATATTATTATTTGAGGTTTTCAAGTAGAAGAAGTATTATATTCGATTTCCAACTATTCTAAATCTTAATTTATGAAAAAGAAGAACATAAAAAATAAAAAAAAACACCCTTGCAAATGAAATGAGTCATTTGCTCAAGAAATTTCGAGACTTTTATTTCACAATATCGAAACTTTGTGGATATGCTTATACTTTATGAAAAATTCTCAAGTTCTACAGATTGTAACAAAGTTAATGTGATACTTTAGGTGGACATATGGAAGGACTAAGTCCAAGGGGTTGAATCTTCATTAGGGCTCTTATTTGGCTTGAGCTGTTAAAATGGTACTAGAAGCATTACAATTAAAAGCATTAATATAACTACATAAGTTCCGTCATACAATAAGTTGTGTTAGTAGATACCAAGCAAAGATGATGGAGATACATTTATTAAAAAGAAATAATAATACACCAAGAAATCATAAACAAATTTATTTATTTTTCAAGCTATATGTATAACCACATGCCCATTACACATTATTGATCAAGGTCCAATCTTTGACAGTTACAAGTTGTAAATAAAGCTTTCATGCAGTGGGCACAGGCAAATGACCATACCCCGACAAGTTTTGATAATGACAATGACAAAGGAAAGGGAAGGACTGAGTAATGACAAGAAAAACCGTAAGTCCAAAGAAATTACTCAAATGTATTTTTTTGGTTTACAAATGTTGTACATGAATAATTTACAAATCTATATACAGACCAGAATTGCACATTGTGCCCCCACGACAACCCCGAGTGCCACCCCTCTCTTGCGCCCCCCACTCCCTACCCCACCACCAAAACAAGAAAAGAAAAGATGACAATAAAACATGAAAAATAACTTCAAAGTTTAGGACACTTCAAGATATAGTGGAAGCTTCTGCTATTCACACAACAAATAGCTTTTTCATGCCTATCTACAGCACATATAATCTTGATATCTTGCAGGACAGTTATTGCAAGGAGGAGATGTTAGTCTACTTTCAAAGCTTTCTTTTCAGTTCAGGAACACTACTGTACATGAGTGTGCAGTCTGATTAAAGTTAAGAAGCTGACCTTGAGACTGTTTGCAGCATATCAGCTGCATTCTTGTCCCAAATATACAAGGACGATGCATGGTTTTCGTCGAAGCCCACAAGCTCTCCGATGAAGATTCAGCTTCTCTCAGAACCATCCTACTTTTAATCGCACCATCCGATAATTTTACATCACTTCCAACGATTGGAATCTGTAATATATTCCGGTAAGAGGAAGTAACTGATTCTTTCTCAGAACTTTTCTCTAAGCTTCTCATCAATATTTCATCCTCCATATGATGAATCATATCTTGATTTTTCACACCATTGAGGACTCTATATTCCTCTTTGTTTAATCCACTGGCTCGCCAGGATTCTGCAACCAGCCGGAAAGTACTTTTTTCCGGCTGGATGTTAAACTCTTTCATAAGTTGGAGTATTTCTTCTGTTTTCCATGGCTGCTTTGATTCTCCACATCCTGAGATTAATGTTTCAAATGTCTTCAAATTGGGAGATATTCCATAATCACGCATTTTCTCTAAAATTTGTATCGCAAAATCCATTCTACCGGCACTGCACCATCCGCTGATGACAGTAGTAAAGATCACTACATTAGGACGGACATTTGATTTGGTCATGGCAGTTAGGACTTCTTCTGCTTTCTCAGGATCACCTGCACGCACGTAACCTTTCGCAAGAATGCTATATGCATGTGCATCAGGGTTAATACCGGCTTTCACCATGTCGTCAAAAATTTCCTTGCACTTATCCATGAACCCTGCAGCACTCCAGGCATTCATGATGGTGCTAAAACTTACCACATCTGGCTTAACCCCAAATTCTTCCATCAATGTTAAAACCTGCAAAATAAATGATCAGTTTTCTACTACCCAATGTCCTAAAACATGTACCGAATAAATAATTAATGCTAGGTGATCCATCTCAACATCATACATTCAGAGAACTCCTTACAGCCAATAAAAAGACAGAAGCTTGAATGTTGAATCACAAAATGATTGATTGAAATAGAATTATTAGTAACACTTACCTCATCAACGCCTTCACTATCCTGCATGTCCAGAAATCCTTTAATTAGTGAGTTGAATACCACAAGATTTGGACAAACCCCATAATCCTTCATCCTGTATACAAACCTCAAGGCATCCTTTATTTTACCTTCTTTGCAATATCCGCTTATAATGATGCCACAAGTTCGTTCATTAGGCAGCACACTGCTGTTCTGCATCTCTAATATCATCCCTTCAGCCAATTTTGTTTCTCCGCTTTGTACATATGCTGATAGGATTGTGTTGTAAGTAATGGTATCAGGTTGCAAACCTGAAGCCAACATAATCCGCACCACATCCCAAGCTTCTGTCATCTTATTCTTGTTACACCATGCTCTAACAAGTACATTGTAAGTTCTTAGATTGGGTTTCACATTTTCCTCTTGTGACATAAGCTCCATCACCTTCAGACATTCTTCAGGTTTACCGGCAATTCCATACCCTTTGATTAAAGTGTTGAAAGTACTGGTACTGAGTTTTATTCCACTGTCCTTCATCTTAATGAAATACTTCATGGCTTCCTCCATGTTCCCAGATTCAGAAAAAGCGTTAACCACAGCATTGAAGAAAACTGAGTCGGGATCCATCCCATTTTCTTTCACTTGAGATATGATCGAATGTATGAGATTGAAGCGCTTCTGGACAGTTAAAGCAGCTAATAGGGTTGTGTATGTTATGAGGGATGGCCTATGCCCTCCTTCAATCAAACTATTAAAAATAGATTGGGCATCATGTGGTTTCCCTCTTTCTATCAAAATGTTCATTAACTTTGTTCTTGAGCGAACAGTTCGGCAACTTACTTTTCCCAAGCAAAACGTACAGAGAATCGACTCTGGGTTTGGGTATAACTGAATGCTATCATTCTGAGTGTTTCCCTGCAAAGTTAAAAAACAGGCAAGTTTTAGAAGTTGCCTTAACATTCTCTAAAACAGGATACAGTTATTCTTTACTGCCAACATTAAATATGAAAAAAGTGTTACTGGGTCGGACTACAAGAAGTCAAGAAGTAGTGCTTTGAGGCATTAACTTGACTAATCTCCAACTACTCCACACACAAAAGGAAGCAGGAATCTCAACGCTTTTATTTCCAAAGAGAATATCACAGTTGGCAATGTCAGCAATTTCAAAATTATTTACTTGCTTAAAATAGCCATTCTCCTAACAAGCTCTGTACTATGGTAAAATTAGACAGCCTAGATCAACCAGAAAGAGAGGGGGCAAAAAAAAAAAAGAAGCTGCCAAGCTAATCCATACCTTGATCGGCGAGAACTGAATAAGTCCTTTCTTAATTACAGTAGTCCCTCCTTGGTGCCTGCCAGCAGTCGCAAAGTAAGCCCTCCGATTAGCAGATTCTCCCATGAAGAGTACAGGGACTTCTTGAATATATTGTTACCAAGATGTTTGCTTGCACTTGACTTGCACAGTTCCAGGACCTGCATGAGATTTAAATCGACCACCTCAACATTTCACCTACTAATCGCCTAGGAAGAAAGCATCTCCATAAAAACAAGTGCTCATTTTGAATCGAAACTATGAGAAACTCTGATCAATACAATGTCAATAGAGGACAAAAATAGAAGGCAAATCACCAGGAAGAAAAGGATAATGCAACTGAGAAGGAGATAGAGAATGAGAAATAGGTGATAATAAACTACCCCTCTGTTCCCCCAAACTGGAATTCCTATTTCCTTTTAAAATGCCCCAAATTAGAGATTTATCTCAATCTTAGACGACAAAGTAATGTGAACTTCGTACGATGCATTTACATTTGAACTAAATTGAGCACTATCATGCTGATTCTCTCCCTTTTCCATCTAGTTAAACGTAGGTTTAAGAAACTAGATTTGTCAATGAATTTTGAAGTTCTAGAAATGTATTATATAATTTTGGAACCAAGGAAGTAAAGCAAAATGCAAGCCATTTTAGGGTATCGAGAATTATAGTTGTAAGAATACATGAAAACAGAATCAAAATAGCCCATTTTCACAAATAAAAGGACAATAAATCATGCCATTAACCTCTGGAAAACCCAAGATTAAGTCCAAAAAATGGAATCAAGCTCATCTTAAATAATGGTTTCAGTTTTGCTGCGTGAAGAACATCACTAGTAAACAAAATCTTTAATCCATTCCCAAAATAGTGTTCCATACAGCAATAACAGCAGAATGGTGACATTTCTAATATGGCTATGATGGACACAAGAAAAACTTGTAGTTGGTATTGCATTCTTGAACATATTAACAAGCCCTTGATTCCACAGTAAATAATCCATTCCACTTCCAAACAGCACAGTGTATGAAGTTTGAATCAAAGGTTCTTGTTTTGAACTTTGAAGTTCAGAAGATGCTTCTGCTGGTTGAATACACAAATATAGAACTACTGAAGCAAGTAGAGCACTGTGTACACTGTACAGGTAGTTCCTTTCATTCAGCATCTCACACTTTTGGATAAATTTCTTGAATATTGCTTTTGAAAGAAAAAACGTTTATTGCAACAATATAATGGGAAAAAAGATCCTTTCGGTGTGTATCACGTCAACTTAAGATTGACAAAAAATAATACTGGATATAACTGTACCACTCGATTAGTTAGGACATAAGGAGCATATATTTTCTAACTAACCTAATGACAACTAGAACCCCATTTTTGGTATCAAGATTGAGTAGCCATATAAGAAGTAGATTTAAATAGACTAGCTTCATTTCAAATACTTAACTGGTGTTCTGAACAAAAAGAAACACTTGTAAATTGTTCTGAAAACTAATACCAGGAGTCCAGCGCAAGGAATCCAAACAAAAATTGCAATCAAATCATCAGGAAATTTTCCATCTGAGATTTTAAAATATCCTACCCACAAAATGATAGTTAAAGAACGAACAACTGCTGTCACCCAAACAGAATTAGTTACTACACATTGGGGATAAAAGCTATAAAACCGTTCAAAATCTCATCTTTCAACTCCAATCATCATCACCTACAGTGATTTCACACACACACACACACACACACCCTGGTAAACACAACCAAAACCCAAATTTGACATGGGTTTCATCCAGAAACTCAGAATATAACCTTGTACTAAACCAGAATACAAAAGGGAAAAAAAATGAAAGATGAAAAAGGGGGAAAATAAATCATACCCATTTTGGGAATCTGTCATAAAATCAAAAAGAAAAAAAATTGACATAATAAAGCAACGTTCTTGAGAAGAATGAACTGAAAAGATACATGTTCATACCTGCTTTTTTGCTCACAGAAGGCAAGGCAAGAAAGATGATGAGGGCGGATGCATGTACAGTCGTGTATTTGTAAGAAATAGAAAAGAAATGGATTGTAGCAATATCCAATTTGAATATCTTATCCACAAAAAAGAAAAAAAATTATTATTGGACTGGAGATTGTTTGAAATTATTATCAATGGGATGCGATAATGGTACAAAGTAGTATATGAGGCTGTAAACGAATGCAGCAATTCCCTTCTCCTGTTTTGAATATACTCTAATATTTTTAAAAAAGGGCAATATTTTCCAAGCCCATTTTCTAATTTATGGATTTAGGCTCATGGACCGCATTGATGTACAGATGTTTTTGGACCTTATAAATGTTACTATTGTTAATCAAAGATTGACCTGTAAATAATTCCATCCAAATTAAGGTGTGATTTTTCAGAGAATTTACCGGCCAGCCCATTAAATCAAAAATATTTACCTTCTAGTTACCTAAAGTTTTTATATGTACTGTCTAGTTTAAATTACTGTATGTAAGGTTAAAGTTACTATATATCTATAAAATTATTATTGTATATATCAAACATTTCGAAAAACAATTTATAACAAATTTAAAACAATCATCGATCTCATTCAATGTGCCAGGTGCGTGATATAATGGTGGCGATTGTTTTATGTGCACAATTTGTTCACACAAACATCTCTAATGAAAAAAATAAAGGAAAAGATGGAACAAGACCGAGTGATACACACACACACACACACTGAACCACAAGTAAAGATTTGAGTATTAAAAATTCATTCAATTCATGATGCAATTTGGAAAATTGTTACTACGTACTTACTAGTTTTTTTTTCAGATTTGCAAGACTAGATAGCTCCCAAGACTAGTCACTGAGAGAATGGCTAATTATAAACATGCATATGTAAATAATAGAGCAAGTTGGTGTTATATATATAAGACATACATATACAATTTATTTTCTAGACCTAATATTTTCAATGCCATTCATATATCTAGTAACATATTTGGTTTCAAAATCATCCATGTCTCCTGATGAATTATCTTGGTAATTAGAGTTGAAATCTTGTGCATCAAGAACACCATAAGAGGATGGGTGATGTGCAAGTGTTATTCCCTCGTCAAGGCTTGACACATGCATATCTCCTTCCAGCGTCTGGATTATCTGCATTATAATAATACATAATATTTATACTATGTGCATTAAGAGAACTGAAGTAATATATGAGACCTCATGTGAAAATATTAAAAAACCATAATCATAAAATGAGAAATATGTAACTAAGTCACTACTTGGCTACCCATATATTCTTTCATGATGCATGTACAATATATATAAACTGTGCGAAATATGTGCTTGTTTATTTAACAAAGTTATGCGTATCATATTCTTTTAATATGTAAAAATTAAGTATATCTTCGGCGATATCAAGTACATATATGTATATATTTCTTTAATCTTTTTTTTAGCAGCTAACCACATATATATAGTTTTCTAAATGTTTGTTTGGAAAGAAAGTTGCTGACACATGATGCACAAAAAAATTGAAAGATCAAAAGTAATACTTTAAGTTTAGAGATCATTCATATTTATTTATTTAAAAGTTTTGGAGTTATCTTTGTTAACATTTAATCTGAAACCAGAGAAATTTTTATGTGAATTTAGATTTAATATGAAGTTGAATATATATATACATGTATGTATATTGCAAAAAAATTAGCAAGGTAGGTAGGTAGGTAGGTAGGTACCTGACTCATTCGAGGCCTACGCCATCTAGAGTTGCGAAGGCAAGCGTTAGCACAAGCAACCATGGCTTCCATCTCTTCATTATTGTAATTCCCTTGTAGCCGAGGATCTACTACTTCTTCAAATTTCCCACTCTCCAAATCTTTCTTCAGCAAAGGCCTTGCCTATAAATTAATGAATTTACATGCACTTTACTTAAATAATTAAAGTTTCACGTTTAAAAAGGAAAAAAAAAAAAAAAAAAGCACATCAAATGCACTTGGTTTCAGCATTGATTAAAGAGTATATTTTATCAATAATTAAATGTATAAATTGAATTTCCTAAAATAAATGATAAATTATAATAATTAGACAGTTGGAAAATTAGCTTACTATCCCAAGTAAAATATAATTTTACGTAGGGTAAGCTAACAAAGCATGTGTACTACATGTGACATTGTGTGCACATATAGTGACAAAATTTGTTGCAAATTAGTGACAGTTTTTTTTTGTATATACTGACAATTTACTCGGTGATTGGGTTTGGAGACAACTGCCAAAGTGTCTGCAAAGGATCGTCACATAAGTTCTACTGACAAATTAGTGTCACAAATATGATCGTAACTATAGGTTTGTCACATTTCACATTTAATAACAAATTTTTTTTTGTCACAATATAATGGGACACTCATTCCAATTTTTCTTGTAATGCACATTCAATGGTGTGCAAATGCATATACACTACTAGAAACTGATAAAATTATGACGAACGGAACCGTCATAAAAAAGGTAATCCATCACAAATAGATTATTTTTGTGATAGAATTATCCGTCACAAGCGTCGTCTCATAGGCCTTTGTCATAATCCGTCACAAATTTAGATTTTTTGTGATGGATGGTCACAAATTATTTGCGGCAATCTGCCCATTACAAGGAGCCCATGATATGTGCATTGCGATATTCTCTCGCCATAAATCAATGTCAAAATAATATTAAAAAAATTAACGTTGTCGTAAAAAACGTGAAATGACAAAAGAATTGGTTTTCTTCTTTGACAACTCGCTAAGCACCGCTGAAAGCCATTAACGGTGAGCTTTAAGATACTAAGACGAACTATATGTCCGTCACAAAATTCCCACATTCCAGTAATGGTATTAATATTCAGAAAAAATATATATTCATGAAAATAATGATGTAACAAACAGCTATTTTTCACTTAATTAAAGTAATTAGAGAACGAGGACAAAAGATAATCATGGTTGAATGAAAAAGTAAGACATACCCATGAAAGTAAGCAGTCAGTTGTAGAGTAATGTTGTTTGTTAAGTGGGTTACGTCCAGTAATTAGCTGTAGAAGTACCATACCATATGAGAATACATCTGATTTATCACACGCTCTCCCGCTTGTAGCATACTCTGGAGCCTGGTACCTGATTATATATATATATATATATATAGACACATGCAGTCACAGAACTTGGTAAATTCTATATTTGCTTATATGTGATTTTTTTTTAATAATGAAAATGGTGATGACGAGTGCCATAGTTCATATTATATTTTATTAATAAACTTAAGAAATATCGATATAAATCTCGTAAAACATTTACTCATAAAAGAAAAGGAATCAAATTGCTAGAAAATAATTAGGAAGAAAATTCTCACCCAAAATTTCCCACAACCCTATTGTGTGCATTAGGTAAATCAGTATCATCTTCTTTACCTCGAACCAGCTTTACAAGTCCAACGTCACCTAGCTGCACAAAAAATCAAGTTAATTTGAAGGCCAATCATTTATTTGATCTCCAAAGGTTATCACGTGACATTAGAGTTTAAGATTTCAATAGAATTTATGGAATGAACACATTAATTATTTCAGTAGTGGAGATTGAGAATGGGAAAATATTAGAGGAGCATTGTCAGTCCCTATATAATACTACTAACATGAAGTATTTGCAACATTAAACATGCATGAACCTTTCTTTTAGTTTCTCTCTTGTTAGTTTTTTAGTTTTCAGTTTTTTATTTTGTACGTGCAATATTTGTGTTTTTATCTCAAACCCAACATATATAGCTAGTTATAAGTTCTCGCTAATCAACCAGATGAAAAATTAATAATATGTGTTACTTTTGTGTTAGATCAATATATAAATCAGATTTGTAATTAATTACCATGGAGTAGCATGATTAATTACTTCATTATATACCTTGGCCTCAAAATTAGAGTCAAGAAGAACATTAGATGCCTTGATATCACAATGAACAATAGAAGGATCACCTGCAAATTAACAGACATGTATTACTAAACAAGGAGGAATCTGGAATTCTCAACTTTTAGTTGTGGTCAATGAGGGAGAGCAACTATGTGCATTTATACAAAAATAAATGTCCACAAATCAATATGATTATACTTCATTAAGGGCTACGCACTTAATTAGGTCCACCAATTACGTGCAATATTTGTTTTTTTGAACAAATTGTTAGTGTATATAATATTATCGACAAGGGTCAGTGAACCTCAAACATTTGTTGGTGTGTCATGTAGTATTAGTGTATATGTAAGGTTAGATAATATATAGCATTAGTGTATATGTAAGGCTAGAGAACATTTAGTGGTGTATATAGCATAACATGTTATAATGGAACTAATAACCATTATCTACAGAATATATAACCAGTCTTCTGTTTGGTTGCTGATACTTGTATAATTTAGCTATCTAATCTCCCTTAAAGATAGCTTAAAACAATTACTATATCAACAACTCAAAATCAAATTAAACTACATCGAAACCCACTTTCCACCACTCAACAAATAAAAAAAAAACCATTTTCCATGATCCATCCGCATTAATTACTATGGAAAACTAGTTTGCCAATTTTCATGCATGATCTCTAGATATGTAGCATAGTTTATGGTTACTAAATGCCCTCTCAATTTGCTTACATAACTTCCTGTGACATGAAAAGCCTTTTTTTAATGACCACCAGAAGGAAAAAAGAGCAAAGAAAGAATAAGAATTAGATTTAACTTACAGTCCTCGTGCAGATAAGCTAGTCCTTTGGCAGCTCCTATAGCAATTCTCTTTCTAGTAGCCCACTCCATAACTGGCTGATCTTTACCTGAAGTAAGATTTTGGATGATCAAAAAATTAGTGCAGTAGCCATGCAACTAGCTAGGCATCTCTTCAGGATAAAATGTTGTTACATATATATGGTGTACAGCACAGGTAAAGATGAAGAAATAGTAGAGCTAATGGCTTCTATTCTGACATAAAGTAAGCAAAGAGAGGTAATTATGGATGCTAGGGAAGCAGACATAGTCGATGGCTGTTATGGGGAGAGTCTTATGATACAATTTCCTACTCCATTTCAAAAGGACAAAACATGGTCTAATTTACGCAAGGCATAAGTTGTTATGCGGATGTTTGATGGATAGTTGGAGCAAAGGTTGAGATGTAAGAGATCTGCGAGAGGTTCAAGGTGTCTAAGCTTAAGAATGCAGCACAAAGTTAATGGAGATTGTGGATTTGGAGATCAATACCAACTTGGTGTTGATCAGGGATTGCTTCAGGTAATCAAGGCTGGTGTGCCAGGAATTAATATTGTGAAGGTGTCGAGTTTTGATTGAGTTCGATTACTCCTACTGCTAGTGCTCTTGTAAACCAACGTGTATCATTGGTTTGTGGTGTAGTTCTAACAGGGAAGGGTTCACTTCCCAAAACTTTTTCTTGGTTTTATCATTGTATTTTACTCCATCTCTTTTGGAAAATTGTTCTTTGCTGAGTCCATCAATGAATGAATTTCTTTTTGCCCATCAAAAAAATATATATGGTGTACAGAAAAAGCTAGTAAGCTTTCCAATTATTTCAATGGGGATGACGGTTTCTTTTAAAAAATATAAAATATTATGAAATATTTTCAACTTGTATATATATATATATATATATATATATATATATATATATATATATAAATTGATGAGAATATACTAGTAGATAAGTAGTAGAACCAAGCATAAACATCAAATTAAACTAATACATTAAAACTCAAGTGAATATATGAACAGTCAGAATTAGACATAATTTAGTGCACATATTACAAATTATATGAGCCTTTTTATCAAAATTGCTGAAGCAACACGATCATTTATGTGAGAGTTACAGACATATTAGAGCACCAAATTAAGCATATCTAAATGCACTAGCTAGCTAGGTGTTTATGCTTGCGCAAAGGGTTTTGAATCAACAAATAAAAAGTATTTAAAACAATGAAATATATTAAGCACTAGCTAGGTATGTAGTGTTTGTGCTGTTTATTTGGCTTAGAGTAGTCACAGATACTACTGATGGTTAAGGCTATGGCCTCCCTCACACACACACACACATAGTAGTGTTAAATGCTAATTAATTAATCTTTAATTCAAACGTATTAGCTAATTCATCAAGTTATTTAGGTTTCAAATGGTTTCCAATTCTGCCATCACATGGGGATAGATGCAGTATTTATATATAGCAGATTTAATTTCTAATGCTTTGTTTGCAAGGATTACATTTCGTTTCCTAAGTATATCATTCATACATAGGACAAGAAATTAGATAAAATCTAATTGGGCTACTGTATTTGACAAAAGATATGATCATATGATGAATATGAAAGACCGAAAGGCATAAAATTAAAGGAAAAATCATTTGACTGCTCTATTATTTTAGGGGAAAATGGAAAGGACAGAACTATTACCTTGATACAGACACACACAAAAGAATAATAATTATTAAAAAAAAAAAAAAACTTACCATGTAAATGGAAGTCTAAGTTGTGATTGGGAACAAACTCATGAACAAGAAACCTTTCAGCCTTTTCATTCATGCAGTAACCAACCAATGAAACAAGATGCTTGTGATGTACTCGACCAATAATCTCAACCTCTTCTTTGAATCTGCACTCCTCCTTTATGCCATTTCCAATCTTCAACCTTTTCACTGCAATTCTTCTCCCATTTGGAAGAATTCCTTTGTGAACACATCCGAATTCACCTTCTCCAAGAAGGTTCTCTTCGGAGAAAAATCTCGTTGCTAATGCTAACTCTTCGACTGTAAAATTACCACAAGGGATACAAGTGCCTCGCGCATCAGGCGAATGGATATTGTCGGCCCTTGCATTTGTTGCAGTAGAAGAATTCACAGTACATGTGCTGTTCAAATGACATGGTAGGGGAGTGGTGTTCCAAGGCATTGGTAGACTACCATCCATATCTGTTTGATATTCGATGTTTCCACCATTATCTAATCCATCTTCTAATGAGCCAAAACCAGAAAATACAGACAAGTGCATGAGTTAGATATGGTAACCTTCAATATATCAATGAGTAAAGTCTAATGTACCAGAGCTTCAAGTTAAACAAATATATATATAGGAAGAAAAGATATTGAAGCATATATGATTCATATTTTAGACTTATAATTCACAAACAACTTAAAATATTTACTAATATCATTTTAATTAATGTAATTAGGCCATATTAACTCTATGTTCGATTTTATGTCTGTCTTAATTTGAAGTAAAGACTGAAGAATACAAAAAACTGCTGAAGCAAACTAAGTAACCAAATGATTCTAATCATTGGAAGAATTTCGATATTGGAAACCTATATGACACACTTCTTATTGGTCTTAAGTACACCTAATTCGCACATCTAATACAGGAAATACTAATGATGTAGCACCTTATCTATCGGCATGTAGCTAGCTAGTTAGTTTCACTTGAATTCAGAAATACCCTAACAGAGAAAGCTATTGAAATTTTTTTGTAATTTTCAAAAGTCTCTTAGTATTACCAAATAATGCTTTGGTTTCTCCTTAGTTGTTTCTTATTCCTAGAAGATTTCTACAGATTGTTCTAGAGGTTGGCAGCTATAAATATGAGTCTTCAGTGTAATTTGAGATAAGCCAAAATATTCAGTAAAGTAAAAATCTATTTTATTTGCAGGAGCAGCAGCTCTGTGACTATGTATTAGCTTTCTATCAAATCTTAATTTAAGAAAAGTTCAGTTCATTACCAATTCTTCATACAGTTCCGTTGTACTTTGCATCAACAAAAGCATATAAAAAATATAACCACCTCATTTTTTAGCTACATTAATTTATGTAAACTTGTTCTAAAGGAAAGTCAAGGAAATTAGGATCAAAGATCTCTTCATAATGAAGGATATATACATTGGATGCATCTGTAAATTGTGATTCATGGAGCTGTGTGTGTGTGTGTAATTATCTTGCCAAAGAAGGATGGTGAAAATTTATGCCCTTGTGCCTACGAAGGATATGATTGTGTTGTGTATAATTCCATAAACTCAATTAGCAATCAAGGGACATATCTGGTGGGCATATGAAGTAGTAATTAAAATGGTATGAAGCTAGCTTGGTTCCTCTACTTCATGAAGACAACGGCTCAACTGAAACGAAGAGAGAAGCCTTTAGAAGTTAAGGGTATAGAGCTCGTCTTAAGGATATGTTTATGGTGTATGTGGCGTACATGTTATATACACAAACACACATATATATAGGCCTTCAATTCCTCGACAGAAATCTTGAGAGCCCTTTAGGTTAGAAGGATGAAAGTTGCACAAGAAAGCTAGTTAGCTCTTCTGCATCAATTGTCACTGTTACGTGTGTTTGAATTGCATGAATAAACGAATAAATGAACGAAATATAATGTGTTACTACACTAAGTAACAATTGGAAGAAAATTAATTAGGTAAAAGTAATAGGGAAAGAAGAGATAGCAATCTTCCTCATTTTTCATGAAAATTGATTTATGATATGAATCATTCATTAATTTATCATCTTCTTCGACTGCATGAACTTTTCCAACATTTTGTTTCACCATTATATATTGTTTACCAATTCATTCCCCTCATCTTCTATTAACTGAGTAATTCAAGCACCCTACACTAGTACTGTTGATTGTTTGGAGCCTTGTAGATGGAAGAAGGCGGCTAGCAGATATTTCAGTCTCATATATATCTAGGATGATACCCTGGGTCACGTGTATAAAAAATGATTCAATCTTTTAAGAAACAAAAACCCCTATTATTACTAAAATTACCAAGTTTGAAAGTGAGTGTTTGTGTGTGTGTATATAACATAATTTTCCTCATATTTACCAATCCTCCCCCAACCCCACTAAAAAAAAAAAAAAAGTAGACCATCATTATTATTCCTTTAAAAAAAAAATGAATTATCCAGAATTTGTTTTCTTAGACAGTTATATAGTTTTGAGTTGCTGTGTGCAATATAATTCTGTTTTGAAAAATAGTAATAACCAACAGTAATATTTTACAATTAGTGGTATCGATCGAATAGGTCTTTTAGTCATTGATTTGTTTAAATATATTAACTTGATTCTTTAATTATATATATATATATATATATATATATATATATATATATATATATATAATACAAATTGATTTTATTATTAATCAGAATTTAAACTAGAGGTATTAAAGCACTATGGATTCGGGGCTAAGTTCAAGTAATATGTCTGTTTAATTTCGGTAGATAAAATATGGGGAAGAATTATAGGAGTATATAATAGACGTAGAGGATTCAGAAAATTGTTAACCATTACTGTACTTAAATTTACTTTTTTTTTAGGTGGTTACATTATTTAACGTTACAATTCATTACCATTACTATACTTAAACTCACAAGCAGTGTGTTAGTGGATGGCCGAAACCCTCACTGAATCTGGTTTCAGAAGTTTAACGTTTGTTAGTAAAATCAGTTCTTGATTATTTTGATTTAAGCTCATAAATAAAAGCTAAATTTTGACTTTTTTCTTGAAAAAATTAGTGTTTAATTATGATCCTTAATCAAGAAAAATCAAAGGGCAATGTTAAATCAACATCAGCCCCTTGAAACCCACTAAATCATCCTCAGGTCCATCCTCTTATATACCTCAAACATGAATTTTTTTGAACTTCGAATTTTAAATTAGTATAAATATTCAAGGAAACAACACCACCTTATCACAGAACTATAATTTTGTCTTTAAAGAAAACCCTAAAATAGAATTATGTATCTTAAATTAGTGAAATTTATATTAGAACTGTAAGAAAATAAAATAAATTATTAATTTGAATAACAAGTATTAAATTTGTATAAAATTAATTACATCAAAATAAAGTACAAATCCCCCCACTGCCACCCCCTAAAAACATTTCGAATAAAAGTGTTAGTTATTGTATTCCCAAATAATCAGATAACCAAATTAATCAACTATTTGATTAAGAAATCAAACTTTTTTCTAATAAAAGTAAACAGTTTTTAGACAATTAATTAACTATCAACATAAAGGATAAACCCCCAATCCCACAACCAAATTTCTTGGTCTTTTTTTTTTTTAAAGAAAAGATATTTCCCAATTGATCAGATAAACAAATTAATTAACTAAAAAAAATAATTTCTCACCATTGTGTGGGTGTGTGGATAGTTCTGCATCTGGTAATATATCACCAGAATTTAGAGGGCGAGCATCACCACCATTATTATTCTTTCTAAAAAACCGAATTATGAATTCCAATATTACCACAAACAGCAACACAGCCACCATTGTCACCACAAAGCTAATAATCCCCACCGACAAATCCTTAGCCGATATTCCACGCACGTGATGTCTCACGCGATCACCACTACTTGCCTCCTCCCTTGGTGATGGTGCAACCCCTTGTCCCGGCGGCGACAGAAGCCGGAAAAGAGGATGTGGGGTGGTGGAAATGTGTGGGTATAGGCTCGAAGACCGAGGCAAAGGCATTTTTGAATGGGAGAGAATTA
The DNA here is from genome assembly GCA_014636745.2 of Centella asiatica. Classification (NCBI taxonomy): domain Eukaryota; kingdom Viridiplantae; phylum Streptophyta; class Magnoliopsida; order Apiales; family Apiaceae; genus Centella; species Centella asiatica. Next base: position 62,059,954 of record CM025786.1, read on the forward strand.
GATTTGAGGTTGTAGTGGGATTTTTGAGGAGTTGTTATTACTGTTTGTAGTAGCAGTAGTAATATTGGAGTTTATAGACGTTGGACACGTACTGGGTTGTATACTACATATTACGTGTCGGCTTGTGTCTTTAATACACGCCAAGTTAAAAAGCGTGGCAAAAAGGTAGTTTTTGTAACGGTTAAAGTGAACGGTAGATTGTGTGATTTGTACTATTTTAATTTGGTACGTTGGATATGAATTCGAAATGACATCGTAGCCGTTGATTGCTGGTGACAACTGTGAATTACTATACCTTCCCGCACACTGGTTTTGCCGTCAAGAAAACTTTGAAAATTTTGCGTTTTTTTGTTTGCCCTTGTGTGGAGAAAGTGTTTTCAAATTCTCCTCTTTTTTCGTTTAAATAGTTTTTCAAACCAAAAAAATGGGGTTTTATTTAAGATATGGTAACATTTTATATTTGATATTGACCGTAAAAGAGTAATATCGTGAAATATATATTTATTTTTGCCTACTATTATTATTATTATTATACAATTTTGAAGAACTGATCGAGTTACTATCTCAATATTTCAAATTTTAAAATATTCACAACCGGTATAGACCTAAGTAAACCTTACCTATTAGTGTTGTTTTATTGTTTGTTTATATTATGCATGAAGTGACACTTGTCTCAGTTGGAATATGCTTTTAAAAAGAAGAGGGGTTGATGTATTGGTCTCATTTAATACCATATATCAGTAACAAATTAAAGCGGCCAATTTAGCTAGATTCATTAAATTCTAAAGATATATTAATTTTGTTTACGGATAGAAGAGACTTCATCTTTTTTTCTTTCTTTGTTTTGTTTTTTTTTTTTTTTTGTACGTGGGGTTACAACCCTCAACTTTTAAAAATAGTGTTTTATGACTTAGCTTGTTGGCTTCATTAATTATTGATTATCTTCTCTAAAAAAATGAGATCAGAATTTAAACGGCTAATAAAAAATTATACAAGATAGTTAATGAGTGTGCGTAAATTCTTAGACGGTGATCTATACAACCAAAAAAAGAAAAGAAAATAGTGTTTTACAACATTCAAGTCTCAATATGTGTATAATTGTACTATTTGCATAAAATAAAGATTGAATATTCACAAAAAGTAAAGTGTAGGCAAGAAATTTCGAACTTAATTGAAGAAATTATATCGAGATTTGAGGTAAAATGGTCTTAAATCTTAGTAGGACTTAAAAAATGAGACCTAATAATTTTATTGGTTGAATTTCGTAGTTAAGTAACGGCGCTTTAAGGAAGGAACCACTATGAACGAAGAACAAATAAAAAGAAATGAAGATTTGAGCTTTATAAGAAAAAAGTCGTACACTGGTTAAACTATAAATAAGGAATCTTATATGATAAAGGCTCTATAAGTATAGATTTCGATGTACTCTCGTCTAATACATTCTTATTTTCTATTGAAACGTTAAAAGTGATTAGTTTTAGGTCACCTGTTTGAGTGTGTGTAATAATACTTTTGTTTTGTCAGATCTTTAAATTATTTTACTTTCTTATTTTTTATTGAAGCATTAAAAGTGATTAGTTTTAGGGCACTTTAGTTTTGTAAGATCTTTAAATTATACATTCTTTTAACTAAAATAACTTATAATTTTATTTACTTCAAATAAAATTATATTTAATTTTTTTCTTGTGAGAAATGCTAGATAATGCAAAAAGATTGAATTTAATCATCTACACCTATCTCTATTACGTTAAAATGATGAATTTTTCTTTCATAGTAAACTATTGAAAATGGAATATGCGAAGGTTCATATTAGCGTGAGAACAGTAATCGGAAGAAACAAAAAAAAAAAAAATTCCCCTTGTGATTCGCTTCCACTAGCCTCAGTTTTATTGGCAAAGGACATTAGATTATACCTTTTTTTTATTTTTTATTTTTTATTTTTGTTTTGAACATATATAAGGCCTCACGAATGAGACGGTTATATATTTAAGCTCCCCAATACTACACTAAAATAATAGAGATATAAGTTCAAGTTTTGACATATTCTCGTCTAATACCTTCTTATTTTCTATTGAACTATTGAAGCATTAAAAGTGATGACACGTTCTTGTTTTCTATTGAAACACTGAAAGCGTCCAAATAAATATTTAGGCATAAAAGCCCTAATAATTAAATCCCTTGCCCTAAATTGCACAACTACAAGCAAATATTCAAAAAATAAATTTCTAATATATAAATAACTCCTAGACACTAGAAAATAGCTCATAATTAAGTTCTACGTATACATACTGAGAAGAATAGTTCTAGATATGTATTGCATCACATTTTCTTCAATAATCTAGAATTTTTAATCTACTTTAGTTGATCTTTTTTTAGATGTTAGGTATTCCTTTAAACATATTTACCATGAAAATAGTAATTTAATTTGATTAAGGTATATGTAAATAAATTTTATAGCTTTTCTTCTCTTTCTTTCCCCGGAATATATATATATATATATAAATTTTCCCTTGCCTCTTCGGTGTCAAATGATTAAATAAACAAAACAATGTGTCAAATGATTAAATGAATAACAATAACAGAGTCATATGATAAGAACGAGCCACATATAAATGAACTATGAAAATCCAGCTACTTTCATATCATTGACAATCACATCCAACTTTTCCTCCAATCCCACTCTTCTGTAGCCATCGACCAAAAGATCGTAAGTCGATTTAGTAAGTGTGCAGGTGTCTTTTATACATTCCAAAAACAGGTCTAATCTATCATAAGCTTCTTTCCTCAAGTATAAACAGATTATATTCTCAACATCATCTGGGCATCTGAATGACATTCCTTTCTTCAACATCCTTCCAACAGCATATTCTACATCATCTAATCTACCCAACAAAGCATAAACCCTTATAATTCCGCAATGAATCAGAGCCTGAACTTGCAAATCTTTATCCGTTTTTTCTAAAATTTGCAGCAGCTGCTCAATATCTTCCACCTTTCTTATATTAGTATACAACCCCACAAGCTTCTCAACCATAAAGATGTTGATCTCCCACCCACCATTGAGTACGAATTTGAAAAATTCGAGAGCTTTATCCGAATTTTTTCTCTCACAATACCCTGTAAGCATACCTTGTAATACAGGAACGTTAGGCACTATTCCTGCTAACGTCATTTCTTCGTAAAATCTATCAGCATACCCAAATTTTTTCGATTCAATACAACCCGAAATGAGATACTGGTACATTTGAAGATCTGCAGAAAACCCGGCATTTCTTTTAGCTGAATACCAAGCTTGCACAGCCTTATCGTTTCCCAACTTTGCATATGCCAACATGAAAACATTATAGGTGTGGGAGTCCGGCTTGTAATCATCTGAAAACCCCATTGTTTCAAATAGGCTCAGGGCTGTCACTACATTGCCAGATGACAAGCAAGCACAAATAAGGGCATTGAAAACAGCAGCAGTTGGTTTTATAGCGTGGTTTTCCATTGAGGTAAAAACCCGCAAAGCAATGGGGAGATTTTGAATCTTCGCAGAAAGATATATCAATTCGGAGTAACAATCCGGATTTTTCGACTTTTCTTTAGTCAATTTATCTAATCTCCATTCCAAAACCTGGGTAAACAGATAGATCCTTAGCAAAACTTTCAATCACTTATAGTAACAAAAATATCAGAATAAAATCAGGAAAAAAGAAAACAAAATGTAATTTTTATCATAAGCTCATTTTCACATTGAAATTTCCAATACAATATCCCAAAACATAAAATTCTTGCAGCGAACAAATATATATAAACGACCATTCAAAATATCGAAATAAAACTTATAAAAGGGAAATTGGGAGAATTTACCAGCTGAGCTTTCTTTAAATTCGAAAATTTGAGGCGACTGACGAGATCATCCCAAGAGATTTCTAGGGTTTTGGAATTGGGGGTGGGGTTTATCCCGGAATCGAGTATGGCTCCAATTCGTGAAATTGGCTCCTGAAGTAATCTCGTGAGCAGAGGATTATTCGAACTAAATGCCCGCGAAGACTGATGTTGATGAATTACACCATTTTTGACAATCAATGATAAAACCCTAAAACGAGCTGAAACCATTTCTCTTCTTTCGACTCCGAGGAGTTACTGTAACTCTGTAAGCTGTGTGTAAGGGCATGTTTGGAATTTTGGGCCCCTTTTTTGAATTATTTTTATTTTTTTAATAGGTGCTTTGGACCTTTTTCTCTCCTAATTAACTACTACACCATTTCAAAATTGTCTTTTTTAATAAAAAAGAGAGAGGGAAATTGTTGTAAAATTAGATATACGGATTATTTTCAATTTATAGACTGACGTGGTGTTCTTATCATATTCACAAAAACTATAATAGAGATTAATTTTATACACTTTATTGGTTTGATATATTTTTACTTCTATATGTCTTCGCCATCTGGATTGTCCAAGAAGACACTTTAAATCTATAATTTTATATGGAAATTCAACATATATTTTAAAGTCGGAAGGTCTACCATGAATTGATTATTTAGCAGACATTGATTTTCGATTCAGTTGAGACAGAATAGATTTATTGACTAGACCCTATTTCCAATTCTATTTGGAAACAGTGAACATCTTTGTAATGCACAATGTTTCGTGCACACAATCTTGAGGTTTTTCTTGCATTTCTTTTTAATAATAATGAAAAACGTTTCATTTGGATTAGGGATGACAATTTTTGACACGACACGATGACTTAGGAGGGTTTGGGTTTGCTTATATGGGTTTGGGTCATAAACAGGTCAACCCGTTTAAGACACGACTAAAATAACCGGTTGACGGGTTAACACGTCAAAACCTATTTATGACTCATTTAATATGATTATCAAAATAAAAATATTTAAACATTTTATTAAAGTAATCATATTATATTTTTATTGTTTTTTTTAAATTAACTAGTTAAGTATACATTATAACTTTGAATTAAACTAAATATCATCAATTAGTTGTTGATTAGTATATATGAATTTGTGAATCATATTCACTAAGTATATATTAACTTAGTAAGTCATATATACTTAATATTCTTATTTACCATTCTAAAAATCTAAACTCACCTTATAACATTAGTTATTGGTTAATATATATGAAGTAATAATTTTTTCTATATATATATTAAGTTAATATATATGTCAAACATAGAACATGAGTTTATACTGTAATTAAGAGTTAAGACGAACTTATATAATTTTTAATGAATAATAACATACTAATATAATAATAACTAATAATTATATATATAACTTATAAATAATATAAATTATTAAATTATTTTTATTGTATTATTTTATATAGATTAACTTACAAAATAATATTTATAAAAAACATTAAAATACAAGAACTAATAATTTTTTTTTTTGTAGATTTACAAATGGCAAAGGAGGTGGAAGAGTTTATTGTTAATATTGTAGATATGAATGTCAATATTTCACTTTGAACTTTTAAGATTTAATACTCTTATTTTGGTTTTTTGGATGTGAAATTTGAATTACATAGTTGTAAAAGTTTAATTCTGCAGTAATGTTTAACTGTTTAAATAAGTAGTAATGGTTAGACAGGTTATTTGTGTGTTATTCGTGTTATACGAATTATACGGGTTATATGAGTTATACGGATTATACAGGTTATTCGAGTTATATGGACTAACCGTGTTATTCGGGTCGTATTATTCGTTTAATAATCGTGTCGTGTTCAGGTTTTACATTTTGACCCATTTATTAATCGTGTGGTGTTCGGGTTCGTGTTAATCGTGTCGTGTTAATAGGTCAACCCGACACGAACACGACCCATTACCCCGTTTTGCCACTCCTAGTTTTGATACATACAACACACCACAAGTTCGTTCTTTCAATGAATAGTACTGTTAAAGCTGATAATACTAATATAAGCATTTTTTTTATCCCGTTTTGCCACCCCTAGTTTTGATACATACAACACACCACAAGTTCGTTCTTTCAATGAATAGTACTGTTAAAGCTGATAATACTAATATAAGCATTTTTTTTTTATCGGCAAAACTTTCCTTCAACTAACCCAATTCTCACAAGATAGAGATTTGATTCCTGACCTCAAGATTATATGAAATGTACTCTAACCAGTTAATCTAACCACAACCTAATAATATAAGAATTTAGTTTGGGATTTAAATCAAAGATCAGCCATTTAGAAAAAGATGACCATTTTAAATTGACAAATAGAGAGGGAATAAAAAACACACAAGTAAAATTTTCTTTTACAATTTTACAACATGACCACGAAACCACAATCTAAACTCACAATGTACATTTGTCTAGAGAAGCAGGATGACATCAAAAACTGGAGTTCGCAACCTACTTCAAGCGCCGAGAGAGATGGAGAAAATGACTAAGACATCCCAAAGCTAGACAAGACCGACTGGAACAATGTTAAGAAGGCTTGGGATGAAGTACTGTCATCCGCTTTTATCTTCATTTGTGCCTTACATGATGACGAGTTGATAATACACTCCACAAGGAAAGTTGATGAATCCTCGGCTTTTTGGGCAAAGAAGAAAAATTTGAAGTTCGGAGCCTGACCACCTGAGGCAATGCAATGAATGGAATGGCCCTGCATGTGGCGGAGAAGGGATTGGGGATTTGTCAATGCTGCTACCCCTTGTGGACTTACAGAACCATCCTGAAATATATTAAGCAGGCTCTATTAGAAACTTTAGAGGACAGACATTTAAAAATAGCTTTCATCTTCAGTTATAGAAAGGAAAAACTTGATCAGGCCTGCTAATTAAGATCTGCATCATTCAATATTTCATGGCTGCCAAGACGGAGTCTACTAAGTTAAAACAAACCCATATTGAATTATCCATTTATATCCCTGATAGGACAAACACAGAAATTTGACTTGCTAACTTAAAAAGGGAACGGAAGACAAAGAAATAACTAATAGTTGTGCAGTAAGATTTGCAAGACAACCAAGAACTTTAAAAAGTAGAGCAAAGCCCAAGTAGATGTAACATTGGGGAATTGCACGAATGAGAAAGAACAGAGGCTGCAAAGAGAATGACCAATGGAAATCAACAACGAATTTTGGACAAAAGAATATGAATTTTGAAAGGAACCTGTGATACAGATACTGGAAGTTGGCGCCATTTTTGCTGAAAAGTGCTCGGATCAAGCACAGCTTTTGCATTGAGCTTCAATGTTGGAGCTGGGGGAGGACTAGATGCAACTGATAGTCCTAGACCAAGCAGATCATCAATAGCCAAGCTGTTCTGTGGAGAATGTGTTGGTGCAACATCTAAAGATACAAGATCTGACTCAACTTGTGAACCCAGGGATATGGAACCATCATAAGCAGGAGCGCTGTAAGCAGAACCATTGTAACCATGACCCTTCGTTTCTTCTTTTTCTGAAATACTTAAAAGCAGATCTTTGTCATTTGCCTCAACCCTTTGGGATGAAACTATATTTTCTGAAGCTTCAACGCTGATAGATAAATCCCCTAATTCTTCTGAAAACACAAATGGTCCTCGGTGTTCCTTATCAGTAAACATGTAGGAAGGCTGCAACATATAGAATATAAATGAGAAACAAGTGTATAGACCCCAAGGGGAAACATCAAAAGAATGAACTAAACTAGGGAACAGATGCTGACTCTGTAATAAATAAACCCATTCTTATCATATATTTTTTTTAATCAGCAATATATATTCTTTTGTGTGGCCTGTCAAAGTACTCATGGTCTACTCAGCATATGGTCACATGTATGAAATTTCACAAATATGAATACATCATCACAGACTGCAATTATTTTAGCAGATATATTAATTTAATTCAGTTCATACATGAATCTAGATATGATCCTACAGTCCTACTTATGATTTCATTGTTTTTAGGACAGGTAGGTAACAGTTTATTTAAGCAAATCAGACCTAAGACAGAAGAATCTAAGTACCTTTTGGTATACAACAGAGAGACTATTGAACTCATCAAATATGCGATCTTTCATTTCGCTACTTTGGGTATCAGCAAAGGCTGAAACTGCTTGCTTTGGAGGATTCACAACTTTTTCTGCTACAGATACATTGTACTGCAGAAGCCTGTAGTAGAATAAGGCTCTATCGTGAACATCCTGCAACCAAGTGAAAGTTGAACCACCATTATTAATTGAATTAATATTGACTGAGATACATTATACAGATACCTAATCCACTCAGTTAGATGAATAGTTTCATACCTGATGAAAATCAGATAAACCAGCAGCTAATGCAGCCCCAAGAGCTTGCTGAGTTTCAGGCGGTCTTCTCAAAAAACATTTCATTACTGATGTAAGCAGATGCAAACGAACCTAGGCCACAAGAGAACTGATCAGCCCGACAAGAATGCTGAGGGCCTTACTTGTTTCAGCTTTTATGGGTAAAAGAATATGACTGAGAAGCAATTAATACGCTGAACAATTCATTTTCAAAATTTTCCAAAAGCAGTAAAGATTTTTGTGAGGGTTCAGAAGATACCCTCAAGGAAGTGCCTGAAGACATCAACCAAAATGATAATCATGGAGAACAAGTTGGTTACCTCTGCAGAGTACTCATCATCCCAGTTTTCAACCAGACTTTCCAAAACATAAGGAGCATCCTGCATGTCTTGAGCATACTCCCCTAACATCCATATAAGAGCTGCCTTGGCTTTCGGTTCCTGAACATTTTTACTGCTGATGTTGCCAACCACTGCAATGCAATCATGACTCCACTGCGGATATTTCCTAAGAAGATCTTTCACTAAAACCTATTAAAAGAAACATCAACCACAAAGATTAATATTCACATACACCATATGAAACTCCCAAGCATATCATATACAAACTAATTTCAAGTTACCAGAGTTTCGGCAGTCACATAGTCCTTTTCCATCTCCAGAAACTGAAGCAGCCTATCAACAATTGCATTAACATCATACTGCTGTAGGGCTATTTTCCCAACAGCCCGAATTGATTCCCTAGCCATGGCAATATCAACGTTTGCAGCATATTCACATAGTTCTGTCACTGTAACTCAAATAAAGTCGTGCATCAGTCTCATTTAGAAGCTAAAAAGGGTTTGACAGCTGTGACCAAAGAATGGATCAACAACCAAGACATAGCACATTTGCTAATCAGTAAAATTGAAGGCAAAACTGTAATTAACATTGTTACCTATTTCATAAGTATTGCTTTCATTTGCCACAGCAGTCAACATTTCGAGCTTCAATTTCTTAACATAAAATGGTTCATTATACTGGCAATAGAAGTGTTTGTAATCTGAAGAAAATAACATTGGTGCACGCATTACTAAAAGATGCAGGTGGCTCAATACTGCAAAGGATTGCTCTGGACTCCCTGAGCTCACTTGAGTAAGCAATGGGGCTTTGATACGCTCGTACACCTATCATAAGGAAATTCTATATCAGGACATAAAAGCCTTTGAAAGGCTGGACTACCTTAAATTTCAGGGAGTCCAGCCATTAAAACAAATATAATGCAAAATAACAATGCATAACTAATGCAAAAGCAATCGCTGGAAAGTTACCGAACTGCTAGGAACTGATGAATTTTGCAACTTATTAAGCATAGAAATTCAAAGATATCATATGGTGACGCTAGAACATAAGGCTGCACATAATAATAATAATAATAGAACAAGACTAGCAACATGAGCTACATGCATATTCCATAATACACTTAAAACATTTGCAAGTTTTGTTTAAAATTCTATCTAAGGTTTTCTCTTACGTATTCAATTTGGCAATTAGAATTCTGTTAACCTCTGTTTTATTTCAGGAAAAAAAAGGACCAGTTTTGAAATCAGATGCATCACTTCATGAATGTGGTGATATTTAGGTTCAAGACTTCAAGCCAATAAGAAACTTATCTGGTGAAAAGGGTAAATAAAAGAGCAGCAATCCTATGAAGCACTATACCATCAAATTGTACAAATAGAATTTAATTTTTTACTTTGGGTAGACCACATCATAAGCTCACAATGAGGATATAGATGAAGATAAGTTTTCATAACCACTTAAACAACTAAAACAAAAGTGAACAGCATTAGTTATACCTGCTGATGAACATCGGTCATAGACAATGTCAATTGCAGAAACAACTTAATAGTTGCTAAGACCACAGCTCCATTTGCGTGTTGAAGTCTATCTTCAAGAAGATTCATTATGTCAAAAATCTCATTGCTATCTGGTGGCACGTATTTGGAAACCAATTCTAGAACAATACATTGTGCCCATTCACTGAATTCCTTGATTCTGCACATGATAACTTAGAATATCTAAGATAGTTCTTTATGAAAACAAAATACTATACTTTTACCACGTGATTTACAAATTAAATGCAAGCTGAAGCACAATTTCTTTTTGGATAGTTTTGACCAGGGGAATGCCTAAAGTGAAATATTGTTTGATTGCATAGTAGGAAGGTCTTTAGTAACTTGTGAATTCACCATACTTGGTAAGTAAAAATCAAACTCACAAATTATATGGCTAAAACATCTCTGATTACAAGATAATTGACATTCAGCTTACCACTTCCAAGAGGGGGGCAAGAAATTTTCCCATTGCCAAGGAAGGGAAATAAAAATAAAACACTTGACAAAGTGCAAGTCTCCCGTCCATACAAAGACCCAAAACTAGGATGTATTTGAAAGTTGCAATATAATGCATGAAAGTAGAAAATCAAGAAATATTCCTGTCTGAATACGCTGAAAGAACAAAAGAATTTCTTTTTTATGATTCTATTATTTTAATTTAAAATGTGACACTCCCTAAAGATGTGTCTCAAATTTAGTTACTCAATATCATGGTGGATTGAATATGTCAAACCAATGCAACGTTTGAGACATGATTGATTTAAAAAAGGAGAGCCCTCTAGTCTTCTCATACATAATATATAACATATGTATGCCATATAAAGACCTGAAAGAACAATGTTAATAAAGGATGAGGCGTCACAGAAACATCTTACTTTAATTACGTCATGGTGAGGTTGAGCATTGTCATATTCTACTTGTTCTGTGGGAGTTGTGTGTCTATCATAAATAATGAAAGGATTAATTTCTATGTTGAAGTATTAAACTAAACGAACTACTGTTAGCAGGTCAAGGAATATCTACCCTCCAAACTGTAACATATGATCATCCACAAGACCCATAAGAACCTCAATCATTATAATCAATGACCATCAAAAAAATCATGGTAATCAAAAATATTTGTTTCTCAATGAGGTGCTGAACAAAATTATGTGAAATCAAAGTTATGATATATTATATGATATCTAAACCAAACCATACTTATTTAGAAGGTAATATATAATTGGCTTGCTAAGTAATGCCTCTCTTTCCCTTGCTGCTTCTTCAGAAGAATTTGCTTCCAAACTACAAATTTCTTGTAATGATGTTAAACAATTTGCAACCACCTGGAATGAATAAAAGGTACCCGTTAAAGTAAGACATTTTGTAAGATATATTGACAATTTGACATACAAGAAAATTTTTAAGGAACTCGTCTAAATTTGAATTTTTACAAAATAATTGTGTGAGATAAGTACGAAAATGATGAACGGAAAATAATATCTAGACTAAGAGATTTCCAACCAGAGGTTGTAAAGAACTACAATAATTTGTGATGCAATTTTACATTAATTCATAGTTGATGCAAGCGAGAGCAACTGTATTGAAAGTCTAACATAATCAAGCTATAAAACAATAATGAATATAAAAAGCACATATATTTGTTTGTGTGTGTGCGTGTGTGGTGTATGTGTTGAGCATTACAGCCACAACACAGGTTTAATTACATTATTGAAGCCTTACATTATCATACTCCTGTATAATGAAAAGAGTCGAACCTGAGCATCTGGATCATTAAGCATCAAATGCTTAAGCATTGCAGGGAAGTCGGCATCCACACAAGTTGAAGCAGATATATGATACAACTTCAAAACTCCAACAGATGCAACCATCCTCACATAACTACTTCCATCTTTTAATCCTGATCCCAGCGGCCCCACCAAGTACTCCACTAAATTTGGCACACGAAGCGAACACAAACTCCTCAAAGCCAATCCACGAATCATTGGATCCTCATCTTTACAATCTCTTTGAAGAAAATTAATTGTCAAAAGCGCAAGATCCGGATTGTGCTTTGCATAATTCCCAACATACAAATAACACATTTTCTTCAAAACAATATCCGATGTGGCTGAGCACATCACCATTTCACTGAAGACTGAGGACACATCAATCCCAACCGTCATGTAAGAGATCACCTTCTTGAAGAGCTCACGCTTCGAATCATCAGTCCCCGGTGCTCTGCTCCCAGCCAGCTGCCTGAGCTGCAATTTCAAATCTGAAACTTCCCCTTTTCTGGACAAATCAAAAATATTAGAGCTAGGATCAGAACATTTACACCCATTAACTTCTATGAGCTCTTTCGATTGTTTACCATTAAACGATAGAGAAAATAGAGATTTCTTAGCCATCTCAAAACCATCAACTCAAAAAATGCACATCTTTTTCGTGAGATTTTAATATATTAAGTTTACATAAACATTTACATCTGCAGTCCAATGAATTTTAATATACTAAGTTTTGGTAGTTAAATACAATTGAAGCAAATACAAAACAAATATATGTGAGTTTAACTTTGTGTTTGTATTTTGCATTACTGACAACCAGATCAATTAGAAATATCTCGAATTCTCCGAAAGAGAAAGTGCAGGACATACCCAGAGGGTTGAGATGGGGAAGAAGATCGCTGAGATGGAGCTGGAGGCGCCATAATCGAGCTTGATGGGATTGAAAAATTATTGAATTGCAGATTATTACTAGGGTTTTGTGGAATACTGGTGACGAATTGGTATTTGGGATTCGAGATCTTGGTACTGCTAAAGCTATTGCTTGTTGTCGTACGGTAGAAATGGCTACTTGGACCAGACGACGTCTCACAAATGGAGAGTTGGATTTTAAGTTTTACTGCTCAGTGCTTAATGCTTGCAATGGAGTATTGTGAAGATTTACACAAAATATATATTTTACATTTGAACATGATTGTTAAAATTAAAAAAATCAAATTTTTAATAAAAATTACTTACATTTTCAGTATAAAAGAAAAGAGTTTTATTTTGGTAAAGAATTTATGTAATTTACATCGACCACGTTTGTTTTGTTTCTGTTTAAATTTAGAGATTTTATATTTTTATAAAATAAATTATACAATTAAAATCTATAATTTTTAAAATTTAGATCGAAACAAACAAATCGATTATCACCTCTTTTGATAATAAACCAATTTAGTTTCTAAGCATATATGTCTACCATTCAGTCAGATTATAAAATATTTTGCTCTAAAATCGTATCAAACTTATACTGATTCAAAATATTCTTAAATTAAAATTATACTAATTAACGATCACAATACTACTGATTTATTTTTTAAAATTAACCGAATAGTTTAACCGGTTCAAATCTAATTACCGTTGAAATTATATTTTTAAATGTCCATAACTTTCTTTAATACACATTCAAAGAATCTAGTGGGTCAATACCCATGAATAGAGAGCATTCACTCTCTTAAACTTTTTGTAATAAAAAATATTCTAATATCCCTAAATTCAAATGGGAATTGTGGCATAAATTTTGTCAACATTTAAATTAATTTAATTGAAATAACATAGTTTCAAAATTAATATTTGTTAGATTAAAATCAATAAAACTATACTTAAAATTTTAATTTTACAATTATAAAAATATCTTAGAAAAATAAGATCAACTCTTTCTTGGGACAATATTATTATTGTAATTACTTTATTTATCGAATCCTCATACTAAAATTTGCTACTGCAAATCTGCAGTACCCTATTTGTGGGTTTTGGAGCTCAAGCCAAGATTTCCATCCTCCACAAAGCCTGCGTCGCCTTACCTCCTTCAATCCTCAAATCACTTGAAAAGAAAATGTTAATAATCCATTATCTTCCGAGATTTTCCATTCCTATACCACACTCTATTTCTTTCTATACCCAGTTGTTTCTTTGCCCCAGACCCAATCTCCTAATCTCTTCCACTTCCCTACCCATACCCAAAATCTCCCATTTCTCTTCAACTCCCACCATTCCCTCACAACCCCACCAGGAAATCACACCTTTTGAAGAACCCCACCAGGAAATCACACCTTTTGAAGAACCCCACATCCAAATTTCCCTTGAAAAGCTTTTTGTTCCTCCTGATACTGAGGTTTCAGTTTCGTCAGCACAGAGTACAAGAATCTTGAAGGGTTCAAATATTGTGCTTAGTAAGTATGCTAGAGATGCTCAAGTGGTTCAAGCTGAGTTTGTTAAGAGCAGTGTTAAAACTGAGGAGTGTCCCTCTGACGGGGCGCCAGAATTTGCTCTTGTTGGCCGCTCCAATGTCGGAAAATCATCTTTGCTGAATTCTCTGGTCAGGCGAAAGAAGCTTGCACTTACATCCAAGAAGCCTGGTATTTAGCTTGTCATACTATATATGCATCTTTTTTCGAATTTGGGTATAATTGATACCAGTTGCTTAGAGTTTTTCATGTTATTATTGTTGTTATGTATACCTACAGATAAGATATGTGGTAAATGGTAGACATATATGCTCGTGGAACTAATTAGGCCATGAGTTTGTGGTGGTGACGGTTAAAAATGATTTTTTTGTTGTTGTTGTTGTGGGGTGTGAAGAAATTGACAATGATGGATAATTTTCGGTAGCAGCAAAAAATGCATAATTTAATTAATCTAGTAAGACATGGTTGTTTGTGGGGTCTCAACCGGCAGAGTGGATGATTTGGTAAATAAGGGTATAATTACAGTGGAAGAGGATGAGGCAAATCAGTCTGATGAATAAAGGGGCTACCTTTGGTTCTTACTCAAAATATTTTACTTGAGGGCTTAGACATGCCAATAGGTGTGCGATGTGTGGATCTACGGTATCACTGGACCATTTGTTTCTTCATTACGGCAGGGGGGGAGTTTATGAACAATTGTGTTTGGTTGCAGGATTGGTGGGGGTGAGGTGCGGAATGAATGCAGAAGGACAATGAATATGGTTACTCATAGCAGTATCTCACCAGTATGGTAACAGCAGGGCCTTTTGCACATTTTTTTTCTTGATCCTTCTATCCTGTTGTTATAGTGAGATGTCTACAGTGAATTTTGTGTATTAATAGGTAGATCTTATTTTAGGAACTTATTTTATTTTTCTATTATACGCTCCTTGATAGTGTAAAGGTTCTTTGTTGGGGCATGGGTGTCTGACTATTCCTCCTCTGCTTGTTATTGCACATTGATTTGGTCATTTGGTGGCTTCCTTTTTTTGGTGCTCCTAGTGGATTATCTACTTGAAAGTTAAAGGAGAAATTGAAATCAACCAATTGAGCAGCTGTTATAAATCTTCATCTTGTGCGATTTATCTATTTCATACTTTCATTTAGGTAACTGGAACAGAAGCATATAGTAGAATTATATTCAATAATAAATTCGTAGGCCAGGGGCCTATGAAGTCATCATGCTTGCATGTCAACTATCTGTATATCCTTATATTTTACCCACCACCTTATGCTAGATATTTTACAGATGCATATTTTAATGTACTTAGTCCTTATTATTGTGGAGGTGGTCATTTAATTGAAGACATATGCTTCAAAACGGGATTTTGGAATTTTGCATATGTCCCATCTTTATAAAGAGTATGTTACAGTTTTTCTGATGAAAGCCTTTGATATGTATATATTTGGTTTTTCGTTCTTGCAGGGAAGACACAATGCATCAACCATTTCCGAATTAATGATAGTTGGTACCTGGTGGATTTGCCTGGATATGGGTATGTAACTATTAATTATTCTAGCATACAATGTGAGGTTGTGGATTAGCTCAGTAGTTAGAATGTTAGATCACTTGTATTCGACCTTTAGGTCGAAGGTTCAAACCTCATATGGGTGAGAATTAGGTGAGTGGTGGGTAGTATAGGATTTCGCCGATTAAAAGAAAGAGAAAAATTATTCTAAGCATACTATGTGTTTACCAACTCAGCTTTCACTACATTATCATGCCAAAATTGGAACTGCATATCATGTTGAGATTCTCAGAAATTATATTTTTCTTCTATTGCAAAATGTCTTTGATTGTTCAAATGTTATCCTTGATGAAAATAAAAAAGGGCATTTCTTCATTATTTTTGAAATTAATTTTTGGCTATTTGTAAAAATGCACCTCAATCTGGTGGGATCTTTTGAACTTTGACGGACCCTACTTTCATCCAGTTTTGGACTTTATGAGTTACTCAACAGGGTTTTATGAGTTACTCAACAATGAGTTTATTAATGGTTATGATAGAATTTGAAAATGTCCTTAGATCTTCAACACTGCGTAATAAGCATCTGTGTATGCTGTGAGATATAGAATGACCAACTTGGTGAAATTCAGCAGTGTTATTCCCTCAACTTTTACTGAAAGAGTTATTCTTCTCTTTTGACTCTTCTTGTTGTACCTATGTAACACTTGTTGGGACTAGAAAGCAAATATACTTTCAAAAGTCGAGACTTTTGTGTTCCTTTGTTTTAATATCTCGATCAGCTGCTGTATAAAGTTTTATTGTCAATGACTTGTGTTATATGCAAGCAGAGTATTTCGACTCATACTCACTTTTACAGTTTCCTGCCAATGTTATTGTTATTAATCATCAATCTGTAGTAACACATATTTCATATGGTTGGTGTGTAGGAAATTGGTTTACGTAGAAACTAGTTAGGTTGCTTGGCCAACTTCAGTTTCATGTTGTCGTTCTTTTTGTTTTCCCCTTTTCCTCTGAAGCAACCGAACAACTAAAACTTTTGTTGTGAATTGGAACAGATATGCATCTGCACCTCACGAACTAAGGATTGATTGGGCCAAGTTCACTAAAGACTATTTCTTAAATCGGTCAACTCTAGTCTCAGTATTCCTTCTTATTGATGCTAGCATTCCTGCCAAAACAATTGATCTTGAATATGCAAGTTGGTTGGGACAGAATCAGGTAATCTTCTTCTATATATATTTTTATTGAAGTATATGTTGATTTAGTTACATTGTTCCATATCCTGTTAACTTCAAAATTTCTTTGCAATCCTCTTTTGGGATTATGTCTTCCAGCAGAAAAACCAATTTTAATTCTAAAATCCTACGTATGCATTATTTTCTAGAATTATTTTCATAAAATTAGATTGATTGGTAGGGTGCTTTCCTGCCCTGTCCAGTGCAATGGCTTAATCATCCAACTTATCGTAAAATTATAAATAAAATATTAAGCTTAATGAATGATTAGTTGAGTTATAATTTTCACTTGATTGGACCACCCAAAAAATAATGCGGTTCCCTATAAATAAAATTTATAAAAGTTGTCGGAATGCATTTAATTATACTCTATCAAATCATCTTTTCTTCTAAGTTAATTTACAGATGTTATTTGTTACTTTTCAGATTCCCATGACATTAGTCTTCACAAAATGTGACAAACGGAAAAAGAGAAAGAATGGAGGAAAACCACCTGATGAAAATATTCAAGATTTTCAAGAGTTAATTCGCGAGTTCTTTCAAGCAACGCCTCCTTGGATTATGACCAGCAGCATTACCAATCAAGGTCGAGATGAGATACTCTTACACATGGCTCAGTTGCGGAACTACTGGCTCAAGCATTGAGAAAATAAAGTTCTAGGATCTGGTTTTTCGCACTAGACCTCATCTTCTCTCTTTGGTTCTGATCCCCACAAGTTGCTTGCAGGCAGGGTTTTACAATTACACAATGTGGCACACATATTGGTTCTTGTGGTGTAGTCAAATATCTAGAAATTTATCTGGTATGGAGATAAATTGTGATTTCTAGTATTCTGAGATCAAGATGATTTGTGAAATTTTCAAAAATAATGGTGTAAGTAGGATTTGATGGATAGTCCCTCCAAGGCAAGTGTACTTTCAAAGATACGAGAAATGGATATTATTGGTTCGGATTAGATTTATTTTAATAAGAAATGTCGTATGATCAAATTCTCGGCTGATACATGTCGAAGTTTCAGTGCAATTCTCGCATGTTTCAACCATTCTCATTAAGTTTATGTTATTATCTTTTGAAAAAAAAATTATATTAACATAATACATCAAATGATAACATTGACATGATAACATTGTCTCGTATATTAACATTAACATAGTAACATAAATTACATGGGAAGAGAAAACATATGAAAATTGAATGAGAATTATTTTTCGTTCACTATACTGATAGAAAATTTTGTGATGTGTATACTTCACTGTAATAATAACATTTAAATTTCATTTAGATAATATTTTTTGATAGAAAATGATTTTACTATTATAATTGATTAAATTATACCAAATCATTGGATTACAACGAGTTAATTGAATTGAATATTCTGTTGATTCCTTTGCTAAAATGGCTTATTGAAATATTACATGATAAACAAATTAGATAGATAGATGACAAATAAAACTTGTTAAATGTCGCGAGGTCAACTGATTAAGTTCATGTGTAGGCTCTGCTTAATAAAACTGAATAAAAATTGTTGAATAAATAAGTAAACTGAATAAATTAGAAATTGAATTTGAATCTGAATACTATGTTTTAATGTATTTGATAATATAGATTTCTAAATCATCTAAACGACATAATTTTTCAATTTTATTTTCTAGACTATTTTAAACTAGTTTACTTAATCGTTCAAGTATAATTCTTATTTGAACTTAAAGAAATAAAAATAAAATTCTTTATACTATTTATAATAAAAATATAAAATAACCAAAAAATTAGTAATTTAAAACACAAAATATATATTCTCTTCTCAAACACATAAGAAGTTGAAAAATTATTACCTCTACATTTTTTTTATTACTTTCATACATAAGTCTCACTTTTTGTGCATTAAATATTTGTATTATGTCTATTAAAAATTATATTTATGTGTGAAAATAACAAAAATAGTAATAGTTGCAATTCTAAAAAATTATACCCACTAACATTTTTTTCTTTCTTGCTCCTTTTTCGAATAGTAGTTATCTATATCTCATCATCAAATACCAAAATTAGGTAACTTTTTTTTGGGTCAACCAAAAAAATAGGCAAATCAATAATAATATATGAATGTTACAACCTTAAATAACTTAAAGTAGTCCAAAACCTTTCTATTACAAGGATACTATGCCGGCTTTGCATCATATTCATTAATCATTACCGATTCAGCAATGTTTTTGGGCCGATTCGATAAGATTCATTAAGCAATATTCAGCTAAATTAAAATTTGAACTAAACAAACTTAATAACTTATTCATTTAATTAATTAATCATTCAGCTTATTAAATTATTATTAACAACAGCCTTAATCGTGTAGCTTGACTCCATAAAACTATAAATTCACGCAAATTGATTGATTAATTTTAAAATATCTGCAATCATATTCTTTTTTGGTTACTATCTGTAATCATATATTTTAATATTCTATTATTTATAAATTATACAGATGTACAGATATGGATAGGTGGTACAAATATATTAATACCATTTATTAGTATAAAACTGTTGGAAGATGAAGTCAACCTATAAAGATATTAAAAACTTAGAAGATAATACTATCAGTTTTATCTTTTCAAAATTATCGACGAGAAAAGAATAAATATTTTCACCAAAAAAGAAAAGAATAAATTTTTAAAAAGATTATGCCGAAAGGAAGAAAAATAGTAGGGGTCTACTTCATCTCTCAACTTCGGTTGGATTCCGTCACAGAGCTGCTTCGCTACCCTCTATATAGAATATACTCTCTCTCTCTCTCTATGTGGCCGGCCTTTCCTTCCGTTTCTCTGCTTTCTCTGTGCGAGTTTATACGATAGGTACGATATGTTTTCCTTCTTCCTCTTTTTCCCTCTCTACTAATGGTGTTTTTTTTGTTTGGTCATAACTATACAATTTTCTGCAAATGCTTAAACCCGTAGAATCTAAATGTGCAATTGGCTGCATATTTTTTTACCCATTTCAGCTGTTGGGTGGAAAAGGGTTGTGTTTTTCTTGGGAAAAGAGTGTTCGCGCAGAGAAGTAAAGGTTTCACATTTGTGTTAATAGTACAGTCTTTTTTTATATTTTTTTCGTTCTCTTTTTGATAAATAAATAACTGGGTTCTATTCAAATTTGCACACCTATAAATGTTAGGTGTTGATGCTGGTTGAGTTCAGTTTTTGATGCTGAAATTTACTTCCTCAATTACAGATTATTATATTTTAAGATTTTTTTCTTGATTGTGTTTTTGAATGCAATTACTTGTTCTATTGTTGCTTTTCCAGATGACTCGCATGATTCTAGAACGTTGTATATTATTTGTATTGATTTATCAGTAAAGCGAATAAATAGTAGAACTATGTAATATAGGACCGACCCCTCAATGTGTGAAATTTTTGAGTGTATAGAATCTCTACGTCTGAACCTTGACTGTGTAATTATGTTGATGTTGTATTTGAAGGTTCAAAACAAGATAATGATATCAGTAGAAGAAGCTCTTCAAACAGTGCTGAAGGTAGCTCAGCGCCTACAGCCTGTAGACGTTCCCATTCACGATGCTCTTGGCAAGATCCTTGCCGAGGAGATTTGTGCCCCTGACCCTCTTCCTCCTTACCCTGCTTCTATCAAGGTATCTACTTATATATGTATCCATACATGCATTTATACATCTACCAACATAAGTTTTCATTTTTTCTTTGCTTCACAAAGTAGGTGATTAACGTTCCTGCTGTTCAGGGATGCCTAATTTTTCCTTGTTCCTTGTGTTGCATCTTGAAATAAGTTCATAATTTTCTTTGAGTTGCTTCGGCTTTTATTCGGATCTATCTTGGCTTTTCCTTTCCATTGAGTTAGATCCTTTCTTCAGTCTTCACCCTACTCACCCAAAAAGATTAAGAATTTTTGGGGGCAAAAAACATTGAAAGTTTTGATTGACTTCACAATCCTAAGCCCCTGTCATTTTATCATAAATTTGCAGGATGGATATGCAGTAGTTGCCTCTGATGGCCCTGGTGAATATCCCATAATTACTGAATCAAGGGCAGGAAATGATGGAATTGGTGTGACGGTGACTCCTGGAACTGTAGCATATGTAACAACTGGAGGTGAATTAAATATATGTAATTAGTACGGATGTTCATATATTATTATCACTTGTGGCTTCACTTCTAGCTTCTGGGTGAATTATTTAATATAAAAAGTAGTGTAAGGCACTGATAGACATATATGAATATCGAGAGAGGTCGGCGAGCATAAATTAAGCTGAAGGCTGGCTAAGTGGTATGGTTCTATGTAATTAGTATGAATGCTCGTAAAGCTACAAACACACCCGCATATAATTATTATGCACAAAGCGTCCTACTTTATCTATTGTTATAATTATAAGAAATATAATCTTTACGTAGTTGCAAGATTCTATGAAGCTATTTCAGTTTCGTTAAAATTCATTTTTCTGTCACACTTTTTTAAAATTTGAAAACAAACTTTTGTTTTCTTGGTAGGGCCAATTCCCAATGGTGCAGACGCAGTTGTGCAAGTAGAGGACACTGAACTTATTGAGAGTGCTTCAGATGAATTAAACCGAGTAAGAGTATTGGTGAAAGCAAGCCAGGGAGTTGATATTCGTCCGGTGGTATGAACATTTGCTTCTGGTTGTTATCACCATTTTAGCTAAATAGAGTAGTGGCTCATAAGAGCTTTATTAGTTAGATTTGGGAACCACCTTAAACTTTTGAATTGTCTAGTAAAATTTTCAAATAAGTTTTGGAAAAGATATTTTTAATCCAAAAGACCCGGCAAGGACGCAAGTGTTAGTACGATAATGTTGTGGTTTTGTATTGTATACATTTTAAGGCTTACTTGTATTGGATTTCTTTGGTCAGGGCTGTGACATTGTAAAAGATGCTGTAGTGCTAAAATCAGGTGAACGACTAGGTGCTGCAGAAATTGGCCTACTAGCTACAGTTGGTGTAGTGAGAGTGAAGGTAGTTGTTTACTACCTTCTTTTTGTTGGGATATGGAAATGATTTCATGTGCTAAATATCTAAACAAGAAATGTTATTGCACAGGTGTATCCTACACCAACGGTTGCTGTGCTATCTACAGGAGATGAACTTGTAGAGCCAACAATGAAGTGTCTAAGTCGTGGCCAAGTAATGCAATTTTTGGGAAAAGTAAAACTCAATTTTTTTTTGGTTGGGAAGAGAACTTAGATTAGCCAATGTATTTCATTCAGTTTAACTGGTTGCTATAAAAAATTTTAATAGGGAGAATAACAGTAACATTATTAGCAAAGTAGCTCAAGTGGCGATCATCATTTGGGGCCAAGTACGTTGTAGTTTTGAATTGACATGAGAAAATAGTACCAGTTTTACTAAAGAAAGAGTCCTATTTTGGAACAGAATTCTAAAGATAAATAATTAAATCTTATCTTTTCAGTTATTTGGGGAAGTTTTCTTTTGCTTTCCCTGATTTTCCTTTTTGCTCTCTTGAGTGGGCTGGAAGACTGGGTATTCCTCCGCAGCCCCTCAAATAATAATAAATAAATAAGGCAATGAAAGTTGTACCCTGAGGCTGAACCTGACATATGAAGGCCTCAGTGAGGCAGACCAAGTAGTTGCCTCCTTTTTGTTGCTCACTGGCACTAGTTTCAAGGGCGTGTTCTGTGCCATATTTCTTTTGTACATTGAAGTTTATATTTCCTATGCTTAATCTGCAAATCAATTCTTTAGGGGGTTTTATTTCCATTCCTCCTCCCCTTTTCAGAAAATTTCGTCAACCTGTTGGAACTCTTCATTGTATCATGAGTCCATGTGTTATGTCATAATGATTGGTTGGTGCATTGTCCATCTATATTCTATAACTAGGGTATTCCTGTCTTTATGATTCTCTTGCGCAGATTAGGGACTCCAACCGTGCTATGATCCTGGCTGCTGCTACCCAGCATCAGTGCAAGGTTGTGGACCTTGGAATTGCTCCTGATGACGAAGAAGAGATAAGGAAAATTTTGGATAGTGCTTTCTCCTCTGGAATCGATATCATTATAACTTCTGGGGGTGTTTCTATGGGAGATAGGGACTATGTCAAGCCTTTACTTGAAAAGAGAGGGAAAGTTCATTTTCACAAGGTAAACTGGGGAATTGTCTTTAGCTACTTGTCCTCTCTCTCTGACACACACTCTTTTCTGAACAACTTTATTTGACAAACTAAAGTTTCTTGGATAGAGAAGAGAGGCTATATATAAATGCATGGCGTATAAGGAAGTGTAGTGAAGTTTTGCCACTTTTTTTTTTTTTCCTTTACACCAAAATATTTGGAGGGAGGGCGTATTATTTTATTTTTGTTTCATATTCTTAACTTGAGTGGTATTTTTCTTCTTGATAGCTAATTATTTTCTTACTTAAATTAATTACTAGTCTTTATACCCGTGCATAGCATGGGTCAATTGTTTTATTTATTCTTTTTGGACAATAAAAAAATCATATATTTTTATTTTTTTTGGTGATACCAAAAAATTGGAGGGAGGGCGTATCTTTTTATTTTTGTTTCATATTCTTAACTTGGGTGGTATTTTTCTTCTTGATAGCTAATTATTTTCTTACTTAAATTAAATACTAGTCTTTATACCCGTGATTTTGTTTTATTTATTTATTTTTGGATAATTTTTAAAAAATTCATATATTTGTTGTTTTTATATATGTATTTTATATGTATAAATTGTATACTTTTTAAATTTATGTAAGATAAATCATATTGTTTTAATATCTTTGTTTTAGTGCATGTATGTATGTGTGTGTGTGTGTGTATATATATTTATCTGTCTTATACATATACAACTTTCTTTTTATTGTTTTAGTTGTATTTTTTACGAACATTTAAAAAATATTTTTGAAGTTCTATTGATCCTTTTGTATTTCAATTTTAAGTCGAAGTAGGAACCGTTTAAAGTGAAACCATATAGTATTTGGATTTATAAAATTATTTTAATAATAGGAAAAAAAATTAAAATTGATTGAGTCAACAAACTGACTCAATTGAGTCAACTCTGTCCCTGAAATAGTACCTATCAATTAATATATAGTAATAGATATATTTTTTTCAGGTGTGGGGTGGAAAGGGAGGGGTATGGCTTTTACATGTAATTTTATTGCTTCCCATCTTCTCAACACTATCTGTTAATTAACTCCATTAACGCTTAGAGCAATAATCTATAGTTCACAAGCAGTATCAGAAATTTCTGTTTCTGTTCAGTCTGATTTAAGGTTGAACTTGAAGATTATAAAGGTGCTCATAATTCTTCTGCCTCAGGTATGCATGAAACCTGGGAAGCCTCTTACATTTGCGGAGATTGCTGCTAAATCAGGGGAAAGCACAAAAGGAGACAAAATTCTTGCTTTTGGGTTACCTGGAAATCCTGTGAGCTGTTTAGTTTGTTTCCACCTCTTTATTGTCCCAACAATTCGTTATGTTGCTGGATGGGAAAATCCTTCCTCTCTGAGGTTGTTAAATATTCACAAAAGTTCACTGCGTTTTCTCACCTTACCCACGTTACTAATATCATTTTTCTTTAGATTAAAAAAGAATAAAATAAAGGATGAATTACTGCAACTTTTTTCTGGTATGATATGTTCTCTTTACAACCTTTAACAGAGTGGTTGCTCATCTTAAGCACCCCATTAAGACAGATGCAGTCCGTCCAGAATTTCATCGTGCCATAATTAAATGGGAGGTCATTGATGGTTCAGGCATTCAAGGGTGATTTTCTTACTCTTTCATTAAGAACTACTACCAGTGGTATTTTTCCATTTTAATCAGCATAAGAACTGGTGTCTTCAGGATTTGGATGATGCCAGGTTGATGTTATAATAGTCATTCTCAATGTTCAAATATGAGAATTCCCACTTTTAATGAATTTCAGATTTGTTGCTGAGAGCACTGGTCATCAGATGAGCAGTCGGCTTCTAAGTATGAAGTCAGCAAATGCCTTATTGGAACTTCCAGCATCAGGGAGTGTAATATCTGCTGGAACCTTGGTTACCGCAATAATAATTTCTGATCTAAGCAGTATTGAAGTTAGCAAAAGTTCCTCACCGGTTTCAAGCCATGTTGTACAATGTCCTATATCAGAAGAAGTGAATGTGAATGTATCTCAAGGTCCTCAATTTACAGTGGCTATCCTCACAGTGAGCGACACTGTGGCATCAGGATCTGGGCCTGATCGAAGGTACTCCGTGTTTTTGCTTTTAGCCGCTTTCTCTTGATGTGGGTTTGACTGTTACAATAATCTTTTTTTTTTTCAAAGTAGAATTTTCCTGAACCTTGTGTGGGATTAAAGAATGATGTTCTAAGAAATTGCAAATTTTGTATGCTATTCTTGTTTTGGTGCTTTGAAGCTTTGCACTTATCCTGAAGTTCTTGGTTTTTGGCAGGATGTAGTGGTTAGAAAAAAGCTGCATTAGTTTCAATGTTAATCTATTTTTGTGAGTGGAGGTTTAGTGTTTCTGGGAAATGAATTTGCTTTCATCTATTATTGAAGGCATGAGATAATTATCTGAAGGGAACTGTAATTGGCTACACATTTGAATTAGATGCATCCTGATACACCTTTTTGGATCATCATTCCAAGTGGGTCACTTTGTTGATGCTACAGCAGAATTGCAAAGTTGATGTTGCTCCATGTCAGAGTTGGTCATGGAAGTACAGAATTCTTTGCGACAAATATTTACAAATTCAGAAGCACAATATTCGATTTTTTTACCACTGTTTTGAATATTGAATGCTACATTAAGTAAACTATTGTCTCTGTTTTTGCCACTCCAGTTCCCTTCTGTACCTAGCTCTTCGTCTTGTGTTTTTATCCATAGTTACATAGTGCAGCGTTAGTTGCACATTATGATACTTCATTATACTTCTCACTGAGAGTCTGGTAATCATGTGATCATGACATGTCCTTCCAAACCTTTTTCGAACCTGCAGTGGTCCAAGGGCAGTTTCTGTTGTGAATTCTTCATCAGAAAGATTGGGTGGTGCAAAGGTTGTTGCAACTTCTGTGGTTCCAGATGAGGTACCTAAGATCAAAGAAACTTTGCGGAGATGGAGTGATGTTGACAAAGTTGATCTGATACTTACACTTGGTAAAGTTTCTAAACCCAGAGTTCTCTTTCTTGTGGCTATTATAAGTATATTTGGTTTTCCATTTCCTTTCCCATTTCTATCTAACTTCTAGGCTAGGTGGTACTGGATTCACCTCAAGAGATGTTACACCTGAAGCAACTAAAGATTTGATAGAGAAAGAAACTCCTGGGCTTCTCCATGTCATGATGCAAGAGAGCCTTAAGGTACTTTGTGTATATGTAGCTTTGATAATTCGCCTCTTTAATTTATTGGTTCAAATTGATTTCCACGGGTTCAAAAACCTTTGAGCATTGACTTGAATTTAATGATGGTCATTTTGAAGCTGCTTTAATATTCAAAAGGGAGAAACATCTTTTTGGTTCTATTTCTTTCTGTTCGCTGCTTTTGTCTTGGTAAAAAGTGTGTTTTGTTGCTTGAATGTTGGCAGAGTTTGTCAATTTGGGGGTAATTGGTCAGACTGTTATTTTTGGTGCATGTATGGTTTTGTCAGTGCTTGTATTGGCGTATAGCATGCCTTATACCGTCCTTAACAGTCTACCACCACAAACACCTTTGCGTTTATATGTTCATTGTGCAAATTACAGCAGAACCATAAAGTTATGAGGGAGGGATAACCTGTTCTTCTGACCAAGTAATTTATTAATTGCATCCAGTAACTGAAAATACATACGGAGTATTACACGTCTCTGTTCTTTTCTTGTTTGGTGTATTTTTACTATATAACCGGATCTTTTTCGTTATTTTTTTTCGCCTTTGTATTTCCATTTGTAAATTATCGTGGTACAAAGAGTTATTCTTGTCTAGGCGAATCTAATACAGTCCCATCTGTTGTCTTTGCCATGTAGTAGTTACATTATTTGTGCGCAGTTGGTGCAGATTATTGAATACTTCATTAATTAAACCTACATTACTAACTTTTCTTTTCAACTCATTTTCTGTCAAAATTCTATAGATTACACCCTTTGCGATGCTCTCGCGCTCTGCAGCTGGAATAAGAGGTTCGACGTTGGTAAGGCACAATATCATCTCATATAATTGTTACCATCTAGCTGTTACAGTATCACATAAGCATAAAACCCTTTACGAACTTCCACGGAACTTCAAATTATCGTCAACCTGGATATAAGTGGAGAACTGGAGTTGATAAAAAGTGGATAGAGATACAGATGTTGTAGGTTTTCTCTTAGCATTAGAGTTTCTATTAAGTAAGACTTGATTATATGAGACCATCTTTTACCAAATGACATGGATACATCCAAAGAAGTGTGTGCGTGTATATGTACACGCACACACACACACATCCCCCCACATATAGCTTGTACGATATGCAACACCCGCCACTTATTTGTGTTTTGTCTGCATATGTTTTCCCCTTCCAGATGATCAACATGCCGGGAAATCCAAATGCAGTGGCGGAGTGTTTGGAGGCGTTGTTGCCGGCCCTTAAGCATGCGTTGAAGCAGATAAGAGGGGACAAAAGAGAGAAGCATCCTCGTCATGTCCCTCACGCCGAAGTTGCTCCAACTGATACTTGGGAACGTAGTTATCAGTTGGCTTCCACCACCACCAAAGAAGCTGGCTGTTCCTGTACCCATTGAAACCATTTTAGTGTATATCTTGCTTGTACTGACCACTCCTAGTTAATCCGAAAGGTCTTGTTTTGTTGTGCAATTTGTATAAACAAAACCTACAAATAAAAATTCAAACCACAGGCTTTGCTTTGGTTCGCTTGAACTGAATGCTGAAGGAAAAATAACGTTCAAAAGTTTATTTTCAATATAATGTATCAAAATTCCATGGATATGATGAAAATTTCAATCTCGGTCATTTAGTAGCTTTTTGTTCTGTCGTCCGTTTTTCTCACACACGTACTATTAGTCTTCGTAGTGTTTTTAAAAGGGATGTAGTAGTAAGTACCTAAATTTTTTATGACAAAAAAGAATGTTTATTTTTATTTATTTTTTTGGCTCAAGGTGAGTTGGGTTATTTAAGATATGCTCTTGTGTATTAATATAAATAAATATATTTATTCTATTTATTTTTACTTTCACATTATTTTTATTTAAACAAGAAAAACAAATTTATCAAAATTGTTGGTCGATCAATTAATTAGTTTACGATATATATATATATACACACATATATTTGTTACACATACACTCTCTCACACACACATATATGAGAGTGTGTGTGAGAGAGAGAGAGAGAGAGAGCGTGAGTAGTACATGCCCGCATGTGTTGGCCTTTTCATGAATGTGCGAAGATGAATTTATACCAGAAAGTGTGGAGGAAGAATGAATGAATGTGGACAGTGTGGACCATAAAGATAAAAAATGTTTGCAGGCATTAAAACAAGAAGTTGTTTAGTCATCTCATCACCACTATATGCTCAAGTACTTTTACTACTTATAAGTTACTCCATAACGTATAGGTATCTCTTTAATTTTCATATAATTTCACGACTCTGAATTATACAATTCATACATTCCTATAAAAGCTTAAAGATTCTATCTACTTATAAACTTCAAGTGATTTCTTTTCTTGATTACCAATTTCACACACTACTATATAATGGCAATGAGTCGAGCTCATCAAGAGCATTTGAGTGCTAAGTATTTCACTATTAAGTGCACCTACTTCTAGTTTAGGCAAATGCAAACAGCACAAAAGGAAAATATTTTTAATAAGATTAAAAAGCCCAAATTAGTGACTTCTGAATCTGATTTTAAAGTGACATTTCTTACTTTTTACAATATATGCATTGTTTGCTAGGCATCTTTAATGCTCGACTTATAAATAGTATAAAAAAAATTATTTGTGGAGTAGCTCATTAGTAAAATTTAACTTGTTTACGCTGAAATATTTCAAACGAAAAAGTAGAAATGGATAATAATTCAAATTATAATATATTGAACTGTATCATTTGATTATATAAAACAAATAATTATTTACAATAATTAACAAACTTTTTACCTTTTGATTTCATGAATTTTAATATTAATTTGTACTTTAAGACAATTTATTTTGCAAATCATTGTAGTTGAAAATTTACAAAAAAATATTTTATGCGAACAATATTATTTGAAGAGTTATGATGTAATGCTAAACATATAATACTCATATTGTTTGAATTATAAGTTTCATGTACAAATACACATATATGGCTAGTCCTTCTCTAGGAGTATTTACAGATAGGTTCTCATTTGCAAGTCTCTTATATTATGACATATATTTCTTTTCAAATTGTTAATTTCAAAATTAAAACTTGGTATATATAGGAAAACTATTTTTATGTGATCACCCAACTGTAGTCTGTAGGACAAAAATGTACCACCTACAAATCATTAAACCCTTTCTAGCCCCTCTGTTACACTATTTATTGTCATACTGTCAAATGTCAACATATATCTTTCATATTTTGAATGCATAAATAACTTTTCAAATTTATTTCTAAAATAAGGTAACAAGAATAAATAACCAAGCAAGATTAATCTCTAGTCAAATAAATTATTCAACTTGACTTGATTGATTACTTATTATTAGCACCATATATAGTTATACATGTTTCACACAAAATCTGCTGATCCTCTTTAATTTAAAGAAATACTTAATAATTAAAAGTTGTTTTATACAATTCAAAACGAGATTAGTACGTGTTTAGTGGCACTAATTAGGTGAACGGAACCCACCAAATTTAAATTTATCAGCCAAATAATTAGATTACAGCTTTGGCAATTATAACCATTTAGATATTCTAGTTGACCAAAACTCAGTTTTGGCAATAACAAAAGCTATATTTGGAAATATATAATAATATATTAATTAAGGTGCAAACTAATTAAAGTGATCTGGTCAACTACATAGTTTATTAATGTAGTGCACTTCACTTTCTTGCATGCCCAATGTTTTGTTATTACCTTTTTGACCTTTGAAGTTGTTACATATTCTCTATGTGCTTTAATTTTTTTTTAATTTGTTTTGCATGATTATATTCCATCACTTTGAACTTTTATTCTATATATTTCAGTGACAATTTGGAGGAGTTATAAGTGCATCAGTCCCACAGTGAAAATGACCTAATTAAAGCATCAACTCACCAAGGGGAAAAAGGAAAATAAAAAGAAAAGAAAAAAGAACAATTGGTAGCTTTTGCACTTAATATGTATGTAGTGCAAATAGGAAGAGCATCATCCCCTACATTTCTAATATCCTATTTTCTTTTTCCTTTAATAGTACCAATCGATCTTTTAATCTATAAATTAGTATATAAATCTTTATTTAATAGTTCTTGGAGAATATTATGATCAGCCTACTATTAGAATTAAACCAGCTTCACTCGATTCTTTGTTCGTTGCCATTTTAAATTAGTCTATGAAATAATTAACCTATACAGATGAAACTATTGTGCAGAAGTATATGAATGAATCATTTTTTATTTGCTTTGAATCATTATCATGCTCATAGTATATAATTATGCTTTTTTGGCGATAAAAAAATTGTTCTCACATATAGTCATAAATTAAAGTATTCATCTCCATATATATCACGAATATTTTCTGTTTTTCTACTTTTACATTATCTGTGTACATTCATAATGTTGAAGTCTTTGTTTTTTTTTTTTTTCCTTTTGAAACATATCCAATCCTAAAAATGGACACACACACACACACAGAGATTATTTTTATATTAATTTAAATCACGCACATCATAATTAAATTGTACTATATAGTATTGTTGTACGGTGTAAGTTAAAAAAATGTGTGGTTAATTACACTATTTATTTTTTATTTAGCATTTTTAGATTTTGTTATGCAGCACACGTGAATGGATTTGGTTAGATCTCATAACTATTACGTAAATCCCATTGATTTTTAATGGAGTACGGATACCGACATAAAAGAGCCAAATAAATCTTCAATCTTTTATGAATATATATACACCGTAATAAATATATATTCATATGTTCAATTATTTATTATAATTATGGTGTATCATCCATATGCACATCAACAACTCAAGACTCATGTCATAACGAAGCTAATTCATAGTTTCTGCAAAGATTTTGCAAGTCACCCATTTTGCGTATTAGTTGAGTTATTGAACAATAATTGTTGATGGACAAAATAAAAATTGCAATTTTAAATTTTGTTATTTTATTTGTTTGGTAGAAGAGATTATGAAGCAATCCACATGAACATTAATATCCTTCAAGGGTATATAGGAAGTGATGATGCATATATATTGGCAATCACTAATTTGGTCCTCTGGTGTATTCATTCAATTCATTAGCAGCTAGTGGTCCAAACAACTACTTGTAATAAAATTATTATTTCAACTAACAATTTGGCAGCGGACATAAAGAAGATGATTAAATGCTCTAGAGATCATATAAAACTTTTATTCGAAATTTCACTATAACTCAAATTAAATTTGATTAGAACATCACAAGTTATCATCTATATATAAATCCTCCAAGTCAACTTCATTACAAGCCCCAAAATATCTAATCAAACATATATATAACTAACTAGCTAGGGTTAATCAAATTTCTATTCATCACAATATATATTTTGAATTTTCTTTTCTTGTCATCACTCCCCAAATTACGATACCTACCAATTAGAGAAATTGAAATTAATGGCAATGTACAAACTAGTAGATGTACAATTACATTGAAAAATTCATGAGGTCCCCCCACAAAATTAACACCTACCATTTTCCTCTCTCCAATTATATATGTATATTCAAAATCAAGATTTGGCAATCTGGCCATGCATGATTGTTCATCATATAATTAGATCTTGACCACCATTTTTTCCAATTAATTTTCCTCTGCAACTTCTTGGTATGTATGTACGTACCACCACCAAAACTTTCTCTAGCTGGCCATATGATCATATATCATGTTTAGTACCCTCAATCAAGCCTAAATTTTCCACCCCCTAACTAACTAACTAACCAACCAACCAACTAACTAACATACCCCATAAAAATAAATCTCTCTCTCTCTCTCTCTCTCTATATATATATATATATATCATTGTGATGAAAATGACATATGGAGATGCTTTGCCTCAGTTTTCCAGCAATGTTCAATGTCAAAAGCAATCTTCTTAGCATCCATGGACGCACCAAGCAAGCCACGTTTAGTGAACCCCACTGCATATAGCCCACTCTCTCCTTTCCATCCATTTGGAAATGGCTTTCGGGGTAGACCATCTTTCTCTGAGAACATTTCTCCCTCCTGCATGGGGACAAACATCCACAAAAATATAATTCTTTAGTACTTTGAACTTAATTATTATATAGTAACATCCTAAGAATCAAGAATAAAGGCGGAGAAAGAAAACAAAACAAAAAAAGAAAGTGACAAAAAGTTTGTACCTTTAGCCAAGAGGGTACGTTGCTTTTGTATCCAGTTGCTAAGATTATTGCATTAAAATTTTCTTTTCTTCCGTTCACAAATTCAACTTCTTGTCGCGATAATCTTTTAATCCCTGGCACTACCTACACCAATAGTAACAACAGAGTAATTAAACTATTGCAGGATTTTGCATTAAAAAAAACCTTCACAAAATTTATTCGTTCCTAATATATTAACATTAATTTACATATTTATACATTGGCAAGAAGTCTTTATATGTATATAAGTTATATATTACTCATTCAAATACTCATTTTGACTTTTCTATGTGTTACACTAGTCGCAAAACATGAATTTTATAAGACATCATGACATAAATCACCAATTATAACACACAAATCGTTAATTATAACACAAAAATCGGCGATTATAGTACCTTGATATCTCCACTCTTGATCTTATCAAGAGTTCCTATGTCCAAAACGGGAGTTTTTCCGGCAGAATTTTTAAGCTGGAGTGGTCCGGCCTGAGGTCGAACAAGGCCAAATCTAGAAGTGTCACCAAGCAGAATTCTACATACGATCAACAAGAACTTATCAACAAGATGGACTGGAAACCACTTGAGCAAACACATAGACAACCCAAAAGTCGATCTCCCAAGCATCTCTCTTGGTAAGACGTGGACCTAAACAAACAAAGTCATAAAACAACGGTCACATAGAGGTATTTGGGACTAGCAATAGGGACAATACATAAAGATGAATACAGTATATTAATGGAGTTTTGAGTGCATATATATGTGAGACATGTATCTTTGAACTTTACACTTGAGAAAACACACTTGTCTATTGTATATGCAGAAATGAGTACCATATTTATCCTATGTTTCTAACAATTGCAACGCATGCTTGACAGTTCCAAGAAACTGAAACACCAGAAGTTTCCTTTCATTCCCAAACAAGTATATATATTTTCAGATGTACACCTATATATTGATCCATATTAAGCCATCTTGAAACTTGGAGTCACTAACTTGATCAAACAGTTCACGAAAATTAATGCTTCTTTAAGAAAATGTTTAGAATTAATATACTTTTTGCCACTGTTTTTCTACAGATTAACATGAAAATTTGAACCGAGGTTTTATATATCATACTCATCAAATTGATTAGCTTTGACATATTTTAAAACAATGTGCAACCCCTTTTACTCTTTTTCAAGATAAGTGCAAAAAAAGTAGCAAGAACTCGAATTAAACTACTCCGTATATGCTTATTAATTAAAGTGAAAATAGTACGAAGAATAAACATAATAAAATAATTGAAACCAGTACAAAGAATAAACATATTAATAAAAATAGTGAAAAGAGTACAGAGAATAAATATAACAAATTATATGAGGATTAATTGTAAAAAAACAGAAATTAGGAAGGTGTTCTTACTGCATCTCTAACAACAAGAGAAGGTTTGGCATCATGATTGCAAAGATCTAAACAAACTTCCATTCCTGAGTTTCCACATCCCACAACCAAAACTCTCTTCCCTCTAAACACATCACCACTCTTATAACCACTAGTATGTGTTATCTGCCCTCCAAACTCCTCCATCCCTTCGATCTCCGGCAGCACCGCCTCGGCATTTTCTCCGGTGGCCACCACCAGCCACCGGCAAACAAACTCGGTCACCTCCCCCTTCAACCCCACACTCCTCACGCGCCAAAAGCCGATGCTCGGATCAAACTCCGCTCTCTCCACACTCTCATTAAACAATGGCCTAATGTCGAACCGAGCTGCATAATCTTCCAAATACTTGACAAACTGTTGTTTAGTAGGGTAAGTAGGGAAGTTTTCTGGGAAAGGCATGAGGGGGAGCTCACAGAATTGTTTAGGTAGATGTAGGCGTAGACGATCATAGCTCTTGAGCTGCCATAAAGAAGCTACACAACTTGATCTCTCCAAGAGTACACTCGGAACTCCACGTTCTTTCAAGCATGCTGCCACGGCTAGGCCGGAGGGGCCTGCCCCAACTATGACCGACCCCGGAACACAAACGCATCTCCGGCCACCCCGGCTCGAGTTTCGAGGATCATGGCATGCTTTCCATTCTATCTCTTTCATGTAGTCCATGGGCATGGTGATGATGAGTAATTATATATTAATATTATTATTATTTAAAAGAAGCAAGATATATAGTGTGTGATTAATGGTTTGAGCTATAGAATGAAGAGATTATGTGGATATATATATATATATATATGGATTGATGATGAGAAAATGTGTTATAGAGTCAAGGGGGATGCAGAAAAGAAGGGGAAATTGTGGGGAGAGTGGCTAAAGGATAAACTTTGTCTTTCTTATGTTATCTTGAAAAAGGATCAAGAGATTTGGGAGACCTAAAATGGTGGAGATGATTAAGAAGATGTAGTAGTAATTGTTATGTTTTTTCTTATCCACTTATGAGTAGGAAATGGGATGAGTCTTTTACTTTTGGTTTGTTGTTGTGTTGAAAGTATTTATGTGTTTTTGATGAAAGGAGGAGGAATAAACGGAGGGGGGGTGAAGGCTAAATCAGCATTCATCAATTTCATTCAAACACACACACACATACACAGAGAAAGAGAGAGGAGAGAGGAGAGAGATGATATATGATGATGATATGTCAATACTAGACATTCCTTTTGTTCATAGGAGAGCCATGAATTGAATTCACTATCACTCTATATATGAGAGGAAGGCCAAGTGGTAAGGAGAAGTAATGAAAGTGGACATCTATATATAAGTTATATATATTGTGTGTGGGCGCTAATCTATGTTATTTTATATACATAACATATCTCTCAAATTTCAAAACACACACACACACATACATACATACATACATACATACATATATATATATATATATATATATATATATATATACATATATATTACAATTGTATATAATGTGTTGTAGCATTTAATTTGTTTGACAAATGATGCTATACTTTATTTATTTAGTAAAATTAATTTTTAGCGGTACTTATTACTTTGATAGCTTGATTTTATTTTGTTAGTATTGCGTGTGTATTTGTTCCGCAATATTGAGAAAAAACTTCATTATGAATGAATTAGGGTATTCAAAAATATAAAAGCCAGCAGATATTCATACTTATTGGTAATATATAATATATAATATTTGTTTAAAATTTTACTCTTGAAAGGTGTAAAAATTATATTATTATACTAAATAACTATGATACATCACAAAATATTCTGAAGATTTACATACTTTTTATTTAATTTTAAATTTATATAGTTTATCTATATAATTGAGTTCTTTAATAAACATTACAAAAGTTTCTGTACTAAAGAATGTTAATCACTCAATTTTCCTGTTCCCCCAACCACACATATGGGACTGTGCATATAAAATTCAGCCGTCCCATGAACCTTGCAACTTCTTGAAATATGTGGTCGAGTATTCTACCAAAAAGACCTATAAGCCCCTATAATAGAAATGAGTAAAGATATATATGCAGGCACTTCGGTCAGTTAACAAACTACATAATTAATGAAGTGCCGCAATTTTCACGAGATACCTTTAAAGAGATAAATTGCAATTTACATAAGATTGAAGAGTACATATTTATAGGTAGTAAGGAAACAAGACTCAATTGATTCTCTTTTTTTTTTTCCTCCAACTTTAACTAAAATTGTGTTAGAAAAGAAAATCAAACGGGGATTATATAGTAACTGGTACATACTTAAGTTCCTCAAGAAAAAACTTTAGAAAGTAATTAATGTATATTTAACTTAAAATGTCATATATTGACACAAAAAATAAAAAATAAATTATCTTAATATATTTATATATTAAAGCAAGTTGAAGTGGGGAATTTTAATTTGTTGGCAATTAATTATGGGACGTGTTGTGCTATATATATGCCTTTATTGGAGGGGAGGATTAAATGTATAGCAGTGTTACCAAGTGGTCTTATCCTCATCAAACCCGGCGTGATATTTTAGAGAATTTTTAGGATCAAATTGAACTTGGTCTCTTTTCTATCAATATTATAGATCGAAACTAATGTATATCAGCCACAAATTAACCACAATTAGAGACTTCTTTTACTTTTTCTCCCACACATATACGACGTACTGATCATCAAATTCTATCCCTGCTAATATATAGGATGATATACACACACACACACACACATATATATATATATATATATATTATTTGCAATATTCATATAGAAGGAAAAAAAAACATTTTTTGTACATTTTTTTGATAGAAGAATTCCTTGATGGTAGTACGAATTACGCAGCTATCTTCACGCGGATAGACTATCTTCACGCAGCTATCTATTTTTGGGATTCCATTTAACGGAATTACAAGCATAAGAGGATGAAGCATAATAATGACTCTAATTACATAAAAAAAAAAAAAAATGAAACTATCACATATTATCAAATTTAAAAATTATTGAAGTATATATTATACCGTAAAATTATTTGTAAGATAAAGATATGATTTGATTAACCATCCAGAATAATTGACAGAAAATTACAGATACAACTGCTCTTTCAAACACTATTTATTTGGTTTAGTTACATTGTTCATATCTAATTACACTTTATATATTACAATTGGTCACAAATTAATTGCTGCTTATATGCATCTTTTAACCTCCAAATGCATGTACAAAGACACCCGATTATGAGGGAGTCTTTAATTCTTTTTTTTTTTTTTTTGGTTTCAGTGACAAGAAAAAGTATTTCAATTAACCTAAAAAGTAAAGTTTCCTAGTGTTACTTATAAACTGTTGTACCATATGCAAGTTAAGTTAAACACCGACCATTATGTTGATTAAAGGAAAAAGAAAAAGAATTTAATTGCAACTTAAAAAAAATTAAGAGCTCAAGCGACACGTGACATTTTAGGAATATGACATCAGATGAGGTAATAGCTTGAAGTAGTTTGGCGCTAAAAGATAATTTGAATTGCTTCTCATGAATAAAATGACGTCAGTTTTTAAGAAAGAATCACACATGCTGGACTTTACTTGATACATTGAGCACAATATTTTGATCTCTGGCACAAACATTCACAGTACTAAGCATTATATAATTATTGAGGTACCAAATGATTGAAAATATCATCAAGATACAGCTCAATGAAAGTGAGATGTGATTACAACAATTTGTGATGGTTGAAGCAGGGCCATGCATATATAGGGCCGTAATCAAAATTACATATAATTTTAAGGATAACAATATAGGTGGTTATTAACTGCATTCCTCCTTTTGAAGAAAAAAGTGTTTTTGTCACATAACTACTTACATGCAAACTGTAGCTAGGGACATATATACGAAAGAAAGTAATTGACGACGAGTAGTTATTTAACAAAAATTCCGTTTTTCGTTGCGAGCTTGGTATGGTATA
Source organism: Centella asiatica (assembly GCA_014636745.2). Lineage (NCBI taxonomy): Eukaryota > Viridiplantae > Streptophyta > Magnoliopsida > Apiales > Apiaceae > Centella > Centella asiatica. The sequence continues at coordinate 62,097,986 of CM025786.1, forward strand.
GGGACGTATTATTATTGACTATTGATAGTTTATATTTGTCTGTGTGTATTATTCTATTTGACAAATATCGAACTCAAAATTAATCGGGTAATTTTTCAAAGTTATACACCGAGTCCGAAACCAATTAACCTTTAAAATTGAAACATTCTAATCGGAACCCACTGACCTTTATATATGCAAGCATCAAATCAAACCAAATTATTAAGAACAAAATTAGAACGATACAAGGGCAAATTGGTAGTTGCCAAATTATTAAGAATAAAATTAGAACGATACAACGGTAAATTGATAGTCGTCGTTTTTTATGAGTAATCTGTAAATATCAATATAAACCCTTAAAAAAGCTGGTTGATATACTTGATCTTGGATTGATGGAGTTATATTAAGTTAAAATTTTCAATTAGCGGATGTAAAATTTTAGTTATATATCTTGTAAAAAAAAAAGAAGTTATTTCAATACGTACGTACAATACTTATAAAATGTTGATAAGAAATAATATTAATGATAAATGCATGTCAAATTGTGTAGCTATATATTCCCAATAAGGACGTCCCATTTTGAATTTCATTCATCAAAGTTTCTTTAAGTCAAAGACATTAATTATCTTTGAAATTGTTCCTTGACAGGTTTTTGTTATCTTTCCTCTCATTTTATTTGGACTCTGACTCAAAGAAAGTTAACTAATTGTTAGTTAATTAAAGTTTGTTCCAAAATAATTAATTAAAATATCCTATGCTATTTTTAAATTATCGTTAATTTTAGACTAATGTCCCTCTCGTACTACACGTACCATGATCTTATGAGTAATATTATAATGGAGGATTATTAATCACAGGACAAGGTACATGGATATACAAGTACAATCGTACAACTAGCTAGTATCATTAATTAATTGTTAAAGAAAATTAGTTCACTATCCGAATTTAGAAGTATTTTGTTAAATCTTCTTTCTTAATAACCTCTAATTAGGATTTAGGAACTGCCAATACGTGTTGCATATTGATTAGTTCTTAGTCATGTGTGCTTAATTATTATTGAGATGAAGCAAGTAGTTGAGATTCAAGTTTAATTGCTGGTACAATCGTTTGGCTTTTTGATCGATCAATCAATTAGGTCAAGTTTAGGCCATTAAATTAAGGGTCCCCTATATCTATGATTTTTACATATTAATCATGAAAGCATCTTCTCAAATTTTTTAAACCACTATATACATACACGAATACATACATATATATATATATATATATGTGGGAATTTGTGCAAAGCTAATTAAGTGATCTAGAAGTTGCCTTAAATGCTGGGTGAAAGCCATCCACAAGTGCTCTTAATATATTGATTTCTTTGATATTCATATAAATTATGATATTCTTAAACAAAAATAGAGAAGGCATATGATCAGATGAAGTTAACAAGCGGTGAAATATAAAGTAACTAGAAAGTTGACAGTGAAAGAGTCTAAGATGATCTTTGTTCAAAGCAAAGGTATCAAATACCCCATTAAAGAATAGAGTTACTATATATAGTAACCTAGTGTGGCTGCTTGTTAATTCTGTTCCTCTCCACTGGGAACTAACAAGTGAGAATCTAGCATTGCACCTATAAATTTATGTCTAGCTAGGCTCTCTAGCTAGCTAGCTAGCTATATATATCTTCAAAATTAAGTACAATAGATGTGACAAAGTTCATAGTTATGGCCTAATTAATCCATGGACCCAGCCCATTCCCTTTTCCAGTCCCTTTATGCATATATAATTCTGTTATTTTCTGATAATTATAGAATAATTTTATTGTAGAAATATTTACAATAGCACATAATTCGAGTACTACATATTAATATATTTAAACAAAATAATATGTTAAACATATATACACTACATCAATATAAAAAATTTAGATATAAATTTATTTTAATGTACACATGTGTCTATAAAAGATTGTAGCTGTAAGCACGGCAAACCTTTATTCCTATACACACACAAACAATTATACCATATACGTATACAAACATATATATATATATATATATATATATATATATATATATATATATATATTTGACATTCCTCTCTGGGCTCAATATAAAGTGGAAATAAAAGTTTCTATGTATAATATTAGGCACTCATCCAGTCCACTGATCGAATTTTCTAATGTAAATCTTGTTAATTGTAATGCCATTACTTTACAATCCCATCCAACTTATAACAATATTAATTTTCTACAGATAAATTACAATATATCTAAAGGGTTTTAAGATACGTTGTGATAAAAATATTTGAAACATATAAACTGTAATGTTATCGTAACCGAACCAGAAATCGAATTGGTGAAATTATTGATTCATAATTCAATTGGATTCAATCGATGGTTCAAGCAGAATATATTTTTGTACGAAAAATATTATATAAATCATAAATATTCTTATAAATTCATCAAATATAAGCCTTAAATTTCTAATAATCAAAATAACTTCATCAAATATTCTAAAAATTCATTAAACCAGTTCACCGGTTCATAAAAGAACAAAAGGTACAAGTTTAAGGAATAAAAGGAGAAAATCCACTTAGCAAAAAATAAAGAGAAAAAACTCAGTTCTAACCGGTTCACCGGTTCGACCGATTTTTTTTCTAATTTTCTCCTGAACCGCTAGTTTTAATCAAACCGACTGGACCCATGGACGGTTCGCGGTTAAACCGGTCTAACCGACTGGTCCAGTCCGGTTTTAATAATATTGGTAAACTGAATTTGAGCTTATTATTGTTTTTTAAGCTCAAATTAATTACTCATTTTAATTATTCATTAACTTTTTTCTGAATTAAATGGCAAACAAAAAATTTATTAACGCCCGAAAAGAAAAATACATAATCTGAGCAAAGAAATTGGAAACTAAGTAGCCATGAAAAAAATGAAAAAAACAAAACACCTAAACACACATACATATATGCATTACAATCCAAAATAATTATTACTGTCATAGCTCTTTTTTCGCTTATTGGAGATGAAGATATAGTACCCTAACGAGATCAGCTCTCATACACATAGACATACTTGTCATGCATATCATCATAATTGATACACAAACATATCTATATATAATCATATGTATATATGAAATCTAATAATGATAAACCTCTCTTTTCTGGCCTGTTTTTCATTTAATGTATGATATGATCATGCCAATGCGAATGGTAGGGTCATGAGTTATTTGTGAGTCTCTTGATCACCGTATTTAAATGTAACAATAGATGCCGCAATAATTCCCTTTTTTATTTAGAATCTTCATTGAAACATGCACTACCGAAGATAATTATGATCGTAAGAAACATTATCTCAAGTTAAGTAGCACTGTATATGTTTTTATGCACAAGTTATACATACATACATATATATATATATATATATATATATATATATACACACACATATATGTGTGCGTGTGTGTTAAGGTAAAAATTTGTAACAAGAGCTAGAATATTTAGATTATTGGTCAGCTTCGAGATTTCTATAAAATAACAAGGTTAGAGAGTAGTGAGTTGGTTCACCGGAGATCATTCTTGTATAAGAAATACTATTTCGGTGGTTTTTTAGGGAGATATAGGTTTAGAGAAAAAAAGTCATTATATTATGAATGTGATATATTATTTATAGAGAAATGAACATGTGTGTGTTATACGTGCTTAGGAGTTCTCAAGGGAGGTTAGTTGCAACAAACATGTATATAATGTGATAGGTAGGATACTTTATCTAAAAAATGTAAGTCACATTTTGATCGCCTTTAATTTGACCAAGTGACTATGGCACATAGGTGTCTCCCCCATATGAGTTGTTATTAGAGGTGTAAAAGAGTCAAGCCGAGCTCATTTGAACTTGTTCTTTAGTCGAATCAAACAGAGCCGAACATATTTTATTTAATGAATAAAAAGTTGTGTTCGAGATCAGCTCATTTAGGTAGTTAAACGAGCTTAGCTTTCGAGCTCAAACTGAACCGAGATAAGCGTAAAAACTTAAACGAACAAAATTTTTTGTCCGTAATCATTTTGTTTAAATAAACGAGTCGAACTGAATAAAATTAATATTGAGTCTCATCATGTTTTGGAGTACAAGTTTTGTTTGGTTTTAGTTGTTCAATGATGAAGAAAGGGAAGGAAATTAAAGGAAAGTCAAGATTTAGCAGATAAGGTTCAAAAACTTAATTGGCTCGTAATGTTTAGGTTTAAAATTTTGTTCATAAAGTATAGACTCCAATTTCACTACTACCATGTACAGACCTTGAGATGACATAGTCTTAATTCCTTGTTTGAAACTTTTTATAACCTGAAAAAAAAAACTGTAAGAAATTACAAAACAGAGAAAGATAGTTAGCAAAAAAATGTGAAACAGAAACAATAATAATAAATTAAAAAAAAGAACGTTATACTGCCACTCGAGAAGTAAGTACAAAGCCACATAAGGGAACCTGGGAGCGTATCAAAGAAATACTACTATCTTATACTTTAAGCTCGTGCTCCAATAAATTTTCTATAGATGAACAATTCTCATTAATAAAACTACTTATGTTTTAGGTGGTTGACTACTAGAATTTTGAGAAATTGGGACCGATTTTAATTTTATTTGTGATTAATTTGGTCATAAATAATGGGTCACAAATGTGATTCATCACATTTTAACAGGTTACAAATTAAAATAGTTATAAGTTAAAGTGCAACTCATATAATTTTAATTTATAATAGAATAACAATCACAAAAAGTATACATTTGTGACTAAAATTAATTTTTTGTGACTGACTTAACTAATTTACTATTTGAATTCGGTCACAATATCTCAAAATTATAGTAGTGGTTTATACTAAATCCAAACATATTTATCTGTTAATTTCTTCTTTAAAAATTATTTGTCTAGATTTACTAAAGTTTCATTGTACACTCTATTCAATATTATACACACTAAAAGTTAGATTAATTTTTAAAAAAATTGCATTTATATCTAATACTTTAAAAGGAAGAGTATAAATAATGGAATACATCACAACAGTAGGTATTTTAGATGGATAAAATTATATGGAAGAGCCAGTAAATCGCTGGTTATTTAATTTGCCAACAAAATTATGACTGGCGTGCACAATAAGTACTTTTAAGTTGTACCCATTGTTGTTACTTGAGTTGACTAACTTTTGTGTTTTACACTAGATTAGACAGGAGTTTTGCCGAAAGTATCAAGATCAACTTATATTAATTCTCTAATTACCCTTTACTAATTACTAGTGATTGTACTATACATTTCTTTAATTACAATTATCAGTCTAAATCATCCAAGTATAATATGACCGAAAGCATCATGTCATAAACTAACAACTTAATCTTGATAAAACTTTTCTCATAAGGAAAGTCAAAGTCGGTAAAATCTTAAGTGTTCAGAACTGAATATTCGTAGTTGTATTATTGGAATTGGTCAAATATAAAAGGTAACTTCAGTTTTAAGTTTGGAACCACATGAAACATAAAGGTGAGGGTTAATAAATAAGTTTGAAAAATAATATATATTCATCTATTACTTGGGATGTCAAATTTGATTCTATTTAGTTTTTAATATTATTATTATTCTTGTAAGAATTATTCTTGTTAGTTAATTTTCTGTTTGCTTTTTCTACCTTTGAAAGTACTTTGTTGCTTTTATAAAGAGGCAATTTTACACTCATTGGGGTAAGTTGACAATCTAGGAAATGTGTTCTTAATCATTTGTTGACTCGAATCCATAAAATAATGACTAATTAATTGAATATATATATATATATATATATATATATATATATAGTTTGCTCTTAACTTATCTTCCTTCCCCTTGATTATAACCTTTTCGGATGGCTACATAGCTCCCTACTTTTACGTATGTGTCCTTTCAATATAACTGTTCTTTACCATTCCCTTTTTTCTCTTTTTAAAAAAGCATTAAAATTATTACCATGATTTCTTGTTCGATCTTCGTGTTCACCTCATTGGGTCCATCTTTTCTATTGCATATATATTTCATTTCGTGATACAAGTACTTAGAAGTTTACAAGGGTCTTTCTTTTTTCAGTTTTTTTTTAAAGAAATATCTTAAACACTATTTAATGGAAAACAACTCAAAAAGTTTAAGTCAAGAGATGTAATATATAGTGTTTTATACGAACCTCTCTCCACCTTCTTCATCATATCAAAGATATTAGTGAATATATGGTTGAACCCTATTTAGAAATATATTTCCAAATTGAATTACTAGAGAGATAAGAAAAGATTTAATGAAATGAAATACACTGTGTGTGTGTGTGTGATACTCTTGCATGTAATTGTGATTAATAAATATGTAGGAGGATACATATATACATAAGGTTTTCATTTGTGCCTTTGGTCATTATTTCTTCGATCATCTATATATACGGAAAACTTTTAATTTGTGGGTTCACCTTACTTGATTAATGATTGCTAACCATCTATTAAAGTTCAAATAAGAGCTTCCTATATCCCTTTTAAAATTAGAGAATCATACTTTATTTTCCATCATCAATTATGTATTATTAATTAATTTGATCCATCAGCTTTGATAAAGACATGTTGGTTCATATGAGAAGGGAGAAATGAAGGCAACAACAAGAAAGAAAAAAAGGAAAAAAAGCTAACAATAATAATGCAAGCAATCTTTGGAAAGATCGAATTAAGCAGCATTTCCCAAAGTCATGGCGTATTATCAAAAGATTATAGTGAGCACTATGTCTTCCACTAATCCACACTTTTTTTTTCACCTTTTAAAAAAATTTAATTGTTTTTTTCTCCCTTTGAAGCTCCATTTAAGATTTTATATTCAATAATTAGTTCAAATTAAGCTTGATTAGACAGGAGTAGGACACTATTAGTACTTTTTATGATTTAAAATGCAATTTTCCGAAAACCCTTTTAAAATTCAATAACACAAATACATAGTAATGTACATGCACTTACTAGATGCTCGATCATATATGATATTTTGATAATCTACAAACTTTTTCGAGTATATTAATCGCTCGATCAATAAAAGGATTCTTATTTGCATATTCTAAACTTTATGAGTAGAAGGTTAAGTGCTGCTATTACATTCAAAAAAGAAAAATAGAAAAAAAAAAGGCTGAGTACTAGCTAATAAACAAGTAAGTTTATTAGGATTTCTAGGGAATTTAGAATCCAAGGGCATATTGTAAGACCTGCACTGGGGAACATCATCAAATTTTTATATAGTTCCAAAAGAAAAACAAAGGAAAAAAGAATTAATGGTATTTTTTTGCTGCATATGACAAAACTGCCTAATAACCCAATTTTCATTGGTTTAAAATCTATAACATCTTGAAACATTTTAAGAGAAAACAAGAGGTGATCCTAATTATTTTGAGCGCAGATCAAGACAATGTAATAACTCTTTATCCGTCATTTATAAAAGACAAAAAAAAAGAAGTTATTTCCATATATTTCAATGAATATTCAAAGAGGTGTTATCTCCCCTTTTTTTCTTGCATAAGATTTCAAACTCATTGGATGGTATAGCTCACAATATCAATGTATTGAATTATGTCTTCCCTATGAGTTGGTTAGCTAGTTTTAGAATTCTTCTTCTTGCTCATATATAGGTTATTTGTTATTATATATATGGGCCTTCTCTGGGGCTACTAATCTGGGCACAATTACTTCAATATATTGTGGCCACTTGTTCCCCAATGCTTTTTTTTTTTGTATGTTTTAAGGGTTTGGATCTCTTCCTGAATAAGTCCTAATTACTTACAATTACTCCTTAGTGACTTGGGCCTAAACTCGAGTTTAGTTTTAGTTAGAAATTTATCTCAATTATATATTCAGATAATTTCGGTGGAAAAAAAAAAGCCCTTTATATATGTAACCAAAAAAGGTTAGATTTACAATTTGCACATATTAAGATTTGATGTTAAAATAATTAAAACAGCAACATGTATCTAATATTTGTAGCAGACTTTGTTATTCACGCAACTGAATAATAATTAATTTCATCATAAATTAAATTGACATAAATCTGTAATCTTGATGCCATACAACCAAACCAACCCAAACTTATTTCAAGTCCCCCACCAAGTGTTATGTGCCATGTGGGTGCGCTCTTGCCTCTAATCAATTAACACCCGCAATTATCAATATATATTTAAAAACAAATTAGTACTCACGTATATATCATAAGATTTTACTATATTAATAAATAAATATTTTTGTCTTGTCTATTTTATTCAAGAAACTAAGACATAGTAATAATATATTAGCGGTAGGTGGTTTGAGGTTGAAACATTAAATATTCTAGAAACTTTGATTAATCCATGGTAAGTTAATCAATTGCTTGGTGATCTTTTAATAATAAAGAAAGAAGTCATTTTATTATGTTCTTTTAAAATGTTTTTATAATTATTTCTTCTTCACGAAACATTTTGAATCAAAGAAACATAATGGTAGGCAATAACCTATACATGTATAGGTTGAAATAATGTATGATAGCACATATTCATTAAAAACAGGAAAATAAATTTCAAAAGCACTAATTTATAACAAGTATGTGTGATTTAATAGGATGAATAGATAGATTTTTTTCTTAATGTTTTTGTAGGTTAGATTAATATATGTTCAATTTTTTTCATTATTGATTGCTTAAATAACAGAGAGTTTATGACCAATTAAGGAGCGGTTCAACCTAGCTAGGTTAACCCCATCAAAGAACATATACGACTTGATCGACTCTATTTGGTCATTATCGTCCAATCCACAACGATTGAGTGTTATTACTACACCACATGACTTGAATGTCAGGTTAAAGTCCTTTTTTTTCCCTTTCTTTATGCATAGATAAACATACAAGCGTATGAGACCGTAATAATATGTAAGTGACTATTCATATTATATAATATACAAGTAAACACAAAAATTAACTTAATATAAGGGATATAAGGATGAGAAAAGAATATGAGTATCATATACAAATATAAATAGGTAACAGTCGATAAAAACAATCACTTATATACATTTTTGTTTAATAATAATAGTAATATAGTTATTGCGTATTACATTTTTGTAATAAGTGATAATGGAAGGAAAGATCCCAATTATAGTCTAGACGAGGAGATATATTATAATAGAGGATATTTAAAATGAAGAAAAGCAGATGAAACATCCCAATTATAGTAAAAATAATTTAATTCCACCATTTTAAAATATGTTTATCATATATTCTTTACCAAATTTATTATCCAATATAAAGTTATACATTAATTAATTAGTAAATATGATAAAGCACAAGTCAACGTATCGGTCACATAAGATTTTAAAAAAAGACTTTTTAACTTGTGGGGATCGATCATAAATTAAGTTAAAATTTGCACACAAACTATAAGTTGAAGTGCTGCTATAAGATTCTGACTATATATCCTAGTGTCAAATTATGTCTGGATGACCTTATTGTCTCTTTAAGATCGAGCAATTCTACGTACGATTTCTAGTTATACATTAACACGTGCACAATTACAATTAGTAAACCCTAATGAAGTACTATATCTTATAAGTGAAATTATACCCCATCCACAAAAAATAGCTAGGTTACATTTAAAATTTACATTTTATATATTTATAAAATTATGTGATTCATATATATTTTAGGTAAGTTTGAATATTTTGATACTGAAATGATTAACATCTTGAAATATACTAGCTAAAGTTCTAATAAAACAATTTTTTTGTTATTTTAGAATTTGATAAATTCAAACTATAATTTAAATTTCAGAAGTCTAGAATTTAGTATAAGTAAAATCAGAATGTAACTCTGTTCTTTTTCTTCTTCTTTTTTGTTTTTTTTGATAAAATAAAAACAATGTAAATCCATAATTGTAGACCACATGATTTGTTTGTATTTATACATATTTGTTTAATAGTGCACTATATGAAAAGTATGTTATAAAAGAAGGGACAGAAAATAAACAAATCTGGACTCTGATACTCACACCGCAGACTAGAGATAGGGAAGAGTTGGATTCTGTTATATATATATATATATATACACGGAGTATATCTTAACTAATTTAAAATAAGGTTGATGGAAAGAAATGATAAACTAGACTTTCATGGGAGTAAATTTTGAACATAATTTATCGATTTAATTAAACTCGACTTAAATATTTTGAAAGAAATGAGAAATTTCATTTTCTAAAACTTGAGAAGTAAAATAACACACACCCAAAAAGAAAAATCGACAAGTAAAAGAGGTAATAATGATTCATAAATAAAGCTTCCCATCTGTACAGATGTTCATTTCAATAGTAGTATGGTACTATATATTAAAAGAACTGAGGGATTGCAAAATAACCACCGACCTTCTAGTAACATTACAAAAAGTATGCATGAATATCAACATAAGCCACACATACCGACATACTGTAATGTTGGCCTCTGTCAAATTAATCAATTGTACTGAAAATTGTAAATCAATTATACTTTTGATAATTATTAATTTTATATCTTGGTCAAAAATTAAATATATAAATAACAAAAAAAATTCATTAAATTTTTTAAAACGAATAGAATAATTAATTGCTACAAGAAAATGCATACATTCATATATAAGTTACTCACTCACGGCTCATTTCTTGTTCCTTTCTACTGTTCGGCTCATTTTCCCACACCATCTCACTATTTTTCTGACTTTATTTCATTTTCTCAAAGTCACCTATGAGTGCCAGTGGCCTAATAAAAGAATTGAATATTGTCATTATTATTAGGAGCGACTATATATTCACTTATAGTAGCAGCAAAAGTGATTATATTGAGATTTGGACAAAACATTGTCAATAAATGACTTTACCAAAGTAAAATAGATTTGAAAAAAAAGAAGAAACAGTAGAATGTTTAGAGAAAATTGGACGAAGAGTATGGCAAAACAAGAAACAAGTCCTCCCTAGCGAATCTAACATGTATACATGCATGTATATGGTCATTAAAGTCGTATTCATGTAAGATGTGATCTACAACTCCTACTTGTACCCTAATAAATATAAAAGGTGGTTGTGAGATAAACTTGATGAAAAAGTCAAATTTAAGACTCCACCATCTATTTATATGTTCTTTGCCATCAGTAGTACATACTGATATATCAAATATGCCATACCCCAACTGGTTACATTCCAACATCAGTAGGCCATTAATTCTCCCGCTCTCCTACTATTGGAAAATACCTTCAAAATAAATAAATAAATAAAATAATAATAATAATAATAATAATAATAATAATAATAATAATAATAATATTATTATTATTATTATTATTATTATTATTGTTATTATTGTTATTGTTATTATTATTATTGTTATTGTTATAAGAATAACAAAACAACAACAACAATAATAATAATCACAAGAAGAAGAAGAAGAACAATATTAATAATTATTATTATTATTAATTAAATAATTAACATTGTCATCGATAATTGTTTAAAGGTAATATTGTTTGGTCTTTCTGGAATGAACCGTCTAAATATTTCACACTCTATATCTAAGAATATACACTCTCTTCCAAACCGAATAAATAAGAATTTGGTATATATACGTGTGTGTCTGTTCTTTTTTCTTTTAAAACATTTTTATGTACTCCCATTCTAAAAGAAAGAGCAACATTTAAAAATATTTGTTTAAAAAAAAAAACAACATTTGTATAGTTCTTTTATTATAATGTTAAAATTTATAAAATTTATCATTATAATCTCTTTATATTATCTTTAATTGAAAATCCATATTAAATTTTATGAAAAAAACTTATTATTTGTACATGTAATTTTTAATCAAATATATAATATTAATATATATCAAAAATTTAAATGTTACTATTTTTGTAAAATGGATGGAGTATACATTTGCACTCCGATGTCCCTTTAATTAGAGATTATGCAGGGACGTGATCGATCTTGTATTATATGAGTACATATATACCATACATCTTGTAATGGAAATTCATGTTATTTTTCTACATTAGCTCATAAATATGATTATTTGCACCATATATTATTCAAAAATCATTATATATATCTTTGAAGGATTTACATTAATTTTGCATCTATAAATAAAAAAAATTCTGAATTCGCCGGCCGCCACTGCTCACACACAGAACATATGCATGCCTAACAATATGTACGTACAGTAGGCTTAATTATAGTGGGCACGAGGCAGTTGAAATAATTAAAGAAGGCGTCAAATATTGGTGACACGTTGCTTTTAACAAGTGACACATTGACAATAGGCCGATAGCATTCTATTCCATCTTTATTTACTTATAAATACTAGCTTCCTAGGCTTCTCCTCCATTCAACTTCTTTACACTATAGCTTCACAACTTAATTTCATAAGTTATAAGCTATCTATCTTCAATGGAGTTTCATCTCTTACACATCTTCACACTTCTTTCTGTAAGTACTTTGACAGAATTTTCTGAAGTCGTCCTCTAATTTAGTAGGGATACATATATATATATATATATAGATCTTTAATTAGAATTTTTTTAGCTTATAATTAATTAATGAGTTTCTTTTCCTTTTTCTTTTTGAATAAATAGGTAATACTTGTTGCAAGCAATGCAGCTCTACCTTCAAAAGAATACTGGAATTCTGTTTTGCCAAACACTCCCATGCCTAAAGCTATCAGTGAACTTCTTCAATCTTCAGGTTTATTAACCGACTGTTAATGCTAGCTCAAACCTCTTTCAAGTAATGATTTTAATGTTTTTCCTTTACTTGTAATTAAATTTTATTCAATGAGATATATGTGTTTGAAAAAAGAAGAAAAAGATAAAAGATTATTATTCATAATCCATGATCACTTGGCTTTAAATTAGTTAATAACTGCATTGATGCGTCAAGAAGTTGAGTTCGATTAATAACTACTCCAACTACTTACAAGCTCCATTGAGTTCTGTTGGTAACTACTCAATGTTTGCGACAGCCGCAAGCCGTGACCCAAAGGCCTCAATAGTTGTGTTGAAGGGTACTAACGTCTTTTGACTTGCAGGAGTGACCGAGGACAAAAGCACAGCAGTTAACGTGGGCAAGGGTGGCGTAAACGTCAACACAGGAAAGGGTGGTGGCACCAAGGTAAACGTTGGAAAGAAAGGTGGTGTCGCAGTCCACACCGGAAAAGGAACAAACGTTGGTGTCGGCAAAGGTGGCGTTGCCGTCCACACCGGCCACAAAGGAAAACCCGTCTACGTCGGAGTAAAACCCGGCCCGAACCCGTTTATATACAATTATAAGGCTACAGAAGATCAGCTCCATGACAACCCTAATGTGGCACTATTTTTCCTAGAGAAAGACATGCACATTGGAAAAACCATGGACTTGCATTTCACAAGAGCAAGCACCCCTACTGTCTTCTTGCCTCGCAAGGTAGCCGATTCGATACCATTTTCATCAGAAAAGTTGCCTCAAATTTTGGACCATTTTTCGGTTAGTCCCAAGACTTTGGAAGCTGAAACAATCGAGAACACGATCAATGAATGCGAGGCACCTGGCATTAAAGGTGAGGAGAAGTATTGTGCAACTTCTTTGGAGTCCATGGTTGATTTTACTACCTCCAAGTTGGGGAAGAAAGTTGAAGCAATCTCAACTGAAGTACAGAAGGAAACCCAAATGCAGAAGTACACGATTTTAGGTGTGAAGAACATGGCTGCTGGAAAATCTGTCGTCTGTCACAAGCAGGAGTATGCATATGCTGTGTTTTACTGCCACAAGACGAGCAATGTTAAAGCATATTTGGTTTCACTGATGGGAACCGATGGGACAAAAGCTAAAGCTGCAGCTGTGTGCCACACCGATACCTCGTCGTGGAATCCTAAACACTTGGCTTTCCAAGTGCTCAAGGTTCAGCCAGGAAGTGTTCCAGTTTGCCATTTTCTTCCCGAGGATCATGTTGTTTGGGTGCCATATTAGATATCTTTGCGGAAACAGGGAGTTGGACCGCTTGCCTTGTTAGTTGAAGCTTATGCTCATGTTTGTACTATTTCGATGTAAACATTACTCTTGTCATATTATATATAATATATATGTATAATGAATATATGGGTACCATTATCTGCACTCCTTTGTATCAGAATAACTAGAGAGTATTGTAGTTACAATGCTGCTTATGTTATTTACTAGTATGCGTGGTAAGTAAACGTGTGATGAGATAATGAGTATACAAGTTGCTTGTTGGAGGATTACATGAGTAATGTTTCGTTTATCTTCATTTTGCTCGTCGATGACATAATGTCCTTACACATGAGTAAATATCATTTCTTGTTCGGAGTTGAACATTGTCATAAGAAAGTATATGATTTTCTCGGATAATGGACAATTTCATTCCCAACACTGCTGACTCTTTGAACTTTACACATTAGTATAGCATCACTTCACAGATTTTTTCGGCTTCTGTTTCACATATAAATGAAACCCTAAAAACTGAAGGGAAAAAAACAAGAATGATGAGAGATCAATATCAATACAAAGTCAACCTAGCACTGCAAGCCGAATTTGGCTGTAGGATCCTCATTCTAATCCCTAATTAAGCCTACAGACATCAATACAAAGCTGATATTAGACAATAGTCGCAGCCGGGGAAAGTTATCCAGTTTCTTCTCTTTATTAGACAACAGGAGGTAAACGTGGATAAAAAGATTTACCTCAGTGATTACCACAACAAAAAGGAAATGTTGGGTAGATTTTATGCCTCTGCTTCCGTGTTTACCACTCAACACAAGGACAAATGGCAGGGTGGTGGTGTGGTGCTACACAGGTGAAAACAAGTAGAAATTGCTATTTTCACAGGAGAAAATATGTTGTTGCTAATGATGGTAACTTCACGATAACTTTATCAATGGAATTTTTAGTTTCCTCCAACAAATTGATGCATCAGTATGAAATTGCTCCAGGTAAAGGCAAACAGTAAGCTAGTTTATTGCTTGCCAGGTTGCCAAGAGGATCCCATATTCACGGAAGATAATGACTCGAATCCTGGACCAGCAATTTGTGAAACCGGACACCATGAAAGCTGAAATATTGGAAACTTCTAGGAGTGTGTGGAACCTTGTATTGACTATTGAAGGAGAGACGTCTTTCATTATGTTACAGCTATGAATGTTCTTACTTGTTTGAAATGCCGATGCTCGTCTTGCTGGAAGATATTCAGTTGAAAACTCCATTCCATTGATAAGATATTGTTGAAAATTTGGAGCCGCCTTCAGATTGTCAAAACATGAAGGTAGCAGCAAACTGCAAGTCCTGAGGCAAAGGTGTTCCAAGCACCTCACATAAGAAAATCACCAGACTAGCTTCCCAGTGGATAAAGAAAAATCTTTGATCAGATTTTTGGTAATATTTTCCAACCTTAAATTCCACAGTTGGCACCACAACAGAAACACACTCACATACGATCAATCAAAGACTCGCCTTCAATAATATCTGGCGGCAATAAAGGCCTAACAAAGCCTCTGCCATCCAACATCAAGAAATTCTCTAAGCCAAACCAAAGCTCATTGAATCTTATTCAGCAAGGAAAGGCTCCATACTTCCCCAGGTTTTACCAACCTTCAGTTTGACATGCAAAGGGACTAGCAAAAAAGGATAAGTATGTTAACTTCAAGTTCCAAATCAACAATAAGCTCATCTATGGGACTAATTATTTTTTTCATATATACAAAGAACACAGAACAATTTCAAATGGCAGAAACCATTAATAGGGAGTGTCTATGTGTTTGTGCATGTGTGCACGCCTGCGGATGTGCACCTCTCTCTCTCTCTCTCTCTGTGTCCGTGTGTGTCGTGTGAGTGAAACTCCTTAACAGCCCAGGAGAGCCTCAATCCTCAACGGGAAGAATAACCTCCACATAACTTGTAAGCCATTTTCTAGATAAAAAGTGCAAATTATTTCTAATATCTTACCAAGGAGTGAGGCAGAACCTTCCATGATCTTTTGTAGTAATAATCCAGCTTGCTTCACAACAGAAGGATCAACTTCAAGTACTAATTCATCATGTACCTGGAGAGCAAATAATAGCATCAAATCAATCACATTCCAATATGAGAACAGAAATAACTGTGAGGGATAGCTATATCAGTACAAGGTACTACATAAAATCATATAATTCATGCCGCTATAAAATCAGAACAAATACAATACTGGCCACTCTGCGATTATTAGTGCTGGGGACTATGATTGGAATCAGTACCGGTGGCTTTGTAGTGGTTGTCAGCAATTCACAATTGGAAGATGGAAACTGAATCTTTGTTTTTGATGAGTATTCTGTGATTGGAAAAGTGCTACTCCGCTAGTTATTTTATAGTTAACGACGGTATTGGCTAAGCTATGACTAGTTAAAAGGTGGAGAATCAAATCATTTGGACAATAAATTATGTTAAAGAAGAGGCATAAACCTTAATAGATCAAGTTTAAATCAAAAGAGTTTTACCTAAAGTGTGAATTGTGTGTGCGCGTCTGTGTGAGTTTGTGACAAACAGAGTACCAGAAACAAAGTCTATTAAAAAGAACCTGTAAAAGGATGCGGCAGTGCCCTCTAAGATCAGAAAATCTTTCTTCAAGTGGAGTGCTCGAATTGGAACTCTCAACATCTCCAACAAGCACCGAGTGTAAATTAATCATTGCAATTTTAATTATGTCAGCAGCTGACCCCTACAAAGTTGCAAAAAGTAGCAGACATAAGAGCATTAATACACCTTTTAAAAAATAGACCCACAGTAAATTTTTTTGGAGAAATTGACAGAATAATGGAATGAGATTAAGAGCTAGAAACTACCTGACAAATTGAATTCACAGCTTGACGCTCAGCTTTAGATTTTTCTTTACTGTTTCCAAATTTGATGTTTGCCAGAAAACGCTTTCTCCCTTTGAGAGTTTCCACAAATCTGTATCACATCAAACATAATAATGACTATATTATATAAAGTATAATAGCATAAAAGGAAAGTGGTGACAAATGAAATGTGACACTAAAGGACAGAGGTAACTGAATGGAGTGTAATAGAGTAGTGATGGGGGGAACAGTAAGAATGGTAGAAGGAAGAGAGAGAATAGAAATTTGGGAAAGAAATAGAACAGTATAATTTTAGAAACTGATAATACTTTTTCTTCACTTGACCAATGTAGGTTGGTTTTTATAAATATATGCCATGTGTAATCAAATTAATGCAAACGCTCTCCCTCTCCTTACAGAATCAAATATTATTAATATGAACACATACAAACACAAACACACACATAGATTTACGATACCCTTTTTGACGGCAGGATGTAACTGCTTCTCGAAGCCAGGAAGCAACACCCTGAAATGACCTTTTAAAGCTTTGAATTTTCTCTGCAGCATCCTCTGGACTGCAGTCCAATTGTTCAGCAAGAGTATTTGCACCCATTCCATACAGAATGCCGTAGACTAGCCTCTTAGTTTGTTCTCTCTCAAGAGAGCTAACACTGGACTCTGCTTTCCCTGTCCACTTCGCTGCAATCATTGTAAAGACATCACTGTGGCGTTTACTGAGGAAGTCGATTAAAGAAGAGTCTCTAGAAAAGTGAGCCATTAGTCTTAGTTCTATCTGAGAATAATCAGCCGCTAGAAGTAACCAGTTGTCCTGCAAAAACCCACCCAAAATAAATTTGCAGCGTGTAAATACCATAACAATAATTCAAAGCACATATTCATTGACAACCAAAAATATATTACCTGAGTGGGGACAAAGAAATCACGAGCATTGATTTTGTACTCATGACCATCTGCACCTCCATGATTTTCATCGTCATCCATTTTTAAGTCAACCATATGCTCAACGCACTACAGAGGCCAGACATAATAATTAGAGAGACTACGTTTCCATTAAACTAAAGAATAGAAGGAAAGAAAAACTGTAAAGTGTAAACCAAGTTAATCAAATAAACCTGGAGATTGGGTTCCTCCATAGACAGCCGTCCAGTTGCTGTTGACGTCTGCAGCCAATGGCCATGCAGAGTGTACCTTTGCGACCTCATGGAAAGCCTAGCAAGTGAACAAATTGATCCCAATGTTGAGTTCAAGAGTTTTGCCAATGTCCGGTGCTCTTTAATGACAGGAATGATAGGATGCTCGTGCCTAGAATCAAACAATATCACACTCATAAGCTATATATATCACATATGTTTTGCCTTAAAAACACTTTTTTTCAGCTAAAGAATAGTTGGACCTCATTTGACAGTTATTTTCATTATTGAAGAACTTGAGCCATATATTATATCACAGCAAACAAGGATGATTTTCACTACCTTAATAAATCCAAACAATGCTTATCAGTACTAGGGTGTAATTTTCCTTTATTATAAACTTCCGGTATGGGAAGCTTCAAGCGTTCATAGAGTACATTTGCAATATCAGCTGTAGCGTACAAAGAAAATGTCATGCCAGCTAACTTAAACGCTTCTGTCTCAAGACACTTTAGCTTTCTTCCCAGCAACTGTCGTGCCTGAAGACAACCCTCCATGTCAACTCCAATTCCCCAGAGTTCCATGTCAGCCAGAATATTAACCTACATAACAGAAAGATGATTTGTTTCACATGATAAGTAAATAAAAAAGGATTTATGATGATCCAGATGATTGAAGACCATCAGGCTGCCCCTCTCACTGAATATTGAATACAATGTGACCACCAACTGATGCACATTATTCACATGCCTCTTACTAATAAATCAGATGGCCAATTTTAAAAAGATGAAAAGAAATAAATAATTGCAACAGGAAGTAATAAACGGAACACTAAAGTGGAATGCAACTTAACCAAACTACTCTTGCATATGGGATTTTATCATCCTACACCAACTAATTCAAAAAAGGAAAATAATAAATAAAATAATTATGCTCACGTAAGAGATCCATTTCAGCCTATTGCAACCAGTTTGGGAAGTAATAACAATAATAATATTGAATAATAAATAGCAATAAAAAATAAAATACAGAAACAGCAACAACTATGGATTAAACATATCTTACGAGAGGGGCTTCAATAGTCATTAGTGCTTCCATCAGTTCCTCAGAAGTTATTAATTTCCACAGAACGGAAAACAAGGCTCGCGTTAGTGCAACACGTCTGCAGCAACCATTATGTGCAGCTCGTCTCATCTGATTTTTCCACCTACTGCTACGATTCGCAGCTGCTGCTGCCTCACCGGATAACCTTCTTTTGACTTCCTGAAAGTGTACCAATCTTTTATTGTAGTGGATGAAAAATCAAGATATAATTGTGGTAAGCCACTTTTTACTTAATTATCTTTTAGAGACAGTTTTTGTAACTGGGTAGAGCAATATCTCAAAATCAAAAGGCAACCACCTCTAACATAAGAAACTTTAGGATAATGTTACATTCTAACTGGAATGGATAGAAGTACCTTTTCCAGATTTGGGTTTGAGCTTCTCTCCTCATCAGGCCAAAGAATCCATGCCACAATGCACAAGTCAACAACACCCTTTACATGAACTGGAGACAGCATATGGTACAAGCTGTCAACAAGTTTTACACCCATGTTTTTCACTGACAGGTTCAGGCTGCCAAGTCTCAGAATGGAGAAGGCAGGATATTTTAGTGCTTGAATTTGAACCTTCAAGTTCCAACCGAACTTTCTGACATCTTTCTTCCCCAATATCTTACAAATTTTGTCCCACCTTCTGTTTGACAACTCTACTAACTGATTAGGTGCCAAAAGATTCTTACTAGAACCAGATATATTCTCTGAGATGCAATTGTTACTTTCATTTTCAGACCAGAATAAATCCTTGGGGAGATTAACATAGTACACAGGAGAATTTTCCCAACATATTGCAATTCCATGTATTTCAAAGGGAGCAAGGGAATTCACTTCAGATCGTTTGTTGAAATGAATATCAAAAAAGAAATCCCTGCTACTGTCCCAGAGGTCCAAGAAAGATTCAAATCCGCCAGGAGTTTTAACTGCACTGACAGGCCCTCTCTCAGAATCATTATCCTTACTGACAAGGCTTCTGGTTTCGTTCTTGTCTTCTTGCATAACATTATCAAGATACTCGATATTTGAAGTGTTTTCTTTTCTAGTTCCGGCCAACTGAAATGATATGGCAGTTTTGACATTATCAGTAGCAGTTGTTTTATGCTCATTTTCAAGAGAACCAGATCCTTCAACTGCTACGGCTGGAATTTTGGTGTCATGCGTAACGCTAGCTGAGTACACCACTGGGGGAATTGCCACACTAGCATTTGAATCTCCAATATCAGAAATAACTTTATCCTTACATTCACTTCCCGAGGAGGATGGCTTCACTGAAATATGCTTTCCACGCTCTAATATAACATTGTTGGTAGTCTCATCCCCAGAAGATGTGGTTCCTTCTTCCCTGGTAGCATTGCCTTCAACAGTTGATAACAGGGGACGGGAAAACTGTGGAATGTCAACTCCAAGGGATTTGAAAGCTGAGAAGGCAGCGATCCTTGCCTCTTCGGCTTTATCAAGAACAATCTTGCGAGCACCATTCTTTATCTTCTTGGCTACTCCCAATTGTATCCGTCGTTGTGCAGACCCTTCTAAATTCATACAGAAGTACCCAAGGATTTAAGACACTGGAGTTCTATTCCCCTCCAAACATAGCAAATTAATCTTATTAAAAGACATCGAAATTTTAGATGGACAACTGATTCAGGCTTATAAGATAAATATATTTCTGTCTTGCAGTAACAGAACGCCCGTCTAAAGGTACAAACATATTACATCAGAAGATCAATCCACTAGTAACAATAAGGATATCAACGTCAACTCAACATATTCAACATTAACCATCTTCCACGAACATACTCAAGATGCAGCTATATATTAATTGCAGTATCAACTACGTGCAGCATCTCATTAAACAATTCAAACTAAAACTTTTCACCCACATATTATACATGTATTCACATACTGTAATTCTTTCTGCTAGATGAAAAGGAACAATCGAAAGAGTCAAAAAAATTCGGAGAGGTAGTTCTACCTAACATAAAAAATATGCCTAACAGCTTTTCCCTAGAATGATAAGCCACTAAAAAGATACTTGAAAAAGATACCAAATATATGAGATTTCCATGCTACATGGAATTCAACGGAAGCTGCCAGCTTTCAATTGCAACTATTATCAGCAAAATTTCTGAATATGCAGATAATAAACAATAAGCAGGCAAAAGTAGGGGGAAAACAGCAAAAGAAGGAAAAGGAAAAAGATTACATAATCGTCTACCCAATACTGCTATTTTCTTGCGCAAATTGAAATTAAATATATACTACGTACATAGTAAAAAAACAAGGTCGAAATTCAAAGTTACAGTCAAACACATCAACAAAAGAAAATGTTGATGCCGTAAGTTAAACACTCAACGTTCCTAAATGTTTGGGAACATCCCACTATATTTGTTGCTTGTCAAATTTTAATATGTGAGCAATTTTTATGGACTAGATTACCCTTATATTGACCTAAGAATCATAGATGTGGAACTCACCATTTGAAATGAACTGTAACCTGTTACGAGTATTAGTGGAGTAACATTTTTCCTCTACCATAGCTTTGTGCCAATTATTTATAAGATAGTAAGATATACTCGGGATGAGAGAAATTTAATTTGAAATTTTTGTTAAAGACAAAATCTATCAACATGAAAACATAAAAAAAAAGATAAGGGGATATACTGACAGAGAAATACAAAAGGTCACAGGTTTACATAAGATGCATATTCCATAGTTTAGCTCAAATAGAATTCAGCCACACTATATTGGATAATAGCCTAATACATAGAATGTATTGAAAGGAGAAAACAAGGGAACAGAATATTGTCAAAACATGATAAATTTCATGGTAAAGAAAACAATAACCAACTGCAAAATCCCATAAATGTCACCTTCTGCAGCCCATGCTGAAGATTCAAAAAGTGCTTTGACAATTTCAGGAACTGATGATTCAGCAATTGCTTGAGGGGTACGCATGCCAGCTTTATAAAGTGCTCTGGCTCTAGAACCCTAAACATTGTAGAAACAATTACAAATTAAAAAGTGAAAAGGAGAACTGTTGATACAATTGATCCAGGATAGTTTCAAAAGAGGTCCAAGAAGGAAAAGGAACAGAGGGTGTGCTTACCTTAACAAAGGGGATAGTAGTAAGCTCTACGATTTCTGCCCTGACTCCAAACGACACACGATTTTGGAATTTGGCCACCAAAACTTCAAGATCATGCCAACCAAGCCTTTCACAGAATACAGCAACCATAGAAGCAAACCTTCCAGCATTTTCTTGTAAGGCTTGAACCATGCCCCGTGCCACTTTAAAGGACACGCATACATCGGCCACTGGTACTTCCTTTATCCGATTTGTAAAAGATGATCTCATTATACTATATAAATTGCACAGCATATAGCATACGTATAAAAGAGAACCTCTAATGAGCACGAATGTGTTCATGTTTATAATCTGTTCATATTGCATAACCTAGTGTATAATATTATATATAATAAATATCTATATCCTAGAGAGATAAAGCAATTCACCTGTACTAGTCTTGATAAGATAAGGGCAACATAAAAGCGCCTGCATACACGAAGTATTTGCTCATCTGAAAGCATACCATGGGTTGGCATCCCATGTCTGTGATCAGATCTTGCCTGAAACGTTTTTGTGCAATCCCTTGATCTATTTGAGGTGCGCATTGGAGCTCCATGGGCCATACGCATCAGAAAGGGTTCTTGCACTCCCACTCGGTTGCCAACAGACTGCACCTCAAGAAGTTGGATGGAGAATAGGTTTTAATATATAACCCAACACTTACAAAGTTTGGATTTTAGAAAGTAGATATTTCCCACAAAATGATTTAAAATCTCAAACCTTCACTTAGAAATGTTCATGCACACAAAGATTGGCATGCAAATCAGAAGTGGGAATGTATATGCACGCATAAAGAGATTTTGACTTAGTAGACAGGATCTCACAGAGCAGACTAATTAATGCTAAAACATAAAAATTAGCGTAGTTTATCATACTGTAGAACTTTGAAAGGATGTGCCATTTTCAGGTTGTAATTGCAAGAACTTTTCCTAACTCTGGAGTTTATGAATGTCAAGGCTGAACTGTTAATAGAAGGAACACAGCATTTTCACAAAAAGTGGATCATCCATCTATAAAGTTGTAGAAAGGAATATCTAGAAATTTCATCATGGTTTCACCATAATCACTGATCAAGGTTACATCTAACATCACAAGGCTGTTCCCAAGGCTTCTTAAGAATCCACTCTTTCATGCTATTTGAATATTGGCTTCTAAGTTAATACTAATATAAACAGAGAAATATGTAACTGTTCGAGTACAAAAAACTATTTTTGATTTTGGCTTACCTAGGACTCCATGTCAGACTTATATAAGGGCAGAAAGCCATGGGAAATAACTACATAAATACAGCACATATTGCTGGATTGTTATAAGGTCAACTTGTTTGTATTATAGATTGAAAAAGGGTCCGAACAGCCGCTTAATGGAGCAACTGTTCTGAAATAGTTAAGGTCAATAACTAACCCAATAAAATACCAGAGGAGATAACAGGCACGAGAAATTAACTTCCCTTATTAGGGGAGGTTCACATAATAACTTACAATGTATAAGTTATGAATATCGTTTACAGGTAGCATATAGCACCGAATCAAATATACTAGAAGTACCACTAAGGTAAGCATATCACCAGCATTGTTTATTTGGATATAGGACCAAAGAAGGGAATAAGAAGCAATTTGCCTGATCAAGAGGAGGCAATTCCATGAATCTTTCATAATACAACTCCCAATCTGGCTCAACATCTACATTGATGGGTGTTACCAAGTAAACAAGATGCAGATCAGATGCAAGCACAAATCCTTCTCTTGCCCTTGAAAGATCATCGAGTACGACCTAGAGAAGATAATTAAATGATACATTGTTAAACTCAGTATATTCCCTACTCCATCCAATTAAGGGCAATTACACTAATATAAACCGAATACGAGTAGGAAGGAAAGTCAGGAAAAAGAGTCTTTAAGAGTTAACTGATATCATGCAAAACATAACTTAAATTGATGATCAGAAAACAAAAATAGAAGAACAATCCATGAATATTACTAGTGATTCTTCAGGGCAGAGAGAACTTCCAAAGGACGCACGACCAAGAGGCGTAGTGCTGTATAACTGAGTATCCTCACTCCATTCAAGAAACTTTCTTTGGCATAACCACCTTAGAGAATCTTGTGCAGATTTCACAACATCTTCAAATGGTTTTGTTGAATTAAGAAGAGTGCACCTAACATATCGATGGATATCACGAGCTGTTTGAACAATCCCACCAGAAACTACTTCTAAGATTGCATGAGTCATCCCATTCTTATCTTCTGACAAACAAGACTGCAATGGTGGACAGCTGTCATTAAGGAGTCCAATAATCCTTTTGGCCTCTTCTGGTTTGCAGATTAACACCTGATGAAAATATTCATTTAAAAATCAAATCAGAATTGCTAATCTATTGGAATTGCAGAGGACATTATTTGAATGTAATCCTCAATAATAATCAAAAGAATAATCGGATCTAAATATTAAGCTTCAAGCACCATTTAGATACAGTGACTCAAAAAACTAGCCCCAAGTAAATTTACAGTTTCCAAAAGAACTACGTAGGTAACACAACACGTACACTTTCGCCTTTAGTGTCAATTCCGGTTCGACCAGCACGACCAGCCATCTGTCTGTACCTTGTCCCATCAATAAAATCACGACCAATCCTAGGTTGTCGAAAAATTACCCTCCTGGCAGGTAAGTTAACTCCAGCAGCTAAGGTAGATGTCGCAGTTAAGACGCGCACAAGTCCGTTACGGTAGCAGCTTTCAACAACCTCTCTTTCCTCAACCTGTATATAAATTTAATCAGAAGAGTGCATGATCATGCAAAATCAAGATCTAAGATGGATTGAGATGGTAAGATAGAAGGGGATGCTGGTGAAAGTTTTATCAGCAGGAGAATCAAATAACAATACAGCATGAGGAAACAAAAGCAAAATCCAAAAACCTGGGAAAAAAAACTACAGCTATTACTTTTCTGATGGTTAAAAATCAAAGCCACACACTTACAGTAAGGCCAGCATGATGATAGGCAACACCCGAGGGGAGAGTTGATTCTAGTACAGGATCCAATCCCACTGGAGACCTTAGCAATGTGTCAATAGCAGAAGCAATGTCAAACTCACTCCGATCACTACGAGAATTGGCAGAAAATTTCTTGAGGTATTTCGCAATATGTGTAGCAGTTGATTCACATCCTTTTCGACTTGAGCAAAACAATAGCACCGAGTGTCCCTCTTGAACAACCTGATATTTTTGCAAATGTTGAAGTCTACACCAAAACAAAACCTTTACAAGAAGCTGTCTCTAAAAACTATCTAAGGAGTCATCCAGTGGTCGAGGTACCCCAACCTTCATATTAAAAGGTACAAATTGCACACTTATTAAGGATAATTAAAGTACAGAGAGTATTTATTCCAACATTTTCCCTGTTGATGAAACCTCATCTTTTAAACAACCATTACTTCTGTTATTAATTTGACACCACTAGTTAGGCCAAACAAGTGTTCTACCAATTTTTCTGTTTAATTAATGTACCTTTTGCCATTTTTTTAAGGACAAATTTTACCCAAACTTAAGCCTTCCTTAGGAGGACAGACGGAGCACTAATACACTATTAGTTTCCCAATCGACATTTAACCTAAGAATTAGAAGATTGATGTTTTCAATTCATTGTTCTTGTTTAAATTGAATACCAAATTGGTATGACTTACTCATATTATCATCATTTTGTAATCTTTTGTTTGCATCTTGGATGCTAGATTTTCGTATGATGGTTGTTTACAGATGTTTCTATAGTTTGGATGTTAGCTAAATGGATTAAATTTCTAAATGTCTTTATATTTTGTTAGTTTTCTATATTTATTTATTTTCTCAAAAATATTTGTGCATTTATTATATGTATATATGTGCAAGTGTTGGTCTGTGTGTGTTTGTGGAAGCCACCGAGGATTGTCCCCAGTATCCATCTAGGCAGCCATTTAGACACCAGCTATAAGCATATGTGCTCCAAGATTGTCAGACAACCTACTTTAAGAACATTAATAGAAAGTAGAAGATAGTTCAGACCTCATTGCACAATTCTACAACATGATCTGGATCTTTGCCACCAAGCTCGGCTCCTTTTGCAATAGTCCTGACGATTTCCATATTTTTGTTGTAAATTATATTTCCAACTTTTATGTACTCCACTAACGGAACTGGTCGAAAATCTGTCTGATATAACGCTGCCTGCAGATGCAACCATGAAAAAATAAGGAAAGAAATCAAACAAATAGCAAGAAGGAAAGAACAACTTGGTAACTATATATGTATATATAACCAACTTATAAACACATTTAGAGACTCAAAACACACACACAAATATCTATGGTAAAGCTAAATGAAAGACAGATTAAAGCACCTGTCAAATATATCTACCAGCCACAAAAGGCTACATCCTTTTGGCTTTTCTTTTCTTCAGATTTTTTTCATGGCCATCTTTTTTCTCATTTTCCTCTTTCTTCCATATTTTCCTAGTTTTTCATAATTCTTTTCCTTCAGGGATCTCTGATTTTACCTCATTTATCTTGATTTATTTGTGTTTCACATGACTTTTACTGTCTTTTGTTCTCTGCATTGCACTTTTCCTATGTAATCTTCATGTAAATTTGCTTCGTTGTGTTGATAATTTAATGGTATTGAGTTTCATACTTCCATATAGTATAACTTGGACTGACCAAGAGAGCATGATCATACTCAAGGAGGAAGATAACATTTATGCAAGTACATGTACATACTTGAAGCCAATCAGCAACAGCAGCTACATTTGGCAAGGTTGCACTCATCCCTACAATCTGAAGACTATGAGCAGGATCAGCTTTACCACTGCTTGAACCTGAACTTTCTCCACTAGATGATTCTGCATTGCCTTCACCAGCTGCATACCTTAGCTTTGTCAACATGAGTTCTAATAGGTAACCCCTACTCTGGTCTCCAACCTGCAAGAGCAGATGTCACAAAATAAAGTTTGGGCGTCAACCATCCTCCAAATTATCCCACCCAAACCCATTACCCAGGCCTCCACTTCGAATTCAGAAGCACCCTTGAGGGCCACGGTATTCTTAGACATTCCTACGACAAATGCCTGCTCTGCTCACACTACAAATCATTATCCATGCAACCCTCCGGCCCCCGCCCACTCCACCAAAAAAAAAAAACAAGAACACAATTAGAAGGGTCCAACTAGCAGTCATGAAATACATCTAGGTTTATCAAATAGTATGAAGAGCCAAATCGCAGGATACTAATATTCCAAAGGTGGACAAATTACGGTGAGGGGTGTGATTCACTAGCCTGAATGCTCACAACTTACATTTGAGATTTTGAGAAACACCACTTGCAACATATACAGAAAAGCCTTTGGTATTTCATAAAGAATACTAAAAACTGGAAAGATGAATAGTCCAGATCAATAGAAGAACTATATCCAAGAATACAAACCATGTGCAACTCGTCAATCACAATTATTCCGACCTCTGACAGACGACCTTCTTCTAACATTCTGTTAATTAAAGAGTTTGCCTTCTCAATTGTGCAGACAGCAACACACGTATCTTTGGGAAGAGTTCCACCACCTTGGTTTCCATAATAACTGCGTACATGCTTACCAAGAGGCTCGAGAAGGGCCTCAAGATGTTCTGCCTGCATCAATGCAGACAATAGTGCATGAGTAAAGTCATCTAACATTCAAAACATTGGTATCAAAAGAGAGAACACACCTTTTCTGCACAAATTGATACATATGGCAGGACAAGAAGTGCCATTTTTCCGGTTGTTAAGACTCGTCGCAACATCAAAATTTCAGAAACAAAACTTTTCCCAGCACTGTGGACAATAAGAGGGTAAACAAGCAAGAAACAATCAAATTTTCACTCTCATTAAAGATTTTCTACAACAATACAACTCACTAAGTGGTCCCAAAGGTAAAAGCATAACAACCTCATTCATATCCCCCACGTAAATCTTTACATATATCAATTTACAAAAAGGAGAACTCATTCAGACAATGCATTCACACACACACAAAGTATTTCCACAGCCTTCAAACTTTGAGTAAGTGGATGAAGATCATTTGATTGCATGAAGGAGTATCTGTTTTATGTTTGAGGCAATATAATTCTCCAATGCAGAGAAAAACAAATCATCAATTGGCCAATTGATCTTAAGCTCTGTTTAAGCTTTTATGTAACAGTTGATTTGATCAACATGATTTGACCCAACAAAAAAAAACATAAAACATTCTTTCTTGATACAGAACAGAAGTTACAAAAATTATAATGTAGACAAAACCTAAGTCATATATGAAACTTAAATACTATTTATGCAGGATACCTTGTAGATGCACAATATACAAGATTCCTTCGTTCTACAACACCATTGACCTGAAGGCAGTCAACCTGGAAGGAGGAAAACATGATTGACTATTATATGAAAAAGTCAACTAAATGAAACTGGAGACCTCCTTCAAACAAAAACTTACTCCTTAAGCACCACTGATATAATCACAATTCACAAAAGAAATAACCAAAAATAAGATAACAATAAAGGATGAATAACCAACAAATTCAAGAAGAGCAATATCAGTTTCTACAAAGAAAGGAAGTGAAAACTATATAAAGAACAGAAGGTGAGAAGTTCTATTAAAACTAATTGGAAAAAAAATTGTCTCAATTAGCAGAAACGAGTGTCAATACATGTAAAGATAAGGCTACTAGGCATTCACAAAAGTGAAAAAACAAGACCGAAAAAACTGGAGTCAAATTGTCACAAGAAAGACGAAAAAGGCATTATCTATAGCATTCACTTCATCCATGAATAAAGGAAAGGGATTACTCCTGAGACAACAAAACTAAGATTCTCTAACCTAAAATAGGAAATCATGATTTCCTACAATATTCCCAAACTTCAACTTGCATAACCCATTTGAGATATAAAATTCTCTAACCATGACCAGTAATGTAATTCTTTTAGATATATATAATACACACAATCTCCTTATCAATGCGATCAATAATCTTAGTAGGAAACAAGCCTGGCAATACTAACTTTTCTTTTGAGAATAAGAGATACCTGCCATGGATACAATTTTGATATTCCTCTTTTCTTGTAGATGTTACAGATTTCAGGCGGAAGCCAATTGATGATATTCAGTCGGTCATTTAGAGGAAGGAAACTTGATGGAGTGCCATTTTCACTATATGCTGGGGTACCAGTCAAATGCTTAATTTCCTTGCCAGGGGTATCTGATGCAATGCTATCATTATCCTGACCCAAATAATCCACATTCCCTTTTGCTATGGTAACTTTAAGTTCACACAAATCATCATCCATGTTTCTTGCAATATGATGTACATTAATATGAGCCTTTTGTAGATGTTTATGGATTGCAGAGGAGGACCCACTTTGTTCATCTAATCTGGTTATAATACAGTTACTATTTTGAGCAGGTTGATGCAATTGTGCTTCTTGGTGACAAATTTTCTCCTCAGAAGAAAAGTCAAAATGCTTAACAGGCAGTGGCGAGACTTCTCTTTCCAAATCTTTTCCATCTTCCCTATGTAATGTCAAAGAAGCATGCAGACCTGCATTACGAACTCTACTTGCACCTTCATATGATATCCCATTTGATTTCTCGGCAAGCTCCCCATTTCTCATAATGTACGAATTCCTTATCTCATAATTCTTATTTGTACCTTTTATTTCTTCAACAACCTGAGTAGTAAGGTGCTGATTTTTTCTAAACAAACCATCAGCAACATGGATTGCTTCATTCCAGAAAGTTTCTCCAGGTGAAAATATGGAGCTTCCATGCGTCGACTTCGGAGTTTCACGTGCTCCACCAGTGCTAGTTAATGGCACTGGTGTATCACAGGCAGTCATATTAATCAAAGATGTTCTATTGCATTTTTTCAAGCTTGCTTGAAGTTCAATGGGATCATTCTCAAAGGGCACCTGTAGAAAATCAAGTGTTATCAAAAATCAAAACCTATATTGGTAACATAGATTAAATGGTTGATATACTGATGTTTACCTCTCTGGAACAACTAATTATAGCCGCTTCAAATTTGGAGTTGTCATTTGACTGCATAACCTCGTACTTCTCACTTAAACTAGTGATTTCATCCTTTTTAAGGGACTGGTACTCATCATTACTGCGATGCCTTTTCTTAGATGATTTTTCCTCCAAAACTAGCAAAGATGGACTACCCTGCCTTTTAGGTACAGTCGGTGGAAGCTCACTACAGGAAGAATATAAGATTTTCAGCTCTACAGATTTTGAGATGAATTATACTAACTCATCCACAGGAAGTAGCATTGAAAAGTAGATATAACAAAGTTATTAACAAGCCATATATTAGAATCTATTCCAAATCTTCTTCATGCATTTCTTGAAATAGGAGAACCTTAGATGAGAATATTGAGAATTTGAGATCAAGACAGTACCTACAATATAGTGACAAAAAATCAGTTGCAAACTTCTTGAGTTCAGGATTCTCCATAGCACGCACAGAATGCGAGGAATCCAACTCAACACTTCGGGCACCAATATCACCCATATCAGCTGACACCTCAAGTTTCTGATGAGCCACGCCAAAAGCTTCAGACATCTGAGAACGCCCTTCACTTGATGGATATGCTTCTTTGTTCCCATCTTTAGAAGACAAATTAATCTCCAACGCCAAGTTCCTTTTTACCAAACCTTTCCTAGCTGGTGAACTGCGACCTGTCTGCAAAGACCGTACAGGAGATATATCATCTTGGGTGGACACCAAATAGCTGTCCAAGGAACCCTTGCCACCCGGAGATGCTTCTTGGGTAACTTTTGCATCTTTTTCAACTATACCAGTCTTCAGATGAGGTGATAGCTCTTTTCTCTTCTTCTTCGAGGCAAAAAACTGTACATGTAACAACAACTAAAATTAAAATTCCAATCTAACATTAATTGTTATTCTCTCTGTTTTTTTTTTTTTTTTTTTTTTGACTATTATGCCAAAACTTCTAAAGTTCTAAAGGAATATGCAACATTATTATTCTGAATCTTTTCTCTCTGTTTTTTTTTTTAACTATTAACTATTATTCTAAAGCTTTCTTTTTTTTTTTTAAACTATTATGCTAAAACTTCTAAAGTTTGTCATCACAACTTTATTATTTTAGCATCATTTCTATGTTCTAGGGGTAGATTTGAAAGAAATATGCAACCTTAATATTTGAAAAAAAATCTAAATGTAACTTTCTTGTGGAACAGAGTTGGTACATAATACTACCCAGAATCAGTAACAAGCAAAAACCCATTTAAGCCCAAATAATTCTCAACCCAACTGATGCCATTGTACTGCATCATTTTAATCATACTGTGGGAAAATCAATGTTGAAAACCCCAGAATCATATCTCCAAATTATCGACCGTTAGATAAAAAGATGCAACACAAGTAACATATAATTACACATATTCGGGCAAACAAAGATGTTATGAGAGACAGAAAGAGGAATCGAAACTTCAACTGAGCATATGAACGATAAACAATTGTAGGGTTTTGAAACAAATTGAAAATTAAAGTTTCCGGACAAACCTTATCGATTCGAGAACGAGGCGAACCATTCGCCATGACGGAAGAATCCGAATTGCAGCCAATTCGGAAGAGAAAGAACCCTAGTTCTCAATTTATACCAAAGGTATAGCACAACGGATTTTAATGAATAATTTGAATTCTTTGTAAAGGCGCGCCATGGCTACTAAGATTTGAGCAAGAGCTCCTTTTGTGTTTCAAATTTTTTTCCTAGTACAGTAATACCCCTCCCCAAATTCTTTAAAAAGATTTTTTTTTCTAGTTAATTGTCGAGTTCAATCGACTGATAAAATGTCGATTTAATGTGTTTTATTTAAAAATAAATATTTTTTGTAAAAATCTATACCACGATTTACTCGTAAAATTTTTTAATGCAGAGATAAATTTTTTATGTTCTAGTGTTGTGTGACATTAATTTATATAATTATATATGTATGAGCATGTCTCATAGCTCAAATTTTTTATAATTTATATAGTTATAATAATGACGTTAGATGTAATATATAATAGCAAAATTTGACACACTCTAATGCTTTCTAATGTTTTATATATATATATATATAGAGAGAGAGAGAGAGAGAGAGAGTTGGATTTATTAAGAAATACTTGAAAGATGGGTTATATATATTGGCTCTTCAAGTGACATTATTTCCTGACCAGGGGATCACAATTGGATTCAGTGTCGACCATTTAGCAGGTGACGAGAGCACCGTGTTTGATTTCAAAAAGACACGGGCTTCGATTGCTAAAGAATTCTGTCAGCCATTGCAAGAATCAAGATCAGAATCTTTTAATGCAGCTCCCGTTTCATGATAGGAGTGTGATCGAAGACACAAAGGCTAGCCAGCATTTTTGGGAGTCAAATGGCAAAGAAAAAGGAGACTCTGGCTGTACCACCTAACCAGGTTGGAGCCACATTTGCCATGTATGCAGCGGATATTAAAAGACTCAAGCAATTGGTCACGGTGAAACAACCAACACTAGCACATGTACCATCTTTTACAGTGGCGTGTGCTTATGTGCGGACTTGTATGGCCAAAGCACGTGCTGACAAGGAAGGTCTGCAAAGTGAAGGTGAAGTCGAAAATTTCCTGTTTGCATTGAATTGTCGAGCTCATGCAGACCCCCCCCCCCAATACCTGCAAATTATTTTTGGCAATTGCGGAGCACCTTGTTGGGCATCCACAGAGAGCAGTCAGCTGAAAGAAGAGGGCGGCTTTCTAGCAATAGGAGAAGCATTTAGCAGAAAGATGGAGGGAGAGGCTTTGACAGGTGCAGAGATGTGGGTTAAACAATTTGAAGAGAAGAAAGGGCAGAGGTCATTTGGGGTGAGTGGTTCACCCAACTTCGATTTTTATAGTGTTGATATCGGGTGGGGAAACCCCAGTAAAGTTGAATTTCTTTCCGGCAACTTCTCCCTTTGCCGGTGCAAGCAATCTCAAGAAGATATTGAAATTGGGATGTGCTTCCCCAAGAATGAGATGGATGCTTTCACCATCTTCACAGAAGAACTACAAGCAATACTAGAAACAGATGATAAAGGTGGTAACAATGTGCAAGGTTCTGAAGAAGCAGGAATAAATAATTATGCTAGCCAGCAGTTTCCTTGAGGGATAGGGACCAACGTTTTTGTTTTCTTCCTGCAAGGAAAATTTCATGTTTGCTGTTGTTGAAGCACAGATACCAGACGATCAAAATAATTACTAGAATAAAGTCGAACAAAATTTTAAAAAGAAAAAAACCTTTTATGAAGTCTAAATTAAGGTAATTTTCAAACCCATCCATTTGAAACAAATGTCATAAATTGCCATAAAAAAAAATTCAATAACCATTCAACCGTACAAAAATATTACTCCAATGTGTCTTGAAGATTTTGAACTCCGGTCCAATGCAAAACCATGAACATAAAGAATTGCATTACTTGAATTTTTCAGAAAAAGTAAAAGTAAAATCATCTTCCATTACATTCTGTTAATTGAAAATTGTTACCTATAGAACTTACAACGAAGGAAATCGTCTAATGAACACAGATACTTCCTGCATATAAATATCAATACTTTTGATTCTTGTAAACATTTACTATCAAATGTGCCCAAAGAGAATGGTGCTTTACAAGGTCATCAGCTTTAGTGTCTCAGCTTGTTCAGCAAATAACTTGATACTTGCACCTCACCACCATGCAAGACTAATCTTGGTAGGCCATAATCTGAGTCACTTTAGTAAAGAGAGACACCTCCACCAGAATATTCAACTTCCTGAAATGGACAGGTTCTGATGTTAATAATTAATTATAAGGAGTTTGAAGTTGTTTTTAAGGCTATACGAGACCCATGATCACTTTGCCAAAATGACTCCGATGTAATAAAAATCTGTGCAATGTTTCAACGGAGTATCACAGAAGAAAAGCTAGTGTTCTCTTCACTCAACTAACATAATCAATGCCATATAATTCAATTTAATACAATTAACTATAAAGCTTTTCTTTTTTGGAGTAAAGACATGCTATCAATGTGGAAGTGTAATATTTTCAGGGGAGAACAACTATAACAGAAAAGCTAGATTTCTGTCAAGTCACAGCTTAAATGCACATTTACTTTCAACTAGTAAAATCCTCAATCACACTCTTCTTGATGGAAGGATAAAGATATGTCCTTACTGAAAAAACAAAGGATCTAGATAGGGAGTTGACATGAAAAACTAACCTGGGCAGGTGGTAATGATGATACCCAATCTGATGCGTGGGTTGGGAGAAGACCCAATGTGTTGAGCTGCCACCAGGAAGCAAGTTATGAATCAGTTATTAACCATAGAGACTACCATCAAAGAAGAAATTGTGTAAAAGGAAAAAAAAATTATATCAGTAGTCTCACCTTCCAGATACCAAGTGCTAGGCCCCCCAAATTGAGCGCAATGAAGAGTAGTTTGGGCCCAAGGAGATCCACTTTACTGTCCTTGTAAGGCTCAAAAACTGGAAAAAGAGAAGGAAGAAAAAGGTCTGAGCACCGACATAACTTAAACTTGTGGGTCCTTAGCTTTTTAACTTGCTAACACACAATAATATCATATAAACATATAATATATATCCATATATAGGAGTAAATATAATTATATATTTGAAAAAACCTCCACAAAGTATAAATCTTATGCTGCTCTAGAAAAAAAACTTGTCTAACATTTCCAGCTACACAAATGTTCTCTGTCGCACATACACAATATCTATTGTATTTTATTAGTAAATACAACGTATTACCCATGCATGGAAATAAGTATTACATATAATTATGTGTTGTATATGAAATAAGTATTATATATGAGGAGTTAATGAAACTCTATTGCTCACCTTTCCCAACTCCTTGAAGAGCACTTACAGGCTGCCAAAGAGCTGAAAATGTGATACCAATGCTGAACAAATGCACTGTGCTTCCAGCCATCCACATCATGAAGCCCATCATAAGCAAATTCTTGAATGGGGCTTGTGCTACTTCCCATGCTTTCTGTCCAAGGAAATCACAGTTCATCATTGTCAGGAGTCAGAAGTCCCCAAACTAAAATATAATGCCGATCTAAGTGTGGACTAAGTATCCAACACAAAATTGCAGCACCATTGATTGTTATATAGCAAATTTTGAGGAAACGCATTAAGAGACACATTAAATTATTCAAGAAATACATAAGCTGGTCTTAATTTGTAATTTAAACTTGCACAGACACAACCAGATATCCTAAAATTTACTTTTGGAAAGTTATTTACGTAAAATTTTCTAATGCATGCTTCACAAGTACTGGCCATATTGCTTTTCAAAGAACAAAGCCCGAGGAAGCTATCCTATAATACCTAACTTTGACATGCAAGAACATAAAATACCCAATCTAGCCTTCTTCATTATGAGTTTATGACGTACTAGATGCTAAAGTAGGCACGTTACAAATCACTGATCTCCATAAAAATATAAAATGATAATTGCTATCTAATCTGATAACTGCTAATTTTAACAAATGAAATAAATTATAAAATATAAAATAATCTTTTAGTGGCATAACTTCACATGAGCAGACAGAGTTTCTTTCATTATTTGCCTTTTTGGTTATCAGAAAACTTAGGCCACACCAGCTGGCACCTCCAAACTTCAATAGGAACAACATCAGGTTACATAGACTTAAGTGTCTCATCTTCTTACAATTGTATAATTAGATTACGTATATCTATCTCTATCTCCTTCAGCTCATTATCTATTTTAACTCTATAAAAGCCAATTCATTATTCTCACAGTTCATCTCATAACTGAATTCTTCAGCTCTACTGCAACATACTTCAGTTCATATGTCGAAAAGCAACCACTTTTCACCATTAAGCCAACTCCAATGTCCTCTAAATAGCAAACCACACTTAGTAACATACTTAATTACTTATAAAAATTCATAACATCTTTGGTATAACAACCAGCTAACGCAAAACTAGTTATCGGTACAAACATACAAAGCCCAAATCACAATTGAATTGCAGCAGCAGCAGCAGCAGCAGCAGCAAACTAATCCTAGAAAGAACATTCGAACCCTAGTTCTCTAGTTTAAGGGAAATTATTTATTAACCTGAGATTTCCAGTTAGCTTCAGCATCCTTCTTTTGGCGACTCAGTGTCGAATCATCCTACAAAACAAAATTCCTCATACTTTCAACAAATAAAACGAAAAGTCAAACTTTTACACAAATTACAACTGAATCTGAGATCTATAGACTTGAGAGAGGTAGTAGAACCTGATCCTGAGATGCACGGGTGAAGCCAAGAGGATCGGGAATGTCGCGAGAAGAAGGGGCGACGGAATTATCGGTGAAATCAACAGCCCATCTTCTTCCTGATACCATCACTCCTTTACCTTTATCCATCTTTTCTCTAAAAACACACACTCACTGTGTGTAAAGTAAAGAGAATAGTTGCAATGGGGGAGTAGTCAATTGACAATTCTAGGGCGAAATTGCAGATCCCACCAATGGTATGGCTCGTGTTGACGTACCCGTGGCCGGCTTTGGTTTTCTATTGTTGTTACTTTTTCATTATATAGAATATATGATTGTTTGATTTTATAATCTGTCTAGGAGTAAGTTTAGGTCAATTTGTAATTTTAGTTTACTTGTAATTAATTTAATTTAATTAATTAATATTTATCTTTTTGTAAATATAAATTTATCTACAATTATGTGAATGAGATAAATTTAATTAATAAACAATTTGATTATGATAAATTCAGTTATAACTTTTAATTAGGAATGTTCAAAATTTAATTTGTAAACGGATGTATTCCCAATCTTTTCAATCCGTAAATACACCTTGGGGTTACATTGTAATCCTATTCCTTAAAGGATTAAATATATTTTAAGTGTCTTTCATTTTTTTTTTCGGGAGATTTATTATCGTTGTGTATTTAAGAAATTAATTCTTAATATTTTATAATTAAGTGAAACAATAATACTTTATTATTTTCAAAATTAAAAACATATTTTTATTTTACGAAAAATAATTTTATGAAATTGTATCATACAAAATCAAAGTCAAGTTTTTTATTATTTTAAAATAGAATAACTTAAAATATATAAAGTTTACTTCTATTTCTGAATAAAAATATTTATATATTTATAAATTTATATAAAAAATAAAATTATAAAAATTAAAATTTAAACTACATAAAAAGTGAGATATATAAAAGAGAAATATATCTTATAATTTTGAAGTGGACGAAATAATAATCTTTTAGATAAGTAGTGGTAGGGAGGTTTAGTTATTCTTTCGTCATCCCACGGTTGTTTCCATTTCCCCTCTGCGTCTCGTTAATCTTCCGCTTTCTGTTAAACTCCGGTGGCTTCGACGGCCACGACAATTCGGAACGACGGTAGAGTTCTCTAAAGTCGATCACTCGCACCTGCAAATGTTTCTCTAACTCACTTATACGCGAATTTTCTGTATGTGTATGTATATAGATGTATACACACATATATATATCGAAACATAGATTTCATCAGCTTCGGTAGTTTGTTTCATACGACTGAATGTAGATAGTTGAATCAGGTTCTGTTTATTTATTTGGTAGTGTTGCGGTGTAAAATTTTTAATTTTCTGTACTACGTTCAGGATTCGCATTAGGAATTTTCATGGAGTTTTTAATTTGGTTAATTTAATCACAAAAAAACTATCTTTAGCCCAATTTTTCATTTTAACCGACCATCTTTCAATATGGTACGACCGAACTTTGATAAATTATGTCATTTTAACAAATATATTTATTCTCTCCTAATAGATTTGTTTAGTTAAAATGACATAATTTATTTGTTTTTAGGTAGCATATTGAAAAATGGTCGGTTTAAATAGAAAACAGACTAAAGTAAGTTTGTTGTTTTTGTGATTAACCCGTTTTTAATTTTCCTGCAGTGAAGATTTTACTTATATTACTAAATAAAGTCATAAATTGTCGATTCCAAAATTAGAGATGCATTTCAGTTCACTCTTCCTATAATTCAAAATTGAAGTAGAATTTTACTTTCAATAACTTTGAAGTGTAATATTAAAATGTATACAAAGAATGCTTTTAAATACAAATTTTAATACTTTTATATTCTTACAAATTTATGTCACAAACAAAATTATAACATTCGCAAAGAAACTTACATTAATACAAAAATGTATATCTTATTTTGGGACCGATGGAGTACATAGTATACCATTTTGGGGATTATTATGTTCTTGTTGAAGCCACTGGTTATAGTAAAGATTTTGGGGAAGAGAATTGTGGTAGATATCTCCAGAATCATGTGTTTGTCTCTTTTGATTTCACGTTAGTAAGATATGGTAATTATGCCATATTTTCGTGGATTCTTTTACTCTATTATTCTATTGAACTGTATATTCAATTACTGGCACTCTAGCATGTCATGTATGTTATGCTGGCGTTGTTTCTGAGATTTTCTTTAGAGTTTTAATGTTATAGTAGTACAATAAGTAATTTATCAACACTATTTTTTTGTCTTTCAAGTTGTATAATATTTGTGAACAACTGCTTGCAGAGTCTGTTATGGCAGAAACAGAAAATGTTACTACAGACCTTGAATTCAAATGGGGTAAAATGGGAGGTGTTGGGAAGAAGAAAAAGATCCAGTTTTATGAATCTTTTACTTATGATTGTGTTGAGTACTCTCTCTATGACTATGTGTATATGCATAAGGAAGGCGAACCTGAGCCTTACATTGGTAAGCTGGTAAGAATATGGGCGAATGCAGACAAGACGAAAAGAGTGAGGGTTCAGTGGTTTTTCCGCCCATCCGAAATTTTAAGATGGTTAGGGGATGAGATGTCACAAGAGAATGAAATATTTCTAGCTAGTGGTGAAGGCTTTGGTTGTTCAAATGTCAATGATCTGGTAACTGATTCAAAAACTTAATGTTGCATCCATCTTTGACTTTTGTTCTTTTCTATAGGTGTCTTAAATTTTATTATATATGCAAAGCTACTTTGACATCATTACATTGTCCTGTACCTTTTCATATATTCTCGATAGTATGAACCTTGAAGCACTTTTTTCATTATCACTTTTATAACTATACAACATGTTCAAAGTTAATGAGCACAAAGATGTTTTGTTTGCATACCGTTTGTTTCACAGGAGAATTGATAGAAAAACTGTATTTCATTATAGATTGCAGTATTTACCTTTTGGTGGATGTTAATCTACTCTTATTGAAAGATTCTTACATCTCTCCCTCTCTCTCAAAGATGGGGTATATAAATGATCTATTGTTTTAAAAATAATTTAACTGATGGCAAATATAAATTTAATTGTGTAAAGATATCTTAAATTCTCACCAAACAAGAAAGAAATTTGAGAAACAGTTGCATTTATTTGCAAATTCTTGAACACTAGAATTCAGTTCTTGGTAAAATAACCTGACCCTTATTATTCAACGACATCAATAATGAAGAGTTGAATCCTGCAACTGTGTTGGGGACACGAGTATGGATTATCTTTAGTGATCTATCTACATCATCTATAAATCCTCTATGCATCTGCTTTCGATATTAGTAAGAGCACAAAAATTTATTGTCTCGCGTTTTGGTGATCTCTGTAACATTTTCCATTCTAATGAATTTAGTGTTCTATGTTATTTTTCTGTTTTAATAATTAGGAAGCTATTGTTGGAAGATGCAATGTTGTCTGCACTTCAAAGGATAATAGGAATCGCCAACCTTCGGAGGAAGAATTGAAAATGGCCGACTTCATATTTTATCGTACTTTTGATGTCGGACTATGTGCAATATTTGATAAGATGGAAGATAAAGTTGGTGAGATTGAAGGTATGTTGTTGCAACTTTGCATTTGTACGTTGATATTAGTAGGCCTGTGGTGATGTGACAATGTGATTTGTTATTGTTTTCTATTGTTCTTTTTCGTAGTTAAATTTGTATTCAACAAAATAGAGAGTGAAAACAGGATTGGTATTCCAAAACTTGTATTTGATTCAAAGGTGGAGATTAATTATTATATAGTTTGTAATGGAGAACAACACTCTTTGCAATATGTTTCTGATGTAAAAGAGTCTTCGGAGGCTTACAGAGAGCCCAACCAATCTATTGCTACTAAAGACACGAAAGGTCCATTGATTACGTGTGAACCTGTTTCTGTTCCTGTAGTAAAACCTACTTTTGAATCTGGGGTCAATTATAGTACATTGGCTACATCTCGTGTATCACAAGCAAGTGGTGCTATGAAGGATGTGGTTTATAAGGTTCCAATCAATAAGTTAAAAGCTAAAGAGAAACTAGAATTTGACAAGGGCTTGGATTCTTTGGATGATATATGTGTCAAAAAAACAAGGCTAGATGGGGACAATCATATTAATCGCGTCCAAAAGTTCGATATTCAAGATATTGAAAAGAAAACTATTGTAACAACCATCGATGAATATAATAAGGATCCTCATAAGCAAGTCGAAGTAGTAAAATCTCCTAAACTACTCGAAGATTTGGAGGATAAGCCTTCTAAGCTAGCAAAGGCGGGGGTTAATTTTAATGCATGTCAAACAATAGATTTGGTAACATCTAACATTAACTATGAGAAAAGATCAAATTCTAGACCACTTGCAAGTACCCTTGGGTTGACAAGTCCTACTAAGACTGATAATCTTGATGAGAAGATAATGAAAGCTTTTGGAGTAGAGTTTCCTTTGGCAAATCCATTAGAATTGAAGGATAAAGAAGCTGGAGGCAATGTCTTTGAAGTCGACGAAATATTAGTTGTCACAAGTTGTATGAACCCTCGTTTGTTGAAAAATACTTCTGGGTCGAAGGCGCTTGATGTGAGAATGAGAAAATCTTCTATATGTGGGTTGTCTGTGGTATCAGAGGCTCAAGACAAGGATAAAGAAAGTGATAAAGGCAAGATCTTTGAAGGCGGTCTTCAACCAGGTGATGGAAGTTATATGGACCCTTGTGGTTTGATAAGTACGAGGGTTGAGACACTTGACAAGAGAACTAGAAAATCTTCTAGCTCTAGGTTGCCAGGAGCGGTTTGCACCTCTAAGGCTCAAGACAAAAACAGAGAAGGTGGGCAAGGCAAGGTCTTTGAAGTTGCCCGAAGACCAAATGATGTAAGTTGTATTTCATATTCTTTGGCCTTGTTGTCATTATTAGTTATAAATATACAATCGTCTTGCTTCCTTGTTTCACTAGATTAGAAGGTGCTAGTGCTAGCAAAGTGAACATTTATAGCTTACACGTTTCAAGGTGCTCTAAGGTATTTATGCCTTCATAATATGAACTACAATGATAAGACATCGTGGAAACATAAAAATCATTATGTTATAAAGGTGCATGTGGATGGATGACAATTAAGAAGTGTGAGTATAAATATGAATAGGATCGGGACTCATAAAAAAGTCACAAGTGGATGATGCAAACCTATATGTGATTGGGCATGGGGTATATTTGCATGAAATGTGACTTCTTTACTAGGATACCCTTACGTGTAGCTAGCTTAGCTTCATGAGGGGCATGTTTGTTTCATGTTATGGGACATATTTTACATTATACTTTTTGCAAG
Source organism: Centella asiatica (assembly GCA_014636745.2). Classification (NCBI taxonomy): domain Eukaryota; kingdom Viridiplantae; phylum Streptophyta; class Magnoliopsida; order Apiales; family Apiaceae; genus Centella; species Centella asiatica. The sequence goes on from CM025786.1 coordinate 62,139,858, forward strand.
TTTGAAAATATCTACCAAGTATCTGGGATATAACTATGAACACCTTAATTCACGTAATCACTAAAAATGCAACGCCTTAGATGCATGGGGCACCTCAACACACCAGTTGAGCTGAGAAGCTTTGAATTTGTCAAAATGTTTGTGACCAACAAGATACACAATCGCTGTGGAGCCTAATGAACAATGGCTCTTGTACATGGGTGCACATCTTGGTGTCTGGTATAATGTGGTGTCCTTTGAATCTGGGGCATTTTGGGCGTATAGTGGTGTCTTTGTGCAATATAGAGATACATGACGCATCTTAGGTATTTTGGTTATCTTTGTATGTCTAGTGTGTGTCATAGCATTTCGGCTCATATGGTATTGCCCTTGTGCGGTTGGGTTCTCCAACATAAGGTGGCATCCTCACACCTTTATGGCGTCTTTGTGTCTCTGTTCCTTATGCGTCAATGCATTTCTAGCATAATGTGGCTTTCTGCTGGGTCAGGAGAGACTTAGGCATATTGTTCTGTTTCATGTGTCCTATCATAGGGGATACAAAGTGAGTATAGAGTTGCTCGCTAAGAACAATACTAAACAATAGAAAAGAGCAATATGGGGAGGGGGATTCTAAATCCGTTAGATAAGACCTTTTTTGGTAACTATTTTTTGATTACGACTTGCAAGCTGTTATTAATTTTGGACTCTTAAATCATTTTGATTTAAGAACCGTGACTGGTAAGTAAAATTGTTTGGCATTGTTTTTACTTAAAACTCAAAAACTAAGTTTGGGCAAGTTGGGATAGTTTTGGGTTTGATTTACCTTTGTGGTTAGTACGTGGATTATCTATATTTGTTTGAATACAATGTCAAAAGCATTGATGGTGAAAATGTAAGCTGACGATGCTTACCAAGAGACTCTAAGTAAAAATTGTTTATATTTTGCCCCTTAATTGAAGAGAGGAAATTAATTTTGCCTACTAACCCAAACATGTAATTTTAGTTCAAGTACATCTTTTTCTTTTTTGGTTTTGGACACTCTCATTGTTGTCGTTTGTCTCTTTTGGTGCTTAACTATGTTTTGTAGGTATATGTTTAACACAATTTCTACAATCTTTGCAGGGGAACAACAAATGGTATAAGACACTTGTAAGTGTATTTTGCTTGAACCTTGAATATAATTTATTTGCACATACTTTTCTTTGTTATTAAACAATTAAGCTTTTCATAGATGTTATTGTTTGTAGTATCAGGAAAGAATATGTGTTGCTCTAAACTGCTTTTGAAATGATGATTGTGATAGTGTAATGAAATATGGGGTGAATGGGATGAATATATCTCTAATCAAACCTGGGGGAATGAAAAAATTGAAAAATTGGTTGATGATGGTAACATCTTATGATTTCTCATCTGTTCAAAACATGCAAAAGCAATGTTCAGGAATGTGTTGTGATAACAAAGAATGCGAATAGCTGAAACAACTCTGAGGGTACGCAACATAAGCTATTTGATCATAGTGATATTGGTGGCAATGAAGATCACATCGACTTCATTGTGAAAATGAGGATAAATAAGTGGTTGTAGAGAACTCAAGGTGAATTTAGCTTCAGTGTTGTTCACGGTGATAACATGACAACTACGATTTCGTACCATACTTCTTTTCTTTCTATTTCCTTTTTTGGCAATCTTTTATGATTCTTTGTTTGCTTGCTGTTTCTCCAAGGAGTATGCTTTGGGAACAAGCCAAAGCCGCATAAGGTGATTGCCTTAGAAGAATATATGTGGAATAAGACTAATGCCATACTTGTGTGTCTTGTCTAACCATTGCCCTCATTGGAATCGATGTCTCCTTGTGGTCTTTAGAGTAATACAGCTCCTTTCTTTACCATTATGGTATATATTTACTAATGTCTAATCGTTTGTTAGTTGTGTTTTTAATGTAGTGCCGTAAGGGGATATTAAATCTATTCTTCTTTTCTAGAAAGTCTTTTCATGAGTGGTAGCATTTTGAATGATAGTAAAATTTGTTGGAGATGTTTTTGCTTTACCATTATGGTCAGACTTCAAAATGTTGAGGTGCGGTAGGACTGTTTTCACCTAAGACCATAACAATGATTTTCTATGGATAGAGTGAAGCCTCTTTCTTGCTTTACTTTAGCCTTATTTCTACATAGAAGGGTTGGGCTAAGGTCGCAAGTGTTTTCCATGACATGAGCCGTTCATTTTGCCTTTAGTATCCAGGTTCAACACTTAGCATGTTGACAAAATTGAGTCGTACAATTCTTTAAAGTATTTGGACATTCCACTCCATACGAGTCTATGTAATTTAGGTGTCTTCTACTTGAAATATTTGATGCCATTGCCTTTTCTTTTGGTGACCATCCTACTTTCGTTGTAATTCTTTTCTATTCGTCAATGAGTTAATGTTTTTCTTGTGTTATTGGAAGACAAAATATTCACCATTTCGAAATAAGACGTGTGAATGTCAAGTACGACACATGTCAAGTCTCCTTTGATGTCCAAATTAAAAAAGCAAATTTCTGTAATACTTGATATAAGATGGAAATATCTTGGTTGATAATTGGACAAGTCAATTTCGCAAATATGATTTTGTGAATTATCTTTTATTTTGCATAAGCTTCCTCATGTATTTTTGTTATTTTATAAATCCGTTTGCCCTTGATATTTCTTTGCCCTTTGTTACATTTTTTTCTATGTATTGACATCACCTTTTCCATCTAGTGGGAGGACAAATTGAAAAGTTTGTATGAGCAAGGAAGACTTGTATTGCTTAGCAATTTGGATCCTGCATATACTACAGAAGAAGTAGAGGTAAGGCTAATATATGATGTACAAACATAATATTCCTTACAAATGTGTATCCATCACCTATTCATGACAAGAAACTTGCATATTTTTGTGGAATATTATCAATGTAGTTGTAAATTGATTTATTCTTCAATATTTGATGTTTCACCCTCAGTAGGAAGTTTCACAATTCTCTCTGAGTTTCCAGAAATATGCTTAACTCAGGGGAGTTTCACACTTGGGGCTTAATGAAAGATTAAGCTAGGGCAAGGTGATATGTTGAAGTATAAATTTTATCTGTATTTGGCATGGTTGACATGATACAAGCATATTTTTTCCTGATGTTTAATTTTGTATGTTTCATATTTACATCAGCGCTCCCTCCCTGTCCCTGTCTATATCCTCTTTCCTTATGAGATTTTTCCTAAATAAATCTGCTCCCTTCTCGTAGTAGATAGTATGCCAATTCATTGTACCTCTGTCAAATCTTTATTCTTCTTTTAATAACTTGAAATGGTTTTGTTTTAGGATATCATGTGGCATGCATTTGAGGAGATTTCCTCAGTGAAAATGGTACCACACACCAGAATATCCAAGCCTCACTCTGGTATATGAAGTAAAATAATTTGTGGCAAAAGTTTGATGACTTCTATATTATACATGTATTATATATGCCATACTAAGAAATGATTAAAGTGTCATATGATGATCATTGATTTCTACTTTTTTATGTTGTACTTTTGTGACCCAGGTCAAGCTATAGTTATTTTCAGATCTAGGAAAGCTTCTGAAATGGTTGTCAGAAAATTGTACGAAGGGTGCTTGATGCTACCTAATGGGAGGTATATTACATATGCATGTAAATCCATTGTGGCACCATAACTTATTATAATTATTGTTGCAGTACTTATCAAAAATAGAAAGAAGGAAGTACTTTGGATATAGGCACGTGCTTTATGGCAGGTCATGATGACAAGAATTATATCAGAAGTGAGAATATTTTATGTGGCTTGCTTGAGATATCATGTTTTTGAAACAATAAATTTTTTTAAAAGGTATGAAAATGGTTCCTCCAATTTTCCAAGATAAGTAAAAATTGCAATTGATTTTATGGATGGATGGAATCCTCTGATTAGTAAAGATTGAAGAAAGATTTCTTACCAATGTCTCATATGGCATATCTGAAAGTAGAGGATCTTGAGATAACCTTAACAAGCAATATGTCGAGATCTTAATTTTAATTTTTATTTGAGTTACCTTAGATGTGTAATTATGTCAAATATTCTGGTCATCTGTTTGCTAGTTCATGGTGTCCCTTGTAAATCTAGTACTCTATACACTTCGCACAATACATTTTTTGGTTGACATAAGGTTACTACTTCATTAAATTCGTGTCTCTCCAGGCCCCTTGTTGGTAGAACTGAACCTCGTCCTGAACTTTCAGAGAAGATTCCGATGTATTTTGGCCATCTTGTTCTGGACGACCAAAATCTGCAACGAGTGATGGTACACTATCTTTCCCTTTATTTGTCAGTATTGGGAACTTACACATTATGGCTTGTCTAATTTTGTAATTCTAGTTCTATGGTTTAATCGCTCAATTTTCTTACCATCCAGAAAGGTGCTGTCTCCACTTCTCATAGCTCACAGCCAAATTCAATTGAATATGATGTGGCCCTGGAATGGTGCTTGCAGCAGTCAAGGGCTGATTTTTGTTGGGAAAAGTTGTACAAGGTAACTAGCATGAAACATTTAATGCATTAACGATGTACTCAAATGTAAATTGTGCTTGCTTTCCGGGGTTTGTTTAATTTTTTGAGCTGTTCACTTTGGATTACTAGCAACAAGAGCAGGAGTTAAATCTTCTTAAAGCCAAGCTCAGGTCAAAATGAGCACCAACTGCTTTCAACATGCTTCTCTACATCGTTATATTTTGGTGAGTATTTAGAACATCACTTTCCGACTCTTGAATATCTTAAGATTTTAGACTATGGTTTATTTGTTATGGGGTTTAATTCAAATAAGTTAGTTTGGGTTTGGTTGTGCATGTAGATTCAGGTGATGTTTTGATTTATGTTTCATCCGATTCATATTTATTTTATTTATCTTTTATTGTTGTTTGCTTTTGCAGACCTCTGTGATTTACATATGGGAGTATTTTCGTTGAGGAAGACCACGTTTTGGGTTGCACTTATGTATTGGGTTGAGGTGGATTAGCTTTATGGTGTATTTTGGGGCGTAATATTTCGTTTGGCTTTTATTCTAAAAAAATGTTCATAAAGGGAGGGTACCCTAGCAGCCCAACTCATCAATAAACACAAGTATCACTTAAATATCTAATTAATAGAAGAGAATATCTCTCAGGTGTCCTTTTTTTCGGCGGGATGTTATGTTATTTTCGGTTTCTTGATACAAGATTAGGGGCGAAGAAATACTCTATTTTAAAACCGACTTGGTGTTCATCAAGTGCTTTGCTTTTTTAGGCGTACATCAAATTATGAATTAACGACGACCAACTCTTGATTAAATTTTTTCTTCAATTTAATTGCCAACTGAACTTTCTGTAGCAAATGAAAACGTTGATGCTCGCTGATGGGAATTCGTCAATTTTATCCACAATCTCTAATATATATATAGATAGAGAGAGAGAGAGAGAGAGAGAGAGAGTAGATGGACATAGATGGTGCATGAAAGGAAGAAAACGTGATTACTAGTTGGTTTGGAAGCGAATATTGACAATGAAACGATGCTGATGGGTTCCCTCCATACTCCTCTCTGTACCGTCAATATTTAAAATTTCGGACGCAAATGAATGTAATTAAATTTAAAATTTTTCATAATTTTTTTATTATAATGTCATATTTTTTAAAATTTGTCATTACAATCTTCTTATATGATTTTTAATTGGATATTTATAATAAATTTAATGAGAAAAGCTTATTATTATTATATTTAATTTTTAGTCAAATATACAAAATTAAAAGTCGTTAAAATTTCAAACGTTACTCTTTTTGTGAAATAGAGCGATTACTTATTATTTCCACACGTTTTTTTGCTTCTTAGAACAATTATATGTATATATATATATATAGGATGACTTTTAAGCAGTTTAATTTAATTGTGAGAGGATTGACATGCAAATTGCCTACTCAATTAGTCTTTGTTAACCTCTAAACGATCAAACTTCACGAGAGGTAAAATATAATACTTTAATTAATATCTTAATTGTATTTACTGCAAATTTATTCATGTTTAACATGTGGAATGCATATACATACGGAGTATATAATAGTAACATATTAATATATAATATACATATAAAGATATTTATATGTTAGTGCAGTTTCAATAAAGATTTGGTATAATTAAAATTAAACGTAAACAATTATACCGGCAGTTTTAAAATATCAAAATCACAATTGTAAACCACAGTACTAATACACTTTAATCAGTGCAAATTTATTATTTCTAATACAATTTTAATTTCTAAATATATTGTATAGTCGTTGAAGAGAAGAAAGCTAGCTCTGCAACTATATGTTTAAGTGAAAATTATCAAACAGTTGGTGTGCAAAAACATTTTAATTTTCTGGGAAGAGCTTTTGCAGTGAATGTTTTCTATCTGACATATATAGCTATGAGCAAGGTCACGAGGTTTATTTTCATGTTTACTTTCTTTAATTTGTTACACATTTCTCAGTCTTATTTGACGTTTTCTTTTTATGAGTATCTTATATTATTAACAACGTTTTTTCCCATTAAAATTCTCAAACATCTGATGCGCAAAACTATTACTCCATCTGTTTGGAAAAAAAAAAAAGAAGTTATGTTTGAAAAAAAAATTATTTTAAAAAATAGTTATATTTTTTTTTATTTTGTTATAAATTAAAAAAATTTTAACTACAAACTTATAAATGTCGTCATAACTTAAAGATTCATAACAAATTTTATTAAAATAATTTATTATTTGTACATTTAATTCATAATAATCGTCGAAAGTCTAAATGTTATTTTTTTTAAAGAACGGAGGTAGTATTATTGTTAATGTTTATTTTCATTTTTTTTATGGCATGGCCTTGTAAGCTACGAGGTCAGAAGTTTATTTTAATGTCTACGCTATTTAGTTGTTACATACTCTTCATTCTCTTATAAATTACAATATATTCCTTTTGTAGATATCTCACATTATTGACAATGGCATGTTTTTCTTGTTGCTAATTAACTAATGGGTTTTATAAAAATTCCTCATCATTTTCATTTTATATCATCATTTATGTACTTAAAATACTCGATTTTATATCATTTGTAGGCCCCATTTTCTACTCTATTTTATATGTAATAAATTTGAAGTTCTCACATTTGTGTATTTATATACACACACGTGAGGTTATCAGTTAGTTTAAGTGATTAGGAACACTCTCTTATAATTTAGACGTCAAGTGATCAATCGATAATGAGAAAATAAATAGGGTGAAAATTGAGTTAGTTGTAAGTATTTGGTCGATTCAAAAAAAAAAAAAATATATATATATACATACATATGCATATGTAATGGCACTTCTATTGACTAATATATACAAGTTGTACAAACATGTCACCATTCCTGTTATCTTCAAAAAAAAAATTTAAAATTTCCATAAACCAAAAACACTGATGACCAACCAATTTAATTTATGCAATTGAGCATAGGATGTCGTCGATACTCGTCTGCGTTCTGATTTTGGTGACGACGCCGCCACTGATTATAGATGGTGTTGATATGACATTTGTCAAGATGCCAAGAGCAAAGGAGCAGGTACGTGAATTTCACGACTTTTCCCTTTTATCAAGTTAATTTACAGTACCAGTTATTGCAGCTATATTTAATTAGATATAAAGAAAAAATCGTCGATTTAAATAAATATAATATTCACATCTTAATTACCAGTATGCTTGGATGGGAGTCCTGCTGCATACCAATTTGATAAAGGTGTGGGAAATGGATCACAAAATTGGATTATTTTTCTTGAGGTTAGTCTAAAAAATTCCTTTATTTAAAAGTTTGTACATATTTTTAATTTTTTTTTTTGTTACACGTAAAAATATCAATAAAAGCGTTGTCGATGTTGATATTGATATGTCGGGGAGGTGGATGGTGTTTCTCAGGACAAGATTGCCTCAATCGTCTCTACACTTATCACTCCCGGGCATTTCATCGCAATTTTAAGCAACAAACCCCTGCATAATCCTTGTAAGATTAATATATATATATATATAGAAAATAAGTAAATTGAACTATTTTATGTTTATTTGTGAATTAGACTAACTAAAATTATGTCGTTTTAATTGACTTTTGTTTTATTTTTAAAATTTTTAATCAAAACGACATTTTTATTGTTTATTTGCAAGCTATATTTATGCATGTATATAAAGAAATTATATTCAATCGTCGTGTTTTCGCTATTTTAAGTTGGATATTTAATACCACAAAATGTAAATGATCTTATGTTTGAATTTTTAGATTTTTATAATTGGAATCAAGTTTATGTTAGATATTGTGATGCGGGTTCGTACATTGGAAACGCTGTCGATTCGGTAAATCATTAATTTATCACTATAACAATATTTTCTTTTATCGACAATATTTTAAAGTAATTTACCGGCAAAATGTCTATATATTTCTAATCTTATTAAGAGTATTATTAAATATATCATTTGTGTGTGTGAAAATATTGTAGAATAATGGTCTACAATATAGAGGTTCACTAATTTTCGATGCAATTGTGGAGGAACTCTTGAGAAAGGGAATGGAAAATGCAACACATGTAAGGCCTTCAATCTCTATGCATTTCCATCTTATCAGCTTTAACAATTTTTATTTACCTCTTTTTCCCCTTTTGATTGCGTACTTCTTTTTTCATTATTGTTCTTTCTAATCTTTTTTCAAATATTATTCTTTTACTTTTAGCTTAATTTTTTGTGACAAAAACTCAAGCTAGAACAACTGTTTCTTCACAAATTAATTTCTACCCAAATTTTGAAGAATTTTTGCTGGTGAACAGTGTTTGGATAAGCTTGGGGGTTGTAAATTATAATGATTATTTATATGGAAAATTTTAGGATAAATTAGACTGAGTTAAATTAGTACTATATACGAACTTGTACTCTTTTCTTAAATTTCCTTTTAATTTAAAATGTGAGGAAATTTCCCCCCACTTTCCTCTACCATTTTCAGCAACATTTAACTCACTAATGATGTTTTAGTTATGAATTGAATTACTTGAATAAATGTAATTACTATAGTTGTACCAATTTACATTATAAGTGAAAATTGTCACCAATGCTATTTGTTAGCTCATGAATTGTTTAAGGGCATAATACCACTAATTAACTTTCAACGCCTAATTCACTTTTACTTTTGATTAGTTGGTACTTTTATTAGAAAATCAAAAGTCAAAATATGATTTCATTCCATTTATGTGATTATGCGGATCATTTATCTTCTCTACATCTAAAGTTTCTTTAAATTTGGCCAATTAAATTGTGGGTATTGTATTTTGGTGATACCTCACTAAATTATTCCATCCAAAGTTTTTTATGTGTGTGTGTATATATATATATATATATATATATATTATAATTTTATATATATAATTATAAAATTAAATTAGGCCTCTTTTTCCTCAGTACTTCCTTCCACACATCCAAACACCTCTTTTTATTTTAAATTGGGCCTATGACCCGAATCAGGTTCGGTTCGATCCAAATCCTATCCTAGTTGTAGTTACAACTTACAACATATATATACTTTCAAAGCATATCTTTATTTTGAACAATTATTCTCATGTGGTTTATAACTCATACAATAGATTTTCATAATCTCTATCCATCAAATGAACTTTCATTAATTTTACTTATAATTTATAGTTGTTCTAGATATGCTACCAAATCAACCTCTTCTTCTAATTCTTTATTTTTAATATATATATATGTCCTCCAGCTGCGTGACATATATATACCCCGGCGATTTGATGAGGACTGGGAGAACTGCACAAAAGACATCCGAATGTGCGCGATGACTCAACTCGGTATATGGAAAGGTAAATAACTTCTCTGTCGTCTTGTTGTTTTCAGATAATAACATTATTATTCTTCAGGTTTGTTTCAATAAATAGAAACTTTAATGTACATAAAGTCATAAGAACACTCACACCAATATCCTTAAAATCCTTAAAGTCTTTATTATAGATAATTAAAAAAAAAAACTCAAATCTAACTTTGGATTGAGGTTATGAGTTAGCTCAAGTGTAAAGAGCACTTTCTTTGGACTTAGAGATCAATGGATCAAACCTCATTAGGAGTGAAAATTGAGTATAAGGTGAAAATTAAGTCAAAAGTAGGTGAGGGATTTCACCGATAAAAAATCTAACTTTGGTGTGGAAGCTCTAAGTGACCCTTTTTAATTACTTACATAATTGAATAAAATACATTTATTTAGAGCTAGAATTATTATTATTTTCAGGTACCAGGTCTCAATTCTTTCAAGCATTGCCCAAGGAGAAAGACAGATTATTTAGAGGAATGTTCATTAATTCTTGTGTAGCGCATTGTCGAGCTGTTGATTCAGTATGGCACGGGAATAGTGTTAGAAGACTAGGTAATAAGGTGAGATATATACATAGTATTAGATAAGTGATAAGTTATATTTTGTTATTAAGCGATTGAGTTTGTTAGTACGTTTAGTTACCTTTATCTAGTATTTATCCTATCAAAGTAATGTAGTGGAAGTATGTAATTCAGTTGATTTATTAATGAAACTTATCTCTATTATGTGATTCAATATATATATATATATATATATATATATATATCTTTGATGGCTATATGGAAATCGTTAAAGAATTAAAGGTTAATTTTCCCATAATTTTTTTCATTATCCATAAATGATTATACATGTATATTTCTGTTTCTAATAAATGAAATTTTCTTTGGAAGCAGACAATGGCAGAAGCTGTGGGTGATTGGATTTATGGGAAAAGTTTTCAAATGATTGACTATGAGTACCACTTGCCGGAAGTTTGTCGCCAGATGAACTCTCGATCGAGTTAAATAAATTTTGACTTTGTCTAGCTACTTGGTGTTATACCATAATAATATTTAAAGATCACAACTTTATTGTAAAAAGCAGATGAGCTCGATCTTGAGTCTTTGGGTTGTGACATCCCACCGTAGTTCAACATTTGGAAGATAAAGATAATTAAAAAATATTGAAATTATTATGATTATTGTCAAAAGTGTAAAAATTAAATTACTCATTATCACTTATGAGTTAGATCTTTAAAAAAATTTAAGAAGTCAATTTGGAATAATTTGATTTGACATTTTAAGCATTAAGAAAATAGTGTTAGTCGAATTTTTTTCTTTCTCTCTCCTTACCAGCAAAAAGAACAAATTTTATTTAAACTCATCAAAGTACAAATGTCCGAAAAGATTAGACCAAAAAGAAAATAACACAACCGAAGAAAAACACCATAGAGGAAGTAACAACAAATCTGTTAACAACACAGACACCCGAAAACAGGAAAGAAAAAAAACGAAGAAGAAGAAGAAGAAGCCAAATTTGCGATGCTTGAACCGTAGCAAATCCAGTCCGACCAAATTCATGTTGCATGTGAAGTACTAAACCGAATAGGTCCATTTTTGCTGATAATATATATATATATATATATATATATATATATATTTCTGTCTTTGTTTTTAGTGTCTAGAGTTATTCACAACTTAATAAGTATTGCTTAATAGAAGGTTATGAAAGAATATTCTCTATTCTCATCTCCTTTTATAATGTGAATAATTTTTTGAAATTTTTTCTTGATGTAATATCATTTGTCATAACTCCCTTTTTTTATAGGCAAAAATAAAAAAAGAAAAGAATAGTTCATTAAATACTCAATAAACTCCATTTTTTTAATCAGCAAAGAAAGTCCTTTTATATATTAAAAGCTCAACGGTAACTACAAGATTGCTCTCAAATCTTCTATCAAATCAACGTCTCATATATTACATATAAAGAGCATCACTCCATGATGAATAAAATGATTATGGAAATCAAAGTTGATATCGTGTTTATCGCTTTAAACACTTACTATTTAAGGGTTACATCATAGAGTGATGATGACTATTTTTGTGGACAATACTTGAGATTTGATTATCATAAGTATTAACTCGAATACCTAATAGATAGTCATAATATTAATTATTTGTGACAATATCTGTCTAATTATCCTTATCTTGATTATATATATATACCCAATATCTTTATATATACTTATCACTAAATGCTATCTAATAAATTTTGCCTTCCAATTGAATTAAAATTTTATCAGTACCTAAAAGAACTATTTCTTTTGCGGATAAAAAAATGTACCTTAAAAAAGAAAACAATAATTTAGTTTTTAGGGTTGCAAGGTAGGTTTGAAAGTTAGGGTTGCTGTTAAAATTTGTAGGTAACCAGTTACGATAAGGCTTTGTAAACACGATTATACCATCAACGGTTAGAATTTGCAGTTAGAATCACGATTTAGGGTTTGAAAGTAGATAGGTTTGGGGTCAGGCTTTCGCAAAGTCATTCTATCTTGACACTCATATATATATATATATATATATATAATTAATAAAAATACCAAAACTTGGCTATAGTTTTGGTATCAGAGCCAAGTTTTATTATTGTCATAGTATAATTCATATTCTTACAAGATTTCTCTAGTCGCGTTGGTAGTAAATCTCGTGGATAAGGTAGTAAAACCAGTAAGTCGTTGACCGAGGAACGGATTGAGGAGAAAGAATTATATTAGAAACGATAATAATAATTGATTATAATGCTAAACAAAAACCCTAGCAAAAAATTAGCAAAAATGAAATTAGACAAAGAATTATTAAAAAACTCTTCTGAGTTAGAGTATAAGGAAATTATAGAAAAATATAAAGGTTGAGAGATTCCAACAGTATCTCCAAATGAAATTTATATGATAAACACTTTTGATTTTAAATCAAAGAAAAATAATTAAGACAGTAGAAAGAACTGTTCCAATTATAAATCAACTGAAAACTATACATATGTTTGATCCAGGAATATTGAAACATAAAGATAATTATAATTTTTTACATATTTGATTAGTTCAAATTAGTATTAAACCTTTAATAAGAGAAGGTTTAAATGCATGTTTAATGATTGCCTTAAGAGACTGTAGACACAATCAATTTGATGTTTCATTACTAGGATTAGTTGAAACTAGTCTATATAATGGACCAATATTTTTTAATTGTTTTCCTGATTTTACTGTCTCATTAACAGATAAAAATATTATTGATGTTTTAACTCTAAATATTAAAACACAAGATTATGATATGAAAAATCTAAGTGAACATATGGCTATCACTTACAGAATCTATTATAAGGTGATGAATACATTAACACCAAGATCTAAAATTAAAAGTAATAAAGGTACAACAACTTTATTACAAATTAATAAAGATAAGTCCAACATAATGGTTCCTAGAACTATATCATGGAAGGATGTGAATCTTCCTTCAGATTGGTTATTATCTTCTGTCTCTCCTTCAATTCCTGTTAAGAATAATAATGTAGAGTCAATTATTCAAAACACTAAAGGAGATGTTTATATTAATTTTGCTAGATCAGGTAGAAGATCTAGTTTTCGTATCTCTGAATTTGACAAAAGTTTTCGAACTTCTGTTAGTTCTGAGAGAAACGATAATGATATTAAATTTGAAGGTATCAAAGAATCTGATCAACAGATTCCTCATGGTATCTACAATAAAAATAAGAGACCAATGTCTCCAACAGTCTCTGGCATGAATTTTGATGTTATGGTTTTAGAAACAGAATTCTCTTATAATAGAAAATATATTAATAATGATTTTATGAAAGATGAAAATAAAGATTTTAGAAATTGGTATTTCAAAAACCATTCTAAAGAAAAATTGTAAGATTTGAAGAATGATTTTTATAATTATATAGATACAAATAAGATTGTAATATCGTTTATTGATTGGTATTTTCAAAATTATAATCCAAAAATTCAAATGTTAGAAAAATATAAAAAAACATGGCATACTTCTAAAGGAATAATTACTTCGGAACATCCTCCTCCGGTAGAAATTATTCATGAAGATTTAAAAGCCAATGCTTTTAACAAATTAAATAGTCAAAATAATGAGACTAACAAAATTTTTAGTCAAAATAATTATACTAATTTGATTCTTCAAACTATAGGATCCCAACTAACTCGAGTCAAGGATAAGCTAGAAGAAAAAGAATTAGGAAAAAATAATAATTCAAATATAATTACAGGAATTCAAACTCCTATAATTAAACCATCAATTAGAATGACTCCGGAAGATTTTAAGTTTACCTCTAAAACAGAGGATGAATTTATTATCTCTTTAACTAAAAAATTAGAAGATTTAAATTTAAAAGATAAAAATCTTAATGTCTTAAGACAATAAGAAAATTATAGTGAAATTGATAGTGAAGATATTCAAGAAATTGAAGATCAATTCACAAATGAAGATTTAAATATTAATAATATTGGAGGTAATTTTGGAACTCAAAAATCCCAAATTCCTCAATCTACCAGCAGATATTATTATCGAAGACCAACTCCTGTGGATTTGACTCTTGAAGAAGATAGTATGGTTGGTCAATCTTATTATAATCCAAAAGCCATCTATGAATGGAACATAGATGATATGTCAGAATACCAACTTATTAATTATATAAATAGAATGATGATGTTTGCCTCTGCGTGCAGAATTAATGGCAACTCTGATTCTCAGATTGCTCAAATTATTGTCACTGGCTTTATAGGTCAATTAAAAGGCTATTGGGATAATATATTAAATCAGAATCAACAAAATGAAATTTTAAGCTCCACAAAAATTATTCAATCTGTGGATCCTAGTACTAGTGAAGTCAAACCTTATTAGCAGGAAGATGCGGTTTATACCCTAGTACAATCCATTATTAAACATTTTATTGGACAACCTACTCAATTAGTTGATAGGAGTAGAGAATTATTAATGAATTTAAGATGTCCTACTTTAACCCATTTTAGATGGTATAAAGATGTCTTTCTCACTAAGGTCACCCTTAGGAATGATGCTAATTCTGCTTTTTGGAAAGAAAAATTCATTATAGGATTACCACCATTATTTTCTGAAAAGATTAAAACTAGACTTAGAAATAAACATGGGGGAAATAATATCCCATACGATAATTATACTTATGAAGAATTAATATCTGAGTGCACAGCTGAGGGATTAGCTTTATGTAATGATTTGAATTTAAAAGCTCAATTGAAAAAACAAGGGCTTACAAGTAGAAAAGAATTATGAGAATTTTGTGGCCAATTTGCATATACTATTCCGGCCTCCAAAATTAAAAAACCTGAGAGAAATAAAACCAATAACAAAAGTTTTATTAAGCCTTACAAATTTCAAAAGAAATTTAGAAAATTTCAACAAGAAGAAAAAGATTACAAAAAGAAAAAAATTTTTAAGAAAAAGAATTTTAAAAAGAATGATAATAAGTTTAAAAATGATGTTACATGTCATAAATGTGGAAAAATAGGCATTATGCAAATAATTGTTGGGTAAAGAAAAAAATCCAGGAATTAGATGTCAGTAATGAACTTAAGTCACAAATTATGTCTATTCTTTTAAATTCTGATTATGAAGATGAGTCAGAAAATGATATTCATAATATTCAAGAAGATGATTTTACAACCAGTTCAGAAAGTGAGGTTTCTGATGATAATCATAAGGATTGTAATTGTGTAAATGAAATTAATTATTACAAATCTATCTTGGACTTGAATGGTTTAAGGATTAATGTTTTAACAAAATCTCAAAATATGATTCTGGATATTATTAATAAAATTTATGATCCAGAAGAAAGAAGAAAAACTTTACTACAATTTTTAAATGATTATGAAAAACAGCCTGAAGCTGATCTTTTGAATAAAAAGAAATTAACTTATAATTTTCAAGAAATTATAAATAGGTTTGAGACATCTAAAAAAGAAATTACTGTTAATGATTTAAAACAAGAAATTAATGAGTTAAAATCTGAGATAAAGATTTTAAAAACTCGAATTGAAGTTTTAGAAAATTATCCTTATGAGGAAGAAGAAATTAAATCCTCTAAAGGGAAAGAAGTTAAGATTGAGGATGATCAATCTACAGATTATTTAAATATTATGGATAAATTTACTTTTCAAAAATGGTATGTCTATATTACCTTAGTAATAAATGAAGAAGTAAGTTTCAAAGTTACTGCTCTAATTGATAGTGGAACAGATTTAAATTGTATTAAGGAAGGTATTATTCCTACAAAATATTTTGATAAAATTAAATCTGGACAAAGATTAACTACTGCAAATGGTGCCAGAATGAATTTAGGTTATAAATTATCTAATGTTAATATATGCAATGATGGTATATGTATTAAAACAAGTTTTGTTATTGTTAAATGTTTGAGTCAAATGTTAATATTAGGTACCTCTTTTATTAATATGATACAACATATAACAAGAATAGATTCTACAGGTATATTTACTACTCTTAGTGGTAAAGAGATTATTTTTAAATTCATTATTAATCCTCAAACTAAATAGATTAATGAATTAAAAGATAATTTGATTTATAAAGAAAAACAATTGAATTTTATCCAAAATGATTTAAAAATAAAGAATATAGAAACTCAATTAGAAAATGATAATATAAAGCATAAAATTTTTCAAATTGAAGAGAAAATAAAGAAAAATTTGTGTAAAGAATTACCTACTGCTTTTTGGAACAGAAAAAAACATGTTGTTGATTTACCTTATGAAAATGATTTTAATGATAGGTTAATTCTGACCAAGGCAAGGCCTATTCAAATGAATAAGGAATTATTAGAATTTTGCAAAAAAGAAATTCAAAGTTTGAAAGAAAAATCTTTAATTAGAGATAGTACTTCTCCTTGGAGTTGTGCTGCTTTTTATTTTAATAAAAATGCAGAAATTGAAAGAGGTGTGCCTAGATTAGTAATTAATTACAAACCTCTGAATAAGGCTTTAAAATGGATTAGGTATCCTATACCTAATAAAAAAGACTTATTGAAAAGATTAAATGAAGCATATATCTTTTTCAAATTTGATTTAAAATCTTGATATTGACAGATTCAGATAAATGAAAAAAATAAATATAAAACTGCTTTTACAGTGCCTTTTGGCCATTATGAATGGAATGTTATGTCTTTTGGCTTAAAAAATGCTCCATCAGAATTTCAAAATATTATGAATGATATTTTTTATCCTTATTCCGAATTTATTGTTGTTTATATTGATGATATTATGGTTTTATTTGTGAATCTGGAAAATCATTTTAAATATTTAAAAATATTATCCAACAGAATGGTTTAGGCGTTTCTGAAAAGAAAATGAAATTATTTCAGACTAAGGTACGATTTCTTGGTCATGAAATAAGTGAAGCTAATTATCTTCCCATTAATAGATCTATTGATTTTGCAGATAAGTTTCCTGATGAAATCAAAGATAAAACCCAATTACAAAGATTTCTTGGAAGTCTTAATTATATCGCAGATTTTTATAAGGATTTGACAAAGGATAGTGCTCCTTTATATGATAGGCTAAAAAAGAATCCTCCTGCTTGGGGATCTGAACATATTAGAGCTATTCAGATGATTAAATTAAAAGTCAAAAAGATTCCATGTTTAGTTTTAGCTAATCATAATTGGAAGAAAATTGTTGAAATAGATGCTCTAATATTGGATATGGAGGTATCCTAAAACAATTGAATCCAATTACTAATAAAGTAGAATTAATTAGTTTTAATTTTGGAAAATGGAATTCAGCTCAAATGAATTATGCTACTATTAAGAAAGAAATGCTTTCTATAGTAAAGAATATTTCTAAATTTCAAGATGATTTACTAAATCAAGAATTTATTTTGCGAATTGATTATAAAGCAACAAAAGATATTATTGAAAAAAATGTTAAGAGTCTTTTTTCAAAGCAAATATTTGCCCGATGACAAGCCATATTATCTGTATTTGATTTTACAATTGAGTATATTAAGGGAGATAACAACTCTCTTCCTGATTTTTTAACTCAAGAGTTTTTGCAGGGACTTACGTAGGGCCATCTAAAAGAGGTGGTCAATCATCTCGAGGTTTTTCAAGGGGCAGAAACCCCAGAGGAAGAGGAAGGGGAAGAAGAATTATTATTAATGATAATATCTCTTTAAATGAAGAGGATAATCTTGGTAATGCTCCTTTAACTTATGAGCAGAATTATCCTACTACTCCTTCAAATTATAAAACAATGAAGGAAGTGGCCATTGAGGCTCACATTGATGAGAAAGAAAAGATGACGGATTTAATCCAGCATCCTCATTATGATTATCTTATGATTATAGAAGATAATGATTGTAAATGGGCAAGTGAGCCATGAAAAATTGCAAACAAATATTTTGAACAAGGAATATATGTTCTTAATCAGGCTCAGAAAACAAGAGTCCAATATGAAATTATTTTAAGCGAAACAGCTTCAGTATTCTTCCAACACAAGAGGAATGCTTATAATTCTATTGACTTTTCAAAAGCCAAGATTATGAAAATTATTTCTTGGCAAGAATGGGGTTCCAGCCCAGGGCAATTAAAGAGGTATGTAGACTCAGAAACTCATGCTAAATTATTTTATTACAATTATTGGAATTATATGGAAGCATGGCAATATGCTTTTCTTTACCAGAACCCGCAGCGGAAGCATTCATGGTTCTTCATGTTCAATAATGATTTTCAATGAGAAGAAATTCCTAATTGATTTTTAAATTATTGGGAGCGTATCGGTCCAACCAGAGCTTTTTTAACCTCTGATTTATCTTCATTATTTGAGGCTTATGCCCAATTACATCCTCAATTAAGGAATACCAAATTATCAGCCTTAAGCAAAGGGAAAAAGGCATTATTATTATTTGTTGCACAATTTAAGATCCCTTGGATATGGCATTGGGGATACACTGCTATAATGGATGATGAAGAAGATTTCCCTTATTTGGGAATGAATTATTATTTCAAATGGTGGCCCAAATTTCAAATAGGATCAATATCAAAAGAAATATGTAGCATTTGTACAGAGTACCAGAATGAAGCTCTTATGGAATCTCCACGTTTTAAAGAGATTTCATATGAAAAACAGATTAATCCAGTAGCAATTATTAAATTTTTAGAGGATTCAATGAATAAAAAAGATTCGTCCTCTCCAGAGCAACTACAATTAACTATCCAAAAGACATTGGACATAATTATGGAAGGAGTTGACACTAGCTCTTCAAAATCCCAAGAGGATTCATCAATGAAATCTAAAAGTTCTAAAGAGGCTATGGAAGTCTTGGGGACTCAGGATTCCAAGAATGATCAGGATTCTCAGGATCCATATGAAGAATTTAATGCAGCGGAGGAGAGTAAGCTGCATACAGTTTCCATTCTCCAGAAGGAAAAAAGACAAGGAAAGTCTCCTGCGAAATAGTTATTGGACAGCTGGATGAATTATTACTATCTCGGCTCCACATGTCTGGCAAGGTGCAGCTGTTGGGAAATAAAGCAGAATTATTGAAGATTTTGAAGACAGTGATTCTTTATCTTTTGAATTATTAAAGTTGAAAGGATAATAAAGTAGCTTCCTTTAATATTATTGAAAAAGCAGATTCCTTGTGTCTGCAATTGTATTTTACTTTCAATTTCGGATTTCAAATCCGTTGCTTAAGTTTGTGTATATATAGATCCTCTAAGGGGTTTATCAGGCAGAAATAAGAATAGAACTAAGAATAGAACTTAGAATATAACTCAGAATAGAACCGAGAAATCACTCTCTATTGTAAAATAAATTTTATATTATAATAAAGAAGGTTGTTTGAATCACATTTCATCGCCAGTCTCTTCAATTATCTTTCAATTATAATGGAAGGCTCATGTAAGTTTTCTGTTTAAATTATTGTTTTCTGTACAAATTTATTTGTTTAAATTATATTTGTATTTGTTTTGTAGCTCCCGGTTATTGTTTTGGTGTATATATATATATATATATTGTTTCAAGTTTAGTTTGCAAGTCAAGTTTCAAAGTTAGGGTTCACCGTTAAGGTTTTGCAGGTAGCAAGCTATTATTGGAATTAGGGTTTGTAAACACGACCATAACTGTTACACGACCATACAACAGTTAGAATTTGCCGAGTCATTGTTAGGGTTTGAAGGTAGCTAGGTTTGCGGTCCAGGTTTTTAGACACCACCATTCGCTAGTACGGTTAGGATTTGCAACTAAGATCATCGTTAGGGTTTTGCAGGTAGCATGGTTGTGATTAGGGTTTGGAGACACCACCATCCCCATGATTATCGTTAGGGTTTTGCAGGTAGTACGTTCTTTTCTAATGCTAATATTAATTAGTATTTCTCTAACATCCTCATTAATTACCTGACAAGAATTTACAGTATTCATAAGTTTAGAAGCTTAATTCATAAGTTGCACTTTTCTCAGATTTAGTCTAATTCAAGCATAAAGCCAAGTTCGATATAATTTGAACTCTGATGGGCTTGCTTTCATTGAGCTGTGTTAACTAACTTAAGTTTTAAATTCTCTCAATAAATAAATTTCATTAATTGCTGTTTTAGATTTAGTTATTACCACTGTTATTAACCGCGCTTTAGGAGTGATGCTAACTGAAAATTTATCACATTGTCGTATGTTTTATTTCTAAGGAAAAAATATGTACATTTTGTTCATAATTAAGTTGGCGTAAGAGTTACTATTAAATGTTACATTAACTTCATGAGGTTGAACATATTAAAAATTCAAGTAACTTACGACATTTATTAAACCTCTTAAACATGACATATAACTGTCCCATAAATAAATATGCACAAGTGAATTTCTTATATTTAACTTCTTATTCAGTCCCAATTCTTCTCATTCAGTTTCAGTCTCAAATTTTTTTCTAGCTCACATATTATGGCTATTTTGATGCCTTTCTCCATCATTTCGTGTCTTCTTTTCTTCATTTTCTCCGCCTTGTCCAAAAATGCATTCAGCTCAACAATTGAAATTCAAAATAATTGCAAATTTGATGTTTGGGGTGCTGCTGTACCAGGAGGAGGAAAACATCTTTCACCAAATGAAATTTGGACAATTCCTCCAGAAATTACAAATAAAGAACTTGATCAACTACACATATGGGGACGAACGAATTGCACTTTCAACAAAGCAGGTCAAGGAAAATGTGCAACTGGTGATTGCGACGGGCACTTCAATTGTCAAGGGCGTGGCAAAACTCCAAGCCCTGTCACCTTAGCATATTTTCAGTTGAAAGTATTTGATTACCTCGAACATCTTGATCAAGATCACTTTGGCATATCTATTTTGGATGGTTATAATATTCCGATGCAATTTACTGGTACATTTCCGGTGATAAATAACTCCGTAACAAGTATCAAATATACGCCAAGTATTAACGGCCAGTGCCCAAGCATGAGCAATGTTAAAAACTGTAAGAAATTTTGTACCATTATTAAGAACACACAATATTGTTATCAAACTTGTGAAGATAATATTGGCAACCCAGGTTGCCCAAATAAGGACCCTAGATTTATCCTAGATCAATTCAGTGCTCCTAGTGGCAATAATTTGTACAAAGTTTTGTTTTGCCCTTAACTATTACTACATATGGGCTGCAATAAGATATTAAATAAGCCTATTTTCTTCAAGAGATATTTCCTTGGTCATACAATTATGGATAATGTTATGTGACATAGTTAATGAATGCTTGACTGGAATATTACATGTTTCCTTCATTATATGATAGGGCAGCATGCATAATTTTAGCAAGTTTAATGAATGAACAACTTAATTGTTCTCCCTCTATTCACCTTCAATTGTTCGATCGCGAGAAATATTATCTGGGTCAACAAGACAAGTTATTCATTTTTCATATTTAGATCAGTATTCAGAATATAGAAACGAGGATCTGTAGCTCTCTCAAGTTTATCTATCATTTTAATGGAAAATTGCTAATTTCCCTTTAATTTTTTGGTTTTTGCTTGTTTTTTTTAAAAAAAATTCGTTTTGTGTAAATTGGCTGGGAAATTGTTATTGTCATTTTAATGGTAATGGATGGTTAGTAACTTTATTAATTTCATATGCAAAAGTGTGAACTAGAGCTTCAGCTTCGTGCATTAATGTCTTTGGGGTTTAACATTGCAGAATGTCGTCTTTATTACATTAAGCTGTGTTCTTTCATGAAATCAACAATTTTATGAAGAAAAATAATCAGAGCACTGGAATGATGCCCCTGTAATTTTTTACTAATTACACTAGGTTTATAGCAACACACATGAAAGTGAGTCACATTGCTGTCGGGGAAAAGAGTTTAGCATGTAATTCGATCTATGGTGACGCACAAACCGTCGCTAGACAGAATTAAGTAATATTTAAACAACAAAAAACCAAAACAAATTTGAAGGTGCTCGAGAAATTTACTGTGCTACAGTGACGGACTGGATATATGGAAGTCAATGTCGACGCTTAGATGTGCGACGGACAGAGCCTACCATCACAATAGAGTTACAGTCACCCAATAAAAGTTAGTGCGACGATTTCACAAGTGACTATTTACAGATATTAGGGTTTCACAAGTGAACGTGGATATGTAACACAGATACGAGATTTGGGTTCATGAAAGAATTCATGCCCTTTCTTGTTATGATCTTGTTTGCCATTAGAAAAAAAAAAGACATGTTCTAATGAAAATACAACATAAAAGTAGGTCAACACAATTTAGCTGGATAAATCCACTGAACCATACAAAAACTGAAAATGAAACTATGGACCATAACTAACACAAAATTCTCTCCAGAAAACTACTCACAATATTTTGGCAGAACATGTTCATGCTCGACTTTTTGAAATGAACTTGTGGCGTAAAACCACTCTCCCACGGCCTCTGATATGGTCTGCTTGTGGAGAAATTTTTGTTAGAGAGACTAATGTTCAAATCTCCAATTCAACAACAAAAAAAAAATCATGAGAATAAAAGAAGGTAGGAAACTTTCTTAGAAGCAAGGTGAGAAAAGATAAAACAAACTTTAATTTGGATGTTTGACACGATCGATCCACAGATTTATTTTACCACGTTAGATTCACTAAACAGCTTTTTTAATTTTTCAAAAGATAAAAAAGAAAAAAAAATGAAGTTGAACACCTTTTATATAATTTTCCTTCCATGCAAAAGCTAGTCATAAAAAGATATGTTACCTTGTTATCCAACCTTGCTGCCCTTGTGCCATACCATTGTTGTGGATCTAACGTCCGGCAGTGCGCGTAGCAAGAATCAATAAACATTCCTTTAAAAGAATCATTACCCTGCCTAGGCAGTGCTCGTAGAAATTTAGATCTATACACTGAAACAAAAGTTATATACATAGCTATAATAAACTTTCTTGATTGCGAACTGTAAATAAATTTGATGATTTGTACTCGGTAGTTGTCTTAATCAGCTTGGTACATGACATTTTTTAGCAAAAGACAAAGGAACCACATAGAGATCCTTGATTCCAAAAACTAGGCCGATTTAAATAGTTCAGAAAAATAATTATTCAGACATGCAAACGAGGTGTTGGAAACATATGATACAAAGAGAGGCAGTAACTGTTCAATTGAAGGAAGAAACTGGAAGTACATAATATCAACTGCTAAAATCAATAAACAGAAGTTTCAACTTATGGCAGTAACCTTTTAGTCGTTCCAGTTGACTTATCAAGCAACTTCGTATATCCGTTGTGCACGCTTTCCAATAGATATTTGTTGAGTTGGGAGAAAAAGTGTAGTTCACCTGGAAAAAAATGAAGAAGTCTGGCAATTACACTTGATCTTACATCAACTGTTAATAAATTTGCCATTTCTATACTCTGCTCACAACTTAAACAATTAAAGGAGGGATATTTAAGGAAAAATGAAATTGTAGCAGATCTTAGGCATATATATTGTATCAAAAGTAAGTATTTACACTGTTCATACTCTGTATATATGAAAAACAGTATTGATAATAAGAAACTTGTGCATTGTCACTGCTCGATCTTAATCTTAACTAATTTCTCTATATAATATGCATTATTTCAAACAACATTTTGTATTCATTATTGAAGCACTTTACTAACATGGATTGTATAAGGGGGGAAAAAATAAGAGAACCATTTGAGAAAATTTAAACCTGCAGAAAGAATGAAAACAAAACTGGTTTACAAACAGATTTATGTTGGTGTACTAAATAAAATACAAATTAACTTAACAAACTAACCTGGATTTTATCATATGCTGAATTTATGACAAATAAAGGTGACAGAATTTGTGGGACCACATATTGCGGAAAAAAGCACTGTAACATCCCACAGAAATGTTATTATTTATTACAATTTTTATAACACAGACACAGACACAAACATATATGTATATAAGTACATATGTATATTTATGAATTCTATATAGAAGTGATGTTGTGTATGGAATTTACCAAACTCTTAGGCTTCAACTTGGAGATACAAGACTTGGGTAATCTCTTAGTTGACCCCTACATGCCACACAATACTTGGTTCGTGATTTTGAACAAATTAGGAACAGATAATAGAAGGAGAGGGTACATGTAAATATATATAAAGAATATATAC
The DNA here is from genome assembly GCA_014636745.2 of Centella asiatica. NCBI lineage: Eukaryota > Viridiplantae > Streptophyta > Magnoliopsida > Apiales > Apiaceae > Centella > Centella asiatica. The sequence continues at coordinate 62,164,417 of CM025786.1, forward strand.
ATGTAATCTGACGATCCTATTGAAATATTGTGCAAATTTGTAATCCCCATTAATGTCCTTGCTGAAATTGAATCACATATTAGACATCATTAGTTTGTACAAGAAAATTTTTGGGACTTATTATTAGTTAGGTTTAACATAAAACTCACATATTAATAAAGTAGCCAGCATCTGAAGCACATTTGACATTGGTGCCGGAGAGTAAGAATGACAGAAATCTATTGCAATTCAAAATTGCACCAAGTCCACCAGCTGAACAGCCCATGAGGAGAGCCTAAATTTCACTTATTGTCATGAGATTTTAACAAATTGAAGCCAAAATAGAGGGCGTGAGAGCTAGATCAAGAGAGGGAGCTAGCATCCTTAATTTCAACCTTACATTTGTTGCATTTTGCATTCCTTTTTCCAAAAGTTCATGCATAATGGCATCGAAAATTGTTGCCCCTTTATAATGGAGTTGCTCAATCTGCATGTAAAGATCTAAAATCGATGAGAAGCCCTAACTGCAATATCTCGTGAAGGTTTCATGTCAAGATTATATGTCCATTTGTTTTAAATTATAGAGATTCTAGATTGTTATTGTATAATTTATATTGTCAGAATCTATAAACTCTAAAATTTAAGTTGAAACAAACATGGATTATATCTTTCACTAATTCTAGGGTATAATTAGCTTTGAAATTAGCATAATAATTGTGATTTACCGTATCTGCTTTGTCCCCAGTATATGATGAACCATCACAATATCTAACATATACACGATTCCAATTATAGAAGGCTGGAAATTGAGAAGAACTAGTAGTTAGTACATGTAAGTGCTTATTATTGAGATGTAAGACATGCAATACATATCTAGTTTGAGATGCATTAAAGCCTTTAATCAATGATTGAAGAGAACATTAATTTACCGGGATTAAGATGCTCATACTTAGATAAAATTCCAGTAAAATTTTTTGCTACCATGTAGTGAGAACTCAATTCTTTGTTAAGTATGCGACTTCTGCAATTTTCAGGTGAAAAACACCATCCGCCACCCTGATGTATAACACATGAATACGTTTTGTAAACGTAAGAAACAGCTTAAAGCTCTTGCACAAATAAAGCTAAGGACTAGATCAAAAAATAATGATAAACTTTTAAGAGCTGCATCCAAAAGTATTGGACAATCTAACTCAAACATAGGTTTACCTCAAGAAAGATGAGCCAGTTTTGAGTTCCACTTCCCACACCTTTGTCAAAATGATATGCCGCAGGGCTTCCGTCCAAGCATACTTAAACAGATGCAAAATCACTAAAACTTCGAATTAAAAATTGAGTTTTTGAAGAAACAAATTACTCACCTGCTCCCTTTTCCACAGCGTTGTCGACGTAGGTAAGATCAACAATATTTCCTATGCTTAATGTCAATGGTATCAGTAGAATTAGTATAGAAAGGAATATGTATCTCCTGTAAAAAGAATTGAGGATATATTAGACCAATACTATGTGTTTAGCCAAAAAGGAATCAAACACTAGATTCTTGGAATCCTTAAATTAATCCAAACCTATGTGCATGCAAAGGTAACAAGTTCCACGCTTCCCGAGGAAACAAAAATAGAAAATGGTTTTGAGATGATTACCTTTGATTTTCAGTGATCGAAGAAGAAGAAGATACGCTTAAATAGTTAATATTAGCCATTGTGATCTGCATCTCTTTTATAACTTCTTTCTTGCTTTAGATCTTTTAGTTGTGGTGAGTTTGTGTATAGTATTGGAGAGTAGTATACGTACATACTATATATAATATATACATAGCTTTGCCATAATGTATTGTATATACAGTATATTAGGAAATGATAATAATGCATATTTAGTAACAAAAAAAAATAAATAATGAATTATTAAATAAGTAATTTAAGTTAATAAGACGATTGACGGTCGGCAATATCTTTTTATTATTATCTCCTCTATATGTATATGTATATGTATACACATATACATATAGACACCTTTGTACTCGTAATCATATCATGTTTGTGGTATTAAAATATTTCTCATTTCATAATAACTTTCTCTCTATATTTATGTTTTCAATACAGTCTAAGCCTACTGAAGTGTGTAGAGCACTAGAGCATGCAAAAGGATACAACATTCGCCAGCATGTATGGGGATCGTGTCTAAAGTAGATAAAGGTCTCCATCTTTTCAAGAAGTAATTAATGTCACATGTGTATTGAGTTGGCTATAAGGAGAAACATCATAAATCTAATCTTTGAGAGGCGATGTTTAAGAATATTAATTATTATATTTGTTAAATAATTATTAAGAGATAGTACTACGTGTAAGAGAATTATCGAAAAATAGTTTTTGGTTATAGAAATATATATTCATTTATTTGCCTGTTTTGTGTAAGGTGATGATGGACCCGATGATGTTGCCATGCTGTGTACTTCCTCCTTTTTGTTCCATGCCTAACCAGACCCATAAAGGTTTGCTGGTACCGAGATATTTAATTCTGAAAAAGATGTATAGAAATGCTAGCTAGGATTTGAGGATTTATGCATGTGTTTGAATGGGTTTGTGCTATCAATTGATGTTTCCTTTTATCGTTGGAGAATGTGACAATAATTAATTTGCTACCTATATTTAATGGCGAATGTTTCATATTATGTAATTTGAGAAAGTGAACTGAACGAAACTAACATTCTGTGTTATAAAACCTTTTTTTTTTTTTTTGCATTATTATGATAATAATAATTTCTTTATTTTTTTTTATCTCTTTGTGTAATATTTGAGTCATTTTACTTGAGATATGGCATTTCAATCCAATGAGTTTCCGGTTCCAATTAATGGCTGCTGTATAATGATCTTATCCTTTATTCTATTCGTTTTTCGATCGACAAATGTCATATTTTTTAGTTGTTTCAGTTGAAAGGATTAAAACGCACATATCAAGCCTAAAAGGAATAGGTATTAGCTCATTCCCTGTATAATCACAACAAATAACTTAATGATGCTTTTCTCTTGACATATTTTTGGTGTCCAACTAAAACCTAACACCAAAACAGAAAGAAAAAAAAAAGTTATTCTCCTCTCTAACATTTCGTTATGTGATTAAACTTCTTTTTTGTCGACTAAAAATAAAATCTCGTCGTGGAGTTTGTCCTTCAGGTGCTGTATTAGAAGATACCGAATGAATTTTAAAAAATATAATCAAGATGGAGAATCTCTCTCCAATATATTCAAGCTCATTCTGTTGGAGGCTGTTAGAATACATTTTATCATTAGATATAACTATCTCCTACAAATTAGTTACAAGTTGATATTGAGAATTTAATAAGCTAGATTCTAGCTTCTATTTTGGAAAGTTCGGTATTTGGCAACCCCTTGACAACAGGAAAGTCCATTGCAATCACCAGTTCTACATTTTCCTTGACCTTTTTAATTAAAAGTACAATTTATTTGTCCCCAAACGAATTAACCAACGCCTTTATTTGTATTAGAAATGCCAGGAAAAATGGTCCCAATTCATTTTGTGAAAGTTGTTTCGCCCCTCCTGGTAGGGCGGCAGCCCAAACGTTATTTTCACAATTATTTTGAATATCAATTGTAGAGCTAAGTCTACTAATAGAATGTGGTAGGAATACTGAAAAAAATACATAAAAATCAATTTAATGCTGTCTTAAAAGTCTTGCAAGTTGCAATGTGTGCACTTGCGTGTGTGTGTGTGCATATACATTTTGATGTCTTAATTGTCAACATCTTTTAGGGATAACCTTATATTAGAGAAAAAGGAAATGCTTTGATTTAAGGAAAAGAAGCACCAAGACAAAATCCACAATCGGAAATAATAACTATAAACTGGGCGCCAATTTTTTAGATCTTAGTCCTCAAAATTAAAGACAGCTTTTCATTTAGTTTGTGAAATATTATAATTGAAACTAAAACTTTTCATTAGATATATATCTATATAATTTGTACAAATTATAATAAAAATGAAATTATAAAATTTCAAAATAACAATACATTGACACTGTTTGTTTTTGTATAAATTTTAGAGATACCTAGATTTTGACGGCGTAATTAACAAAATAAGAATCTAAAATATTTAAGCTGAAACAAACAGAATCATTGTATGTATCTCTATCCTAATTGTGGAACGGAAAAAATTATTCTAATGGATTGCAGTTTTTGGGGAAATCATTTTCATAATCGATCTGCTGGAATGAGCTGTTGCCGTAACTCCAACTCCCCAAAGCCTCTGCTATTGTCTGCAATCAAAGCCAAGTAAATCTGAATATAAATCTCATGAATTAGTAGAGATCCCTAAATTAATCTTTTTGCCTTTTTCCTTTTGACGCTATCACTAAATTATATATATATATATAGACATCATATATAGACACACAAAAACAAATATATACCTTGTTCCCAAGCCTTAGAGCAGGATCCCAATTCCAGAAAAATTGAGTAAGAGATTGGCAGTGCACTAGGCATGTATTAATAAACATTCCCCTGAATGAACCATTACCTTCAGGCAATGCACCTAAAAATTCTCTTCTGAACCCTGTAATTAATTATCACTTTAGATATTATTTTTAAAAGTCATCATTTTCAAAATGTATGTTTGTCTATATGTATGTGTGTGAGACTGTGAGTGTGTGTCTCAATTTTATGAGATATGAAAAGTCTATCAATATCATAATATAATATAATTTGAGTGGCATAGTTCACTAAGTTTCTTCATTTTAAGAAAGTGAGATTTTACAGGAATATCATGCCTTGCTAGACATTTGCTGTGTGTGTGTGTGTGTGAGAGAGAGAGAGAGAGAGAGAGAGAGAGAATTAAGTTGTTGACCTTTTAAGCTGTTTACTTGATCTGTGGAGCACCTTCTCGTGTCAATTTTGCATCTCTTCCAAGAGTCAGGAAGACCCATATTTAAGTCCGGAGCTAAAATAAAATTAATCTGTATCGGAAAATATCGATATTAGTAAATCATAGCATAACTAAATTAGCTTAATTTATTAATTTATATATTTATTTATAGAATAGAATAGACGACTCAATATTTTATTGATTGACTTATTAGATTGCGTTCATACAAAAAATTATAAACTAACCTGAACGTTGTCAAATGCAGAATTTATAAGAAAAAGAGGCGTCTCGAGGAATGGAACAATATATTGGGGATAAAAGCACTGCAATATTATGAAGATTTAAAAAAAAAAAATTATTAAGATGAAGGAAGCTGTATATATTGAATTGAATTTTGCTAAAAGTTCGTGTACTTTTTACCCTTTTTTCTTTAACTAGCTAATGGCACAACATTTCTAAATTTCAACTTGTTAAATTGTTTTCACATCAATAATAATTAAAAGTACACACGCGCACGCACACATGTATATATAGATACAGCAACGATCCTGTATAACCAACCCTAACTTGCAAATTCGTACCAGACTTTGAGGCTTCATCTTTGATGTGCAAGACTTTGGCAAATTCTTAATTGATCCCTAGAACACAAATATTATCAAATTGAAATAATGAATGAGTATGCATTAATACCAAATAAATAGATAAATAAATAAAAGAGGGAGAGTGAGTACGTACATGTAAATTTACCATTCCATCCAACCATTCAGCAAAAGTGTATTTTTGAAAAACATCTTTCCTGTTTAGGGCACATATGTAGTTGATTTAGAACAAGTTATTTTTCTTGAATTTTTATTTGAACTTCCATTCTAATATTGCATGTATAATGATGATATAAATGTTTGTTGCAAATGTATCAACATTGTATATGTATAGAAGATACCAAAATTTGACAGAGACAATTAAAATGGTGATTTTCAACTCAAAACTTACGCATGAACAAAGTAGCCAGCATCTGAAGCACATCTCACATTAGTTTTTATCGGTAGGAAATATCGAAATTTGTCGCAGTTTAAAATTGCAGCTAATCCTCCAGCTGAGCACCCAGAAATGAGGGCCTGCCGTAATATAATTATTTGCATTATATTCTTACTTTCTTCTGAAATTAGTGATATATTTCGATAACTACATCCTCAAAAGAATTTTTAGCTTTTTTAAAAATATCCTAATTAATGTTTAGTAGAAGATAAAATAATGATAACATTTATAGTGCTTGATATAGTATATATATAAACATGGAAGAAAGTAACAAGTTTTTGTATATCTATGATTTGATTTACACAAACTTACATTTGATGCATTATTCATCCCCGTTGCTAATAGTTCCTTTACAACGACATCAAAAATCTTTGCCCCTTTGTAATGTAGTTTGTTGACCTGCATATATATAGTTTCTTGTACTCAATAATGTCCCTAAAAATGTGTACATTGACAAATGCCCTATTAATTTAATTAATTTATTAAACCTTGATTTTGTTAAGATTAATTAATCACTTACTGGATCAATACGATCTCCAGTAAATGACCCCCCATCACAATACCTGACAAAGACTCGGTTCCAATTATAGAAGTCTGAAAATTCAAACACCATATGGACCTTTATTATTTTAAGGATTAAATTATATTATGAGAACAACCAAATCAAATAAAAATATTAAATATTAATATATTTGGATTTACAAGGATTGAGTTGTTGTTGGTCGGCTAATATTCCTGTAAAATTCACAGCTTGCATGAATTTGGATGAACCCAAGCTCTGAAAAGTATGATTGAGACATGATTCGGGTGTATTACACCATCCTCCCCCCTAAAACAAAATAAAATAGTAAAACATTGTAATAATTGTGATTTTAGGTGGACCATAGCCATTTATTATTTTTGTGAAGGGTGAGTTGCACCATGACCATTTATTATAAACATTCATAAAGGTTGATATGGACTGACCTCAAGAGAAAGAATCCAATTGTTCACACCATCTCCTTCTCCCCTGTCTATATGGTATGCAGGAGGGCTGCCATCCAAGCATACTGCACACAATCATGTGGAATTTTCATAATGTAACAAACAGTAAGATGCAAGTACGTGCACACAGAATATTTATATGTAGACGTAAATATATTTTTCAACCAGTTTATTTCTATGATATGGGACATGCTAGTGAAGGTAAAAAAGAGAAAAAAAGAAGTTCTGTTAACGTTTAAGGATTTCACAAGTTCATCCACAAGAAAAATATCATCAAAATTTTTAAAAAATGAATAAGTTAATTACCTGCCCCTTGTTGCACAGCACTTGGGATATAAGTGACATCAATGGTTTTGTAAAAAGATATATCAACTTCTGCATCTACGGGCGTGTGTATGAACAGCAAAGAAACTAGAATGTACAGCCATGGCGTCGGCATCGCCATTCTGAACGTACCAAACCGGATGATTTTTTTTTTTTTAAATTCGCAGATGAATTCAATATGAAAGCAAATGTATTTTAAATATCATATACATTGCAACACACGTAACTTTTATTGTTTGAGAGTAAATTTACTTTAGCGAAACTTATATAATACCTTTTGTGACAGTAAATCTTCTTAGCAAACAATAATTCCTTTAGCATTATAATGGTATATATAAATGTAGGTGATATAATACAGGAGCAGAAGAACCTAAAATCAAAGAACCAACGGCTAACCTATATTCTATATAATTGTATATATAGATGAAGATGATATAAAAAAGAAAAGAAAAGAAAGGAACAACTCTGTTCGAAAAATGAAAGAAAGAAGCATCTTTTTTGATTAATTTCACTTAATCATATGTTCTTACTCTGAAATGTTACAAGTTATGAGAGGATTACCTATTATTTAGTGATGTAGTGCCACCTCCAAGAGGTATCACCTTTGATTCTCACATCTTCTTCCCTAAAAAAATGCTTAAAAGAGAAGAAGAAGAAGAAGAAAAGTTATTCGTACTTGTGTAGGATTGGCAAAAATGGTTGTAGAGTCACTTAAATGAGATAGTACCTCTTTAGATTAGAGCAGTGGTAGTCCCGTTTGACTTGATATAATCGGTATCATAATATTCCATATAAAAGTTTTTATGTTAACTAAAGTGGTAACAGTACTCATAGAAGTTAGTGTCGTAAGAATTTGACTAAAAATAAAAATAAATAATACTATATGTAATTGGGAAGCTAATTAAGAAACCAGTAGAACATCAGCCTACATTTTTTGAAAACCAAAACTCATTAAAATCAACAAATTAATTTATACAATATCAAAGGGCACATGTGTGCAAGAGAGAGGGTGAGTATCAAAGGGAATATGTTTGTGTTTGTTTAGGGTGGTTACCGACAATACTGAATAAATATATACATAATTGGCACACGCATTCCATACAATTGCTGAAGACTATATATTTCAGTAGGTTCAACTATATCCATCGATCATTTATATCAAGAAAATGAAAGATGAAAGGTACACATACCTAACAGTATGTGAAGCACATGTCATGTTTCAAGCACCTAATGAATAATTATTCAAACCTATTCGTTATAATACATGATATGTCAAGCACCTACCCAAGTGCTACGACAATTAAAGATATGTTGTTAAGATTAAATTATTAATTCTCACTCACAAACGTACGTATTAGGCTTTATTTATGTGGAAAGTACTTTTGTATTTCTGTGCCCTGCTAGACAAGCATAGATTTTTGGGTCAAGATGAAAACAAATTAAATTTTAGGTTTTGGTGTCAAGATGTGTATACAAAGTGTTTTGTGATATCTATGAACAATACATTTGTGATATCTTGGTATTCTTTTCCAAATCTAACTAGACATCTAAACATATATCAAAAGCTAATACCTTTCACAGTTTCACCAGTGGCTAAATTTAATAAAGCTAAAACCTTTCACAATTTCACCAGTGGCTAAATTTAATATTCTTACTTCTGGTGCACTCATCTCTCTCTCTCTCTCTCTCTCTCTCTCTCTCTCTCTCTCTATATATATATATATATATATATATATATATATATATATATATACACAAACACACACCACACACGAGAGAGAGAGAGAGAGATTCATTTACTTATTATTTCTTCCTCTTCTACCTTGTTTTTTCTTTGTTTTGGAAGAGCCTGGGGTCGGAGATTTTACTCTTTAATCGCAAATAATAGTTTAGATCATTTCTATACAACAAATAAAATTTTGTCTTTCTCAATCATGTGAAATTATTTGAAATTGAATATCTTTTCTTTAATAAATTTTGCATCTTTAGTCATTCTAGAAACTAAATATCAGGGCTAGCAATTTCCAGCCCTGCATACGTAATGTACAGTCAATTGATGTCCATGCCTACCTACTTACCGACCAAAACATTGACTTATTCCAACTTTTTGACGATTACGAAAATACCATTTAAGTTTTATTATATGGAGAAAAAAAATTCAAATATGAGATCAATACTTTTCTATCATTATTTTATGTTGTGTATGTGAAAACAATGTTTCCATTTACGATTTATAGTTTGCTAATAATCAAATTTGCAGTAAGATTGAATGCAAAAAATAGTTCTAGTCATGAGAAACAGGGGTAAGATTGACAATAATACCAACACTTGCAAATAATTTAATCATGAGACACAGGGGTAAGGTTGGATCCTTCATGAATGAATTACACGGAATATGTTATTCCATATTGTGTTGTTGATACGTCTATTATAGTTTTATTCTATTGATTGGTGTACGAATTTTTATATAGTAGCTTGCATAGGTCACGCCATGATCATATATGTATGTGTGTATGTGTGTGTATATATATATATACACGTCACTAGCTTAGTTTAGTTTCAACTTGCCTATATTGTGTAATTAGTATTTTATCTAGAGTGGTTGTTAGGGATTGGACCTAGTACCTACCTTTCTTTTCCTGTGAGGTTCCGATCTATTTTAATTTTTTCTAGATGAGTGCTATAAAAAATGCTGTATTTTATAATGGATATATGAGAACCTGAACACTTAATGTTCATTAAAATTTATAACAAGATAAGAGAATAATCTTTGAGCGACACATAAAATAGGGCAAAAGGAGTATTTTAGGATATCAAATATATTACGTACAAGTGAAATCAAATAAATTTATCAGGATATGAATTACAAAATTTCAAATTTAATTATTTATGTGAAATGGATGGTGATATGGGCCAAAAATAATAAGCCTATATGCAATAAATATAAGTAATAATGAGGCCCGAAAGGCCCATAACAGCTGATGTGTCTACATTCAATGAACCCAAGGTAGGGCAGAAATAAAGATAAGGATTGAGATCCCTTTGAAAATAGAATCCCGATAGGATTTGAAAAGGCAATCCTGATAGGATTTGGAAACCATCCTGATAAGGACTTGGAAGACTAATCCATGCAGGACTCTGATAATCTGAGTGTTTATAAATAGAGGCTAGACAACAGCATATGAGGTAACTAATTCTTTCCATACAGTTTTTGCTTCTTCTTTTGAGCCCTTACTAACACACACCCGAGGGTCTTCCAAAGGGCTGAAGCCCTACCATTCTTGGAAGATTTTCTCTTGCAGGTAGAAAAGAGTATTAAGTTCGCGGTCCAAGTTCTTCAACAGTTAGGGTATTCCACAACCCTAATCCTAGGTACGTAAATTTGACGTATCAGATTGACGCCGTCTGTGGGAACTCTTACAAAAAGTCATGGTGAACACTCGCTCTATTGCTCGTGAGAGAAAAGGAAGATCTATGCCCGAAAGGCAATTGGGTATACCTCCTCTCCCTGAACAAGAGGCACAACAGAATGAAAGAAGAGCGGGGATCAACTCCCAGCCGGCCCGTGAAGAGGTCGGACGCAGATCCATAAGAAGAACGCATAATGCACCGAGGACTCATAGTGGTCCTTACGATGCCGATTCAGAGGCTGAAGATAATGAGTGCAGAAATCCGCGTGACCTACGCAACGCTCTGGTGAGGAGAAGGTCAGCCACTCGAGACCCGACCCCACAGGAAGATCCAAGGCGCCATCTCTCAAGGGAAGATGCCCACAGAAACCAGCCACCTCCACAGGGGTATGAGAATCTCCGGGCAAGTCTTGTACAGCTGCAAAACAGACTAGAGGAGTTCGAAAGGGGGCATGGAAGGGAACTTTCGATAAATTCCCAACCTCAACAACCTCATGAAGCCGAGGAATTCATAGAGAGAGAAGTGCAGCGTAGGCTGGAGCAAAGGCTAGCCAGCCAAGGATATCGTGAGCCTACGATAGTCCCCAAAGTTCGTGTGTTGGCTCAACCTACTGCCACATCTACGGCAGTCTACAGGGCAGTTTCCCCACCTTTTATTCAAGCCATCATAGACGAACCGCTCCCGGACAATTTTAAGATGCCCGTTGTAGAAAAATATGACGGCATGGGTGATCCCACTAGTTATGTACAACAGTTTGAGGCAACGCTCTTACTCCTGAACCCATCGGATGCCATCAAGTGTAAGGCCTTTCCCCAAACCTTAAAGGGACCAGCTCAAGAGTGGTATAGGCAACTTCCCTCGGCATCAATTGGGTTTTTTGCACAAATTGCCCAATTGTTTGTCAACCAATTTATAGGGGGAAAGATGCACGGAAAGAGCTCAGCCTCTTTAATGAATGTACGACAGAGAGAAGGTGAAAGCCTTAGGGAATACGTGTCTCGATTCACTAAGGAAGCCTTGAAGGTCCCAAGTCTGGATCAGTCTGTTGCAATTGTGGCACTGACAAATGGGACGACCAACGAGCACTTAAAGATGAGTCTAGCCAAGAAACCTCCAACATCAATGAACGAGTTGCAAGGCCGAGCTGAGAAATATATGGTCGTAGAGGAGTCCCTTGGCAGAGAAGTTGGAAAGAAGGATGATAAAAAGCGAGGAATTGAGGAGGTAAAAATCTCATATTCAACAAAAAAAGCTAAAGGGGAAACTTCTTTCCCAAAAGAAATCATAAGCCAAAAGTTCAATGAATACACCACATTAACCCAGCCAAGAAGCCAAATATTGATGGAGATTGCCTCAGAGCAGTATGTTCGATGGCCGAAGCCGTTAAGGACTGATCCATCAAAAAGGGACTCTTCTCAATATTGTCAATTTCATAAAGATCATGGTCATGACACTAATGACGGCAAGCAACTGAAGGATGAGATAGAATTTCTCATAAGAAGGGGGCAATTGACCCGATGTGTACAAAGATAACACCCTGAACCTCGAAGAAAGAGAGAAAGAGAAAGGCAAGAAAGCCCAGAAAAACAAGTAAGTTAACGGGGTAAAAGCTAGCGATGTGGTCGCCAATTTGCCCCGCCAAAATAGATAAGTTATCGGGGCATTTTCTAGTGACGTAATCGCCAGTTTGACCCGTTAACTCCTGAAGTTGACAAGGTGTTTTCTAGCGACGCAATCGCCAAATTGGCCCATCAACTTCTTAAAATTGACGGGGTGATTAGGAGCAACGCAATCGCCAAATTGGACCGTCAACTTCTTAAAGTTGATGGAGTGTTTTGTAGCGACGTATTCGTCAATTTGGCCCGTTAACTTTAAAAATTGACGGGATAAATTTTAGCGGGATCTAAGTTGTTTTGGCTCGTCAACTTTGGTGGTACCCCAAAGTTGACGGGGAAAGGCACTCCCCGTTAAAAAAAAAAAATTATTTAATTTTTGGTTTCAATAAATAATAACCAAAAATTAGGGGGCAAGTGATATGGGCTAAAAATAATAAGCCTATATGCAATAAATATAAGTAATAATGAGGCCCGAAAGGCCCATAACAGTTGATGTGTCTACATTCAATGAACCCAAGGTAGGGCAGAAATAAAGATAAGGATTGAGATCCCTTTGAAAACAGAATCCCGATAGGATTTGAAAAGGCAATCCTGATAGGATTTGGAAACTATCCTGATAAGGACTTGGAAGACTAATTCATGCAGGACTCTGATAATCTGGGTGTTTATAAATAGAGGCTAGACAACAGCATATGAGGTAACTAATTCTTTCCATACAGTTTTTGCTTCTTCTTTTGAGCCCTTACTAACACACACACCTGAGGGTTTTCCAAAGAGCTGAAATCCCACCATTCTTGGAAGATTTTCTCTTGCAGGTAGAAAAGAGTATTAAGTTCGCGGTCCAAGTTCTTCTCTCTTGCAGGTAGAAAAGAGTATTAAGTTCGCGGTCCAAGTTCTTCAACAGTTAGGGTATTCCACAACCCTAATCCTAGGTACATAAATTTGACGTATCAGATGGAATATCATCATTAACTCTTCTCCACCGCTACCTACATCAAAGAAAACTCTTTCTTCCGATCCCATAGTTCCTATATCCGCAAATATACAAATAATGTCAGAAAAGCTTGAATATAAAATATTATGATTTGCTACCATGTTTACTTCAAAATTGGTAAACTAACATAAATAAAGCTAGATGCAATATTGGAAGACTAAATTAAATCAATTACAATGGAGCATGCACATGGGTATATAAGAGACGAGATTCGTCGAATAAAAATTATACATATAAGTGATATAACCTTCATATATATCACAAAAGGAAAATATTGGGTTTTAATGGCGATCAACTTCATGATTATGATTGCGATTCGGATCAAGAAACATAGGCAGCCTTCTGAGTTAAGGTACCACTACGTCTTTTATTTATTAATACACCTTATTTTTACGAAAATAGGTTTATATATATCTAGGAGATCCTAAGTTTCAAATTTGACGTACATTTGATTGATTTTGGATTATATAAAGGTTAATATTGTCAAACTACATGACATATTGAATACGTTTAATATATCTAACTAGGTCACAGTTTGACTTTTATAATGCATACTAGGCATGTAACTATTTTATCTGGTTACTTGGTAAGCATGTACAATTTTATGGAATAGACAAATTAAGTACAACTTAAGGAAAGCAACATTAAAATCTTTAATCTAATGAAAGGTCATGAAACCTTTTATGATAAAGTATTTTCTTTCAAATATGAAGTAATTTTTAAGAGAGATTGCAATGAATTGATTATGTTTCGTTTCGCTTTGCAATGCACAGAATTGATACTCGAAAGCTGTATCTATGGCTGTATATACTTGTTTCAATGTTGAATCTACTCACCACAGTAGGAGCAGCTGTGGATGTTACTTACTACCAAACTATCAATATTACTTATGTCCCTAGTGCTGTGAAGAAAGGAGCAGGTAATTAAAACAATTTCTTTGAACATTTTGATGATACTTTTGAAACTTCTGACAAAGAAAATACAATTCTAAAAAAATCCATGAAAACCTTAAATATATGTGAAATCTTTTGGTGTCTGCGCTCATCATCTCTATCTAATTGAAAGCATGTGTGAACTATTGCAGTTAGAACATCTTCAGCCGTTAAAATGACGATTGTAGGAGGCATACTTGTGTGTCTGTCATTAATAGCATATTGAAAATCTTAAAATCAGTGCAATATATCTGGTGTATTACGGTATTGTTTATTTTAGATTAAGTTTTATTTTAGAGATTCTTCTATAATATCTTAAATTTAAATTGAAATAAACGAGTTATAGGCAATATATCTTGCGCTACTTGTAAATCATTCCGATGCATGTATGTACGTATGTATGTATGCTCCTTGGATATTTGTTCATAAATATGCTAAAATTTGGTTGTCATGATACAGTTTGCTTGGATGGCAGCCCTCCTGCATACCATATTGATAAGGGGGTAGGAGATGGGGCACACAACTGGCTGGTTTTTCTTGAGGTCAGCCTCATCACTCTTTACATGCAAATCTATTGCTTGGACATGATGCAAATCTGTTATTAAATTTTATTGCTGTGTCAATCTATATATATTAGGGTGGATCATGGTGCGATACAAGTAAAGATTGTCTCAATCGTACTTCCAACATTTTTGGTTTGGGTTCTTCCAAACTCATGCAACCACATAATTTCTCAGCAATTTTAGCCAGTCAACAACAACTTAACCCTTGTACGTAAATTGGACTATACACACACACATGCATACATATACATATAGTCCATACATACATATGAGCGTACACAAACATACATATGTATGTATGTATGTATGTTTTTTATGCTACGTTTTGCTTTACAATTTGTCTCCATATACTTTGTTTGGTTTTCAGACTTTTACAACTGGAATCGAGTTTTTGTAAGATACTGCGATGGGGCTTCATTTACGGGAAACAATATTGATCCAGTAAGTTAATCTTAAGTAAAGCAAAGGGCTCATTAAAAAGAATTTTTATGGTGTGTATATCCATGTATATACATTTTCGAGCCTTTTCAAGTATCATAAACTATATATGTTAGGTTTACAAACTTCACTATAAAGGAGCAAAGATTTTTGAAGTTCTGATGAAGGAATTATTGGCAATGGGGATGAGAAAAGCATCAAATGTAAGTTTTCTCTTATTTTTAAGCTATATACCAAGAGAAAGTTCTCTATATGGCACTTTCCTATATTAATTACAAAAGTATATTTAGTAGTAGAGTACGATCACTGTCACTAATATTCTATTTTCACTTAAACATTAGGAATATATTCAGAAGGACAGCAATGCTTTCAAAAATTGCAGTTATGTATGTATGTACATGTAGATATATAATTGTTACACAGAATATATGAATATGAACTAACTTACACATTGTATAAATTCTGCATACATTGTAATATTGGAATAAATAGAGAATATGAACCAACTTAAACACACATTGTTACAGGCCCTTATTGCTGGCTGCTCAGCTGGTGGGTTAGCTTCAATATTGCATTGCGATAAATTTCGATCTCTTCTACCTAAAAAGGCTAATGTGAAATGCGCTTCAGATGCAGGTTACTTTCCCCATGTGTAAGTTTTCAATTATGTACTATGCCAATATAAGTCCCTTCATCAGTATATATGTGTGTGTGTGGTAAACATATCACCACTGCATGTGCATTACTACAACAAGCACGTGTACGAAAATTTCCAATATTAATTATTCTCTCGAAATCAACCGTATTTTTATCTTAAACAGCAAAGATGTTTTCGGAGAATACAATTACGCAAAATTCTACGATAGAATCGTTACGTTACATGTACTCTCTCTCTCCCTCCCCCCCCCCCCCCCCCCCCCCTTGTCTCTCTCATCCATTTTATATGGTTTCCTTTTCATAACAAACTTATTTTGAATTTCTAATTTGTCTTATAGGGGTCCACTAGGAATTTGCCCAAGTCTTGCACGTCAAAGATGAAACCTAAAAGTTTGGTAAGAACTTACTAGTTACTCCAAAGTTATATAGAAAATCTAGGACCATTAATATTATATGTATATAAAACCAAAAACGACTAATTGCTCTCTAGAAAAATCTACTATATCAAGTAAAAACAGTTAATGTGTTAACTATTTTCCTTTTTCTTTTCTGTTTGGTTAAGTGTTCACAAGTTAATTCAATATAGGTTTTTTCATAAAATAATTGAAGTGTATTTCTACAATTTTTACAATATTGCAGTGCTTTTTCCCCCAGTATGTGGTGCCATTTATCAAAACGCCTCTTTTTCTTATGCATTCTTCATATGATACCTATCAGGTAAGTTTCTTACTACTACTAAATTATGGGATGGAAAAATAAATGTTTTTTATCCTCTTACTTTTAACTTTTTATTTTAAGTACGGAATAAACTTAATTTACTGATACTTATATTACTAATATCAATGTTTCTCAATGTAGATTCAATATATCTTGGCTCCCAGCTTAAATAATAGTTTGCCTAAATCTTGGGAAATGTGCAAAAATGACACAAGAACATGCTCGCCAGATCAAGTTGAGGTCTTAAAAGGTCAACAACCACCTTACTTGATTACTTCCTTTTTTTAGATTATTTGAAACATATCTTTTTTTAACTGGAGATCATATGTTCCGAGTAGAAATTGTATTATCAAAATAATAAGTGTTGTTAAAAGTAATTTTTATTATCAAAAGGTATTACGAAAGACATATCTTTTACTTTAATAATATCCTTTTCCATTTTAAAACATTTAGAATGCTTCATTGTCTCACATACATTATTTGAAACAAATCTGGAGGGCACAACTCTCAAAACTAAAGGATCATTAAAAAATAAGGGTTACACAAATTTATAGTAAATCTATTTTAGGGTTTTTATAACCCGGTTAAAAAGCACTTAGGGCACAAGTTCAGTTTAAAATATAGAGATTCTAAAAAATTTTGTAATGTAATTTAAGCCGAAAATCAGGTTTTAAATTTATAGTAATGTAATGTAATTTTATTGAAAATTAGGTTTTAAATTTTCAATAAAATTGAAGGATACTTGTCAATGATAGTCTATATAAATCTCTATATCTAGCAAAAAAAAAAAATGATAGTCTATGTAATGGTTGGTACTATAAGCTATATAAAAATTCCAACTTAGTAAATCTTTTGCTATATACAAATATTTCATATAGTTAACGTCGCAATAAGAATTCTAGAATTACACAATATATCTTAATTAGTATAAACAAACTCAAATACAACTATTCTTATTCTTGTTCAGTACATGCATGTTCCCTTAACTAGCTTTATAACTCATAGTTTTATGAAATATTATTTTGCCAAAATGTATAACGAGAATATTTGATAATTTTTAACAGAGTTCAGAAGAGAATTTTTAGATGCATTGCCTAAAGAAGGTAATGGTTCATTTAGAGGAATGTTTATCAATTCATGCCTAATTCACTGCCAAACTCATCTTCAACGATATTGGGATTGGGATCCTGCTCTAAGGCTTGGGAATAAGGTAAATTCATGCGTTTTTCTTTTCTTTTTTTTATCTTCTCCTTGAAAAATAAATAGAAAAAAGTTTTATTTATTTATTTCAATATGAGTTATCTTCTTATATTTATTTATTGGGCATGTATTGCAGTCAATGGCGGAAGCTTTAGGGAGTTGGTTTTACGGCAGTGTATTCAAGTTAATAGATTATGGAAATAATTTGCCCAAATTTTGTAATGGAATATGATTTTAATAGCAAAGACTTAAGACGATTGTTTTTCCTTTTGGGCACATTTTTTAACTTGTTTTTTCTTCTGATTTTTAGAATTTCATATATCTCCTTCTACTTCTTAGAACAGTAAATAAAGTTGGGCTTTCTAAATTGTTAAAACAGCGCCCAATTAAGACTTTGTAAGACTTTTTAGAATTAAATTGTAATGCATAAATTCATGTGATTGCCCTAAAATCTAGTACCAGGCGAAAATACTGTCAACAAAGGGACACAGATAACAAATAGACATCCATACACGAAAGGATAATTGTCAAGTTATTATACTGAAAATTATTACAAAACGTCATAGTAAATTGTCTCACAGCCCAACTAGATATTGCCCTTAGGCTTACAATTTAAGTGTAGCTCTTTTATCCTCAATCAACTTCTTTCCAACATAACTACCAATAGCTAACTAACAAGAACTTCTACGTGTACGTACATCTTCGTTTTTCCTTTGTCACCTGTAAGATATTTAATAACAACAAGAGTGAGCGATTTATGCTCAATAAATATATAAACACATCTCATTGGTTTAAAAAGCTAAAAGAGTTTAAACTGTTTGTGAGGTATGACGGAATCGATGTCAAAATCTCTAAAAGTTGGGAAAATAGCTTTGAGGGTCCTTGATGATATTCAAGAGGAAACCCTCCTAGAAAGGATACATGATTTAGTGAGTTTGTTTGTCGGGGCACATTCCCCTTCGGACTAGCTAATCATACCATTGCGGTTGGCCAGATTGGGATGACATAATTCATCACTTGTGAAAGTATATAGTCACTATAAAACCTCAAAATTAAGTGTTCGATCAGAATTCTCACATTTCCTTTCTTCTAGCCAACCATGTGACATTACCCATATGGGATAAATCATTTACATTCATTTTACAGATATAACATTCAAGTAGTAATATGATAATAAAAGCTCAGGTACATTTGTACATAATCATTTATAACATGATAGCGGAAATCAAAACATAACATAATCTATCCATAAAAATAAAAAATAAGTAACACATGTATATCATTATACTGCACGCATATCAAAACAAGAGATAATGCGCATAAATAAATAAAGAGTAATGAAATATATGTTCCTTGATCTGTAGATTCTCAATACTAATAAACTTCAAGTGCTGGTGACCATAAGCTACTATGCACAATATGAACGACTTCGTTATCTTACACCACTAAGGGTGTAGCATGTCGTGCACGTACTTAAATAGTGCATATCTTTTCTTAGACTCGATCATCTTAATCGTCTCGTGGGATATCCATGGTTATTCAATCCTTAACTTGGATTAATTATTCCTTGATTAGATTAGGGATAATCAATTTAATCGAAGAATCAAATGATTTATCATTTACGATAATTATGTCTCAATTAATCTCAACTTAACCTTGTTTAGGATAAGCAATTATACCTAATTTATCTATAATAAATGATTACTTATCCTGAATCACTTTCTAATCATTCTCTCATTAGCATTTAAATAATCTTTATTAGTCTCTAATTAATCTCAAATTCATCCTTAGTTAATTTTTCATGAACCTTAAGCTAATTGGGTTAATTGCAACTAATTAACCAAAAGTTCTTACTTACTAACTCCACACTTAATTAGGCTTTAATTAGGTTTATTGAAATCATTAATTAACTCTCCTAAAATTTATTCGTTAGTATTTAACGAATAACAAAAATAATATCATAAAAATTATTAATTTCAATAATTATCATTAAATTGTTATTGTTATAATCTGTAACTTAAGTAATTCCATTTTATCAACTTAATATAATTGGAGCATCCTTATAGTTATTAATTCAAATTGTTTTGCAATATAGGCATGTGGGATGTTTAGTTCAAAAGGAACATAGCATTGTTATTGGTAGGACATGTTAAGCTATTAGGTCCCTTGACACATCTACAAGGCTTCTCAACCTTGTTGTGCCCCTTCCCTCACCCTTTCTCCCGCTCTCTCGCTCACACCGCGCGGCTACTACCATCATGTCACACACACACACACACACACACACGATTTCACTGTAATTCCACTTCGGTGTTGAAGGTTATAGGTGAATACAAGCCTCCTTTGTTGCCGCGACTGATATAGCTAGGAACTCGCTGCCGGCAATTACCCCAACTTCGGCGAGTTTCTACCATTGCCGACGAACTCCCTAACCATGGTTTCTTACACTTTTGGAATTATAAATTAAATCCTAGGCGTGGAAACAAAACCTCTTGTTTCCAGAAATCCAAACAAAGAACTAAGACATGTTGTCATCAACAAACGGAAGAGAATCAATTATTAAACATGGGTAATATTTGTGGTTTGCTAGGAAGTGAGTTTTGAGTTGTACGCTGCCAACACATGATTACTACACACCAAATCGAATTTTTTGGTTGTTGGAATCCATTAAAAAAAACGGATCGACTTTTCGTTCTTTTCGTTAAGAATTGAAAGAGTTATGGCCGGTCAAAATTTCGGTCAAAACTGTGTTCTTAAGTTTTCATGTTGAATTTTCAGATTTCAATGTGTCATACACCACCCAAACACATGATTGCTATATACCAAAATGAAGTTTACATTTGCAGGATTCCATCAAAATAAAATTAATCGTGATTTCGATGCAAAAGGAGTGAGAAATCGCGAGTCAAAGATTAGTGAACGAGATTTGTATATTTGACTTAAATACACAAACATATCCCATAATTTTATCTTTAGCTAGATCGATATTTATCAGCCACAAGACACTTTATATAAAATAATAGGGTAAATTGGGTACATACCCCTCTAAACCTTGTTTATTAGGTATTTATCCATACAAATATTAAATTATGGTATTAAAAAAAAGTCCAAAAAAGTTTTAAAAGTTACGTTTTTTAGTAACTAGACAAATATATATATATATATATATATATATATATATAATATTATATAGCATTATTCATTGACAAATGCGTAGGGTATCAATCAAATTGTTGGAATCGTCTGTACATAGATACACACAAATTGAACATCTCTTTCCATTTCCATATAACTTCAGTATAACCAATACCTTGATGTCTTCTTTTATTTCTTCATGTCTTCTTTTCACTATCATGGCAATATTTTCCATATTTGCCCTTAGCTCCACCATTGAAATTCAAAATAATTGCAACTATGATGTCTGGGCAGCCGCCGTTCCCGGCGGCGAAAAACACCTCTCACAAAATGAAACTTTGAATATATCTCCGACAGTCACCGGCCGTACAGATTCCGGCTATAATATAGATATATGGGGACGAACTAATTGCACTTTCAATGAAAAAGGTCAAGGGAAGTGTATGATTGGTGACTGTGTCCGACTCTTTAATTGCCAAAATCGAGGCAAAAATTCAACCCGTCACTTTAGCAAAATTTACATTGAACATGTTTGAATATTTTGAACAACTTGAAGAAGATTATTTTGGCATATCTACTTTGGATGGTTACAATATTCCAATGCAAGTTACTAGTAGATATGGGCCAATTCTTCCAGATTTAATTGATATAAGATACACCTCAAATATCAATGGTCACTGCCCAAGTATTAATGCTATTAAAGATTGCAATAAATATTGCAAAGTTAATTGATAATGGACAACAATGTTATCAAACTTGTTTTAATAATGTTTACCATAAGCCACATGGTTGTCCTAGTAATGATCCAAAATCTTTTGTGGGACAGTTTAGTTTCCCTAGTGGAGGGAATCAATATAAAATTTCTTTTTGCCCTTAATCATGTGATGGAGAATAGGGTACAAGAAAATGTTGTAAGAAATGTTGTACAACAACCTTGATATTGATGGTGACTCAAAAATTAAATGAACAATATTTCTATATATAGCTATGCTCCACACCTTGAAAATCTTAAGATTTTTATGGTTACCAGATTTTTGCCCTTAAATTTTTTGTTTCTTAGTTGAATGTATCTCAATGAATTACAAGTTTTGGGCAGACTTCGGGGACATCATTTTCACTGATTGACTGGAACGAGCTGTTGCTGATAATCCAACTCCCTAAAGCTTCTGCTATTGCCTGCAATAAATGCCAAGGAAAATTAAATACTGACTCCATACTATACCAAAAGATGCTTCATAAATTAATTTTAAAATCCCTAGTTGAAATGTGTTCTTCTGGTGGTTGCAGAATTTATAATTGGTTTTAAATTATTAAATGGTCATGCCTGATAACACCGCCCTATGCCTGTTATTTTTTTTATAATATTTTTTATATAAAGTGATCACTAGTTAATCATGTTTTTCCCTTTTCTTTAGGCTTTGTTTTGCTAAACCATATAGACAACCAATACACAGAGAGTAGAGCATATATAAATACCTTATTTGCAAGCCTTATAGAAGGATCCATGTTCCAGAAAAGGTTATCATTAGCTTGGCAGTGTACTAGACATGAATTAATAAACATCCCTCTGAATGAACCATCTCCTTTAGGCAATGCATTTAAAAATTCTCTTCTGAACCCTGTATTACATTATTCATAAAAACAAATTGATTTCAGGTTAGCTGTAAATAAAATGTCTCCCATATCAAGAAATAATGTTTCAGATTTAAAATGAACAAAAAATAAACAAACCCACCCTTGCAATGTAATGAAGTGGAGATCCTCCGCCTATATAGGAAACTTTAACCTAATTTCAATGGATAGGTTCACTGATTCTCTTTGAATGTTTTTTTAAGAGTAAGGTTTACATATATATATATATATATATATACACACACACACCCACACACTATTAAAAATTAACTGTCATTTAGTTCTTGGTGTTACCTATTTTCTCTTGATACATTAAAAGTAATTATTTATTAATGTTTTTAAAACTTATTTATTGAAAAAATAGTACTAACGTAAATAAGGAGGGAGAGAAGAAGTAATGAAGTTGACCTTTCAAAGTTTCCATTTGATCTGGTGAGCAAGTTCTCATGTCCTTTTTACACCTCCTCCATGGCTCTGGGAGAGTGCTATTTATATTGGGAGCAAAATCGAGATTAATCTGTATCGACAAAACATTGAAATTACAATGTAATTAGCATTAACTATACCAAGATATATAAATTCAGTATATTAGAATTTTCTTAATATTAGAATATAAAAGAGATTTTTTCCAAACTAACCTGAGAGGGATCATATGCAGAATTTATAATGAAGATAGGCGTTTGGATAGCTGGCACCGCGTATTGGGGATAAAAACACTGCAATTTTTTTTGGGGGGGGGGGGGGGGGGGGGGGGAAAAAAAAAAAATTTTTTTTTTTAAAAAGAAATAAAAAAAAAAATAAATTTTTAGAGTGTAATTTATA
>CM025786.1:62189417-62388293 GCA_014636745.2 Centella asiatica
TATATATATATATATATATATATATATATATATATATATATATATATCTTTACATGGATTGACTAATTTTTGATTGCTTAAGATTCCTGAAAATCTTATTGTGGTTGGCATGTATTTGGAAGAACCCAAGCCATAAAAATTAATGCTGCTCCGGTTAAGGCAATTTCCACTGGTATCACACCATCCTCCCCCCTAAAATAAAATTAATAAAACATGCAGTCAAACATAATACCAAATGAAATTTTAGGTTACATACACAAAAAATAGTAATAACAAAAACAATAACAACCGGTGCCCCCATGATTATTTATTATATTTGTAAAGGGTGATATATAGGACTAATTACCTCAAGATACATAAGCCAGTTTTGTGCTCCATCTCCTTCTCCTTTCTCAAAATGGTATGCAGGAGGGCTCCCATCCAAGCATACTGCAATTGCGAAATTAGTTTACGAATAAAAAATAAATTTTGTTATTGAACATGTCACAAATTCCATCTACCAAAGTGTAATTAAAAAATCTTTAGAATATATATATATATATATATGTTAATTACCTGCCCCTTGTTGTACAGCACTTGGGAGATAAGTGATATTAGTCAAGTGGAAGGGAGAAGGATCAATGATTGCGCTTACTGGAGTGAGCAAAATCAATACAGAAACAAGTGTATACAGCAGCATTACTCTTCTTGTATCCATTCTAAAAATACCAAACGAAATCAAACATAATGAGTTAACTTGTGTGGGCGTTTAATTAAGATATATATATTCCAAAAAAACTTGTGGCATTCCCTACATCTTTATCATAAAACATTGCATAATCTCTTGTTGAAGTACGTAAAGAGTCAAGATATATTAATTTCCTTAATATATTTACATTGCGAGAAACCACGAAGTTAGAAGGTAATTTCGAGCTTTCATTAATATTTAATGATGTTATTTTATAATTATATAGGCATGCAATCAATTCGAAAGTTAAATGAACTTGAAATTTCATCACATAAAATAAATTCGCGATCCAGTTATTATACCAATAAATGTAATCAAATACAACACACTCTGAATTACAAATACATGTCTAGTAACTATATGTACGAGGGAAGAATTAAAAATAATTAAGACGATGCATTTACCGCAAATTAGACAAAACGGTCATTTATCTCACATACGCGATTGACCAAGATGACGAGTAAGTAGTGAAATTAACTAAACACTACATCAGTCTTGAGTTTTCAGCAAAATCAAATCATGTAATCACTCTTGAACCACAAGGTAGTACAAGGGAGAAAAAGACAAAGACTAAGGAAATTTGGCTTCATTATCTACCCAAATTCATAACCCTAAACCCTATAAATAGATTATGATGATATAGCCTCCAATGCACATTGCAACCACACACCATCAGATAAAAAAATAAAAATTCGGAGCAAGAAGAAAATTTCAAGAAAAGTGCAAGAATGAGTTGAAAAACTCTAGTGTCCAACTAGCCACTTTGAGCGTAAGATTAATCCATCCGAACTTGTTTCTTTCGTTAGTTTCTTTGTTTTATACTAAGATCTCATGACAATAAGTACCTAGAAACAAACGGAACCCCATTTGGAATTCTAGAGATCAAGTTACAAACTTTCAAAGTTGGACAAAAACCACACCAAGTGTTCTTGAGTTCAACAGCCCACTGTTTAAGACAAATTTGAAGGTAAATATCTTTTCTGATCCATTCTGTACTCTTATGTTTGTTAGCTTGAATATGTAGTCCTCATATCATGCTATACATACAGTTAAACCACATACAAATCAGATAACTAGAACTTGAGTTATAAAATTTTAAAGATAGATCAAAAGATGGACTGTACTTGTTCCTTGTGCTGGAAATTTTGAAGAACACTATTTTTTTACCAAACTTTGACCGTCTATTTCTCTTTCATTTTCGAACCAGATAGAAATCTGTTTTTTTTTTTTTTTGTTACGATCCTACAAACATGAGCTTCAATTCGAGCCAAACAAAATATTTTTGGACAACTTAGAACTGCAAACCCATTTTATTTAGAAACCCATTCTTGAATCTCGCTGCTGCGTATGTATGTTGGGTTCTTGGGTTTTCGAATTAGATGTCTGTACGTATAATCGTTGAGTTTTGATGTGGAATCGTGGTGAAGCCGACTGGATTAATGGAGGAGTGTTCTTCTATTTCGCACATGTATGTATGTGTCGTATGGGTATGTATTTGAGACTGCCAATCTAGATGAACATCATGGATGTATGTATGTTTGTGTATTGAGAGTCCGGTTTGGAGAGGAAGTAGACTGATGACGGCGCGAAACAGAGGAACGGAGGAGAGTTCGGGGGCTGCTCTTGTCGGACTGCCATGGAGAGAAGAAGGGGAAGTCGCCGGAGTTCATGGCGACTGAATGACGGGGAGAGAGGGAGAAAGGAGAACCGGATGATGTTCGGAGACGGAGGGAGGTGGGGAGTGACGGCTATGGGAGCTTGTGATGAAGGAGGAGAGGATGAAGGTGGGCGGAGGCGGCGGCGCTGCCGTGAAAGAAAGTTGACTACTCCATGGAAACTCATACATGTATTTGTCACTTAATTCTATATGATCAAATGCTCCAAATTAGGCTTAACAAAATATGTTCTACCCTACAAGTCCACTTAAATAAATGTAATACATGACCCAATTAAATTATTTATCTAAAGCTAAATTAGTAAATGATTGAAGAATAATTAAAAAAGTATTAAATGCTATTGTTAGAAAAGTAATCAATTGCTCAAACTTAATTAATTATTAATTAAGAAATTATTCAAGAATAAATTACTTATTCTAATTATAACTAATGAGAGAATAATTTAAAACTGAGGAGGATTAGCGAGGAGGTTAATTAGTGATAATTAATTTTGATTATCCTAAACTAAGTAAGTTTAATTAATAATAATTAAACAACCATTTAGAAATAATTAATAGTTAATTAAGGACAATTACCCACTCTAATTAGGATTAATAAAAAGGTAATTAAAAGATGATTAAGGAATTAATTAAAACAATAACTAGAGGTAATTAATTATGATTGCCTCAATTAAATTTAAGCTTAATCAAGTAATTATTAAGAATAATTAATAAGTAATTAAGAATAATTACTCACTCTAATTAATTTTTATTAGAGAGTGATTAAGAGACGTTTAAGGAATGACCAAGGGATAATTAGAGCCTACATAGAGGATAATTCTCTCTAATTATCGTTAATCTGGAATAAGTAAGTGATAATTACCTTAATTAAATTCATAATAAATATATAATAAATCATCCAATTCCCAAAATTTGTTTAATTCCTAAATCACTTAAGGAATGAACAATCCAAGTCATGAGCAAGGTAAATACCAAAAGCTGGTTTATGCAAGGTAATACTTAGTTATACTTGCCCTTTGCACGTGACTCAATACTTAAAGTACACATCATAAATATATTATGCACTCACGTGATAACATAGCTTAATCTAGTCATTTCATATTGTATCTGACAGAAGTATTCTCACTCAAAAGAGAGGTTAACATTTAGTAGAGGTATTAGCTTTATTTGGAAATTAGGCAAGTATATATATTCATTCCTCTTTATTTATTTATGTGCATTATCTTTTGTTTTGATATGCATGCAGTGTGATGATATACATGTCTTACTTATTTTCATGGAAGATTATGCTATGTTTTAATTTTCGCTAGCATGTTATAAATAATTATGTACGGATGTACTTGAGTTTTGATTATCATATTACTCCTTGAATGTTATATATATATACAACGAATGAGAATAATTTGTACCTTATGGGGCATGGTCATGCCACAAGGTTGGTCAGAGGAAAGGAAAAGTGGGGATTCAGATCGAATACTTGACCTATAAATTTTATAGCGACTACATACGTTCACAAACAGGGAATTATATCATCGTAGTCTGGCCAACTATAATGGTGTGATTAGCTAGTCTAAAAGGTAATGTACTCTGGTGGACAAATTTACTAAATCGTGTATTCTTTCTATAAGGGTTTCCTCTTGAATATCATCAAGGACCCTCAAAGTTATTTTCTCAACTTCTAGAGGTTTTAACATCGCTTTCGTCATACGTCACAAATAGTTTAAATACTATTCGCGTTTCAAACCTACCATACGTGTTTATATACTTGTTGAGGGTAAATCGCTCATTCTTTTTATTATTATTAAATGTTTTACAAGTGACTAAATTAAAGTAAAAAGGTACATGTAAAAAAATCTCGTGAGTTAGCTGCGCGTAGTTATAACGAGAAGCAAATGAAGGAGGATACAAGAGTTATATTAAAATTGTAAGATCTACGGGTCAAATCTAGTTCGGCTACAAGATAATAGTTTTCGAACAATGGGTTAATTGTTCCCTTTCTTAATGTATGGGTGTTTACTTTGTATATGTTTCCAATCATTGATAGTGCCGTCTAGTATGAAATTTTTGGGATTGTCATGTACATACTTATACCAATGTACCGTTCCCAATTTCAAGGTGTATATCAAATATTTGATCAAAGGGCATTTTATGAATTCATCAATACAATATAATTTACCAAAAAAAAAAAGGTCAAATATATTGTTCAAATAGTTTATGATTTCCCCTTTACATTATATTAAGTGAACCTTGAATTCTAGAAATTTGATAATGAACTCAACAAAATGGCTAACTAAGCCAAAATGTTGTAAATAATTAATTTTATTACTATTAATTGGTTTCGTAGTTTGAATTACGAAAAGCGAAGAATTTTTTTTTTCTCTGTTGTGGAATCAATTTGAACAACATGAATGACTCGAAAGACTAAATATGATTTGAAATTATTATAGACTCATATACAGCTCGATCATATATCAACTTTGCAATTTGAAGAGAATTATATAACAAAAGCACGTAAACCAGAAAAAGAATTTAAAAAAATCTAAACATAGTATATGAGGCAACATAATTTCTGTTTACACAACAATTATTTATATATTTTGAGTAACATTTAAAAACTTGTAAGAATAGCGATTGACAAGCATAATTAATTTCAAAAGTCTTTTAATTTCGGGAGAAAAGACTCCTCGATGATAAATGATCTTATAAGGAACAAATTAAGAAACTCAATCGATGTCTTGAACAAAATATAGATATAAACAAATAAAATAAAGAAATTAAAGCATTCAGACAACAAAATAAATGGACGCAGAATTCCAAGGTGCAATTAAATTAAGAGATGGAAGAGGAACGACGAACCTCGGGAACAGGAATGGATGAAGAAGCCAAGGAGATGGAGACGTTTAGAACAGAAATTTTATTTGTTGATGGTGTGCATGAGGGAAGGCATGGGCATCAATAATATATAGTCTATGCACATGGCTGAAAAATTAAACTAAAATACAAAGCTAAATATACGTATCTATTAACCGTAAATTTACGTATGCCTGGGTGGAAATGCTAATTATAATTAAAATAGACTCGTATATTTAGTTTCTAGTACTAAACATGGAGAATATTCTAAAAATACATGTAAAACTCTTATATTCCAAATTAAAGCAGAATCAAGCTTAATGTCATGTTAAAATGAAAAATGGTTGGTAATTGTCACGTCGCAAGACTAATATGGAGAATCTAAAAATGCATGTACACTCTTATAATTCAAATTAAATCAAAATCAAGCTTAATGTCAAGTTTTAAAAAAGGCTGTTATTATGAAGCAATTAAGGTTTTTTTTAAAAAATTAACGTGGTAATTAAGGTTAAAAATGTCTTGGAAAACACTTGTCTCACCAACCTCATGACCAGCTATATAAGATACATGACTTACGCGCACTTATAACAAACTCTCACTTAGTAAAACTTTGTATTTATGTAGTGTAATCATAAACATGTCACCGCATAGACTTGTAATATTATCTGACAAATGAGTTACTCCATGGATTCGTGGATAATAATTTTACATATTATTTAGACAAATTGATAATGGAATAAGTTATCATGGGTTGGTTCGTGGGTTACTCAATGGGTTCGTGAGTTACTCAAGTTGATAATAATTTTACATATTATTTAGACAAATAAGTTACTCAATGATTCTCAGATATTACTCAGTGTGTTCGTCCTTCTAATGGGTTATGCGTCCATTACATGGTATAAAAAAAAATTGATAACTATTTATTTTTATGTAAATGGTATTTACACATGGAAATACCCATTTTCACAAATGGGTATTTAAATAAATAAAAAAAATTGGTTATCAATTACTCATTTATAACTTATTTAAATGCCCGTGTGAAGTATACTTATATGTATAAATATCTATATGTAACCTTGAATGGCATATCAAAACAAGAGAAACATTACAGTACGTACTCCCAACTCTTATGGACAATGGCGTCTTTATGTCCTCGATCAGGTCTTATTTTTCGGGTTGTGCCTGTGTAGATGGCTAGCATCACAGATAGGATTGGGCATCCACAAGCTGGGGTTAATATATTGGAACAAGTGTCTTTTTTTAATGGTTACTTTCTTTTACTTGGGGATATATGGCTGTACAACGTATTTTTGGTTTTATAGATCCCTACCATGTATCTTTGTTGGTTTACGGGCTACTAATAAAATAGAATAAACAATTATTACACGTGTCCTAAGCAATTAGGGTTAGATTTACGAATGACGAGAATTGTAATGGTGTTATAAGTGTTGAAACACAAAGTAGTGAGAGATGGAAGGAGAATACTTTAATTTAGCACGCGCGCACACAAAAACCCCTTAGGGAAGGCCTACACGCAAGAGTACTAAAACAAATCTCCACCTTCATAATAATAATATCCAAAAGATTAGAAGAGAAGAGACAGACCCCCGGGAACCGGAAATGAATGAAGAAGCCAAGAGATAGAGACATTTAGAACAGAAATTTAAGAGGTATGGCCGCATGGGGAGACATGGCTGGAAACACTAAATATGGAAAACTTAACAGAGCGCATACTTACTTACATTCAGCTCCAGTTTTGTACAATTAAAATTGGATTTTTCAACCTAGCAATTAAAGGAATCCTTCAAAACCCCATCTCAAAAACCCTAAATTTACTGACTCTAATCCTAAACCTAAATTTAAACCTTAACCTCAGCTCAACCTAAACTTTACCCCTTTTTTTACGATCAGACTTAACATACCACAGTCTTACGTACACCTCCATTTTAGCACAATTCAAAGCTATTTATTCAACGTTGCAATTGAAGGAATTCTGTCAGTGACATCCAAAATTTAAATATTAAATTCACAACCCTATCTCAAGAACCCTAAATTACAACTCTAAAGCGCTAAACCTAAATCCAGACCCTAGCCTCAGCGTAACCTAAAACTTAGCCTGCCCTTAGCGTCCCAAAGCATATACTCCGAATAGTAGTACTACAGTAGTATATTATGGATAAATACGTAGTATATGATTTGGTGGATTAGTGATGCCCCTCGCTAGAAGTGGTTGGCAATTTGTTTTATTGAAAGGAAGATGATATCATCAAAATTTTCCTCAATAAAAGAAATAAAGCAAATTATGGGGCTTGTGTAGTAAACTCATACATACATACATACATAAGATGCGATGATGGGTTGCTTTATACATAACATATTAGTTACATGAAAATGACATATGGTACCCCTTGGTTTGCGGACATATATATCTTATGGTAATGCTAAAAACCATTAAAATATTGACCAATACTTTTACATCACCAGTTGGTTCAACGCGTCATATGGAGTAATATAAACATTAATGGACATGAAGACAAACAAAATAACGAATCCCAGCTGAAAGCCACCCTATGACTCATGATGTGTGGGTGTGGGTGTGGGTGTGCTGCGCATTTAAACTGGGCCAGAAGGCCCAGAACGATTGTGACAATTTATCCTCAAATTAAGAGTTTCACGGCCGTGTAACAACACAAAATCAAGGCCCAGCCGCAAAATATAACTTTTTTCCTATTGTTTTGTAGGTGCATTAGAGTTGAGGTTTTAATATCAGAATTTATAAATACTCTTTAATATTTTATTATATTCATCGGATCCTATCCTATCGGTTACTCATCATTATTATCGCTTATATCAAGAGCTATTGCAAGTTTTTCTTCTATTTATCTCTTACTTGTAAGCTTCGCTTGCTTACTCGTTACTATAAGAATGAGAATAAAATAAAATTAAAAAAAAATATAACTATTTATGCCACACTTAATCATAATATATATGTGCTAGCACCATACGTATATAAACGTAATGATTAAATTATGATCTCAGATTTAAAAGTGAGTCAACTCTTTTCTTGCAAACAGCTAAGCTAAGCTAGTTGGCTGATCTATATATATATATATATATATAGTTCCTTCAAAGTCATCAGATCGAAGGTTGAATATAAAATAGAAGAAAGCCATGATGTTTGTCTCACAATTGGGAATAAACATAAAGGTTTAGAATTGAGAATTGAAAGAATAAATAGAGATGGAGGAGCACATGGGGACGAAAACCAAATTTATTCAATTAACACATACATACATACATACATACATACATACATATCAGAAAAAGCAAATCATTGAATAGATTTTGATGGTGCTAAATATATCTGAGGATTAAAAGCTAGCAGATGGATGGAATGGAAGCAGGAAGAGCAATGTTGGTATATATACTAATTATTATATGTGTGCAGCTGATTCTTGTTGTGCTCATGATCACACCCATAAGCTGTACAACAACAACAGCCTTCAATGTTACTTACTATAGAACTGTCGACATCACTTATGTCCCTACTGCTGTCAAAAAAGGAGCTGGTAATTTTAATCTTTATTATTCTACTTGTAAAATGCCTTCTTTTTTTTTTTCCTTCTTCTTCATTAAATTTGGATACTTTTTCAAATCTGAGATTTTATAGACAGTCGTACTCTGTTGATATTATGGATCGGAAAGTCACTTCATGGCTGTCTGATTCTTTTCTTTATTTTTTTATGTATTTCTAGAGATTATAGGGGAGGATTTGAAACCTTGTATTTCTAGACATTAAATTTTTCTTTTTGCCATCATTATCTATCCCAAACTGGTAAAATTAAGCCCGCAGTTCAATACATATTGTACATACATACATACCTTAGTTTCATGGTGAAAATAATTAAATTAAAAATGTTTGTTTGCAGTGTGCTTGGATGGTAGCCCTCCAGCATATCATATTGATAAAGGAACGGGAGATGGAGCGCACAACTGGCTTGTTTTTCTTGAGGTACGTCATTCCCTAATATATATA
The DNA here is from genome assembly GCA_014636745.2 of Centella asiatica. NCBI lineage: Eukaryota > Viridiplantae > Streptophyta > Magnoliopsida > Apiales > Apiaceae > Centella > Centella asiatica. The sequence continues at coordinate 62,198,706 of CM025786.1, forward strand.
TATATATATATATATATAGTTATTAAAGGATCCTAATAAATGATTTATTGAATAGTATAGTAATAATTGATTATTTCATTTTAATGTAATTATAGGGGGGAGGATGGTGCGATACAAGCGAAAATTGTCTTAATCGTACTCACAATATCTATGGCTTGGGTTCTTCCAAGATCATGCAACCAAAGAATTTCACTGGACTTTTAGCCGATCAACACCAACTCAATCCTTGTACGTAATTATAATATATATATATATATATATATATAGTTAATTAATATATACTCCGTATATTATTTATTTATAATTTGCTATCTTTCTACATCTAAACTTAATATTTGTATTCAACATTGTCCTAGTTTTATGTTCATAATATATCGTGTTTGACTTAATTAATTAATATGCAGACTTCTATAATTGGAATCGAGTATTTGTAAGATATTGCGATGGGGCTTCATTTACAGGAAACAACGTTGATCCAGTAAGTCTATTACCTTAATTAATAAGTATATATATAATGTTAAAGGGTTTGTTTATTAATTATTAATTTGATAGCATGGAGGATATATGTATGTCCATATGTATGTATGTAATGTTTCTAGCTGGAGGTTTTGGTTAATATATATATATATACTGATACCTATTGATATCTATCATTTTGTTAGATATACAAACTTCATTACAAAGGGTCAAAGATTTTTAGTGTCATTGTGAAGGAGTTATTAAAGAAGGGGATGAACAATGCATCAAATGTAAGTTTTTCTGATATGAATTATGAATGAATTATTTAGCAAAAAAATATAAATTATGAATGAATTAAGTGACTCGATCACTCCAAATTAATTAGTTGTTATACATATATAGAAATATATATCAAATTAATGATGCAAATAAATAAATTAAATGGCATGGCATGCAGGCTCTCATTTCAGGGTGCTCAGCTGGAGGATTAGCTTCAATGCTAAACTGCGATAAATTTCGATCTCTTTTACCCACTAAAACTAATGTCAGATGTGCTTCAGATGCTGGTTTCTTTCTCCATGTGTAAGTTTTACTTACTTCTATAATCACTATGTATGTGTGTGTGTGTGTGTATATAGGCATATGTGTATATCCTCATTATGTTTGCAATAGAGGTCCCACTTCATGAAAGCCTATTTTCAGCATTCATTCCTTGGCTTATATAATATAAACTGAATTTTATTTTATTTTTTTTAACAGAAAGGATGTTTTTGGAGAATACAATTTTGCAAATTTCTTTGATCGAGTTGTTAAGTTACATGTATGTACTCTCTCCCCCTCTCTGTGTCCGTTTGTGTGTATATATTTCTTATTTGTATTTATATCCTCTTTTGGTATTAATTAGTTCTCACTCTCACATTTATTTTCATTTATTTAAATTGAATGTCTAATTTGTGTTATATATAGGGATCAACCAAGAATTTGCCAGTATCATGCACATCAAAGATGAAGCCTAAAAGTTTGGTAAGAATTTCCCAAGTTATATATTGCAAAGCGTAAGGGATCTAGCTATATATGAGAATTAAACATTTAATATAAGAACAAAAAATAAATTCAAATTTAGGAAAATTTCACTGTTTCTGGAAATAAAATAAGGTAAAAGCATACAGCTTTTAGTATGCTAATTAGTAATTTAATTATTTTTGTTTTCCCTTCTCGGCTTACTCAATCTTATAATAAAACTTGATTACATATATTCTTTCTAATATTGCAGTGCTTTTATCCCCAATACGTGGTGCCACTTATCAAAACACCTCTTTTTATTATAAATTCTGCATATGATACGTATCAGGTTAGTACTTTGCAAATTTCTATTGTAGTAAAACAATCTAATAAGATGAAAACATCAATAATGTCTACCTATAATATATATTCTTAAAGTTTTAAATTGATCTACTGAATTAATTAAGTCCAGTTTAGTTATATTGTAAATATATATATATATATATATATATATATATATATATATATATATCAATGTTTATCCAGATTGGTTATATTCTGGCACCAAGCTTAAATAATAGTCTGCCTAAATCCTGGGAGAGATGCAAAAATGACACCACAACATGTTCTCCAGATCAAATGGAAACCTTGAAAGGTGATCAACTACTTAATTACTCTGATCTAGCTCTCCCAGTCATATTTTTTGCATTACACATTAATTTAGACGGAATTTACAAATTTTAAAATGTTTAAACTACAACGTATTTGACCGTTTAATCTCTTTTATAAATAATTTACAGGGTTAAGAACACAATTTATAGCTGCATTGCCTAAAGAAGGTAACGGCTCATTCAGGGGAATGTTTATCAGCTCATGCCTAATTCATTGCCAATCTCAACTTGAGCTATTTTGGGACTGGGATCCCACTCTAAAGCTCAATAATAAGGTGATTTGTGCGTGTGTGTGTGTGAGAGAGAGAGAGAGGGAGAGAGAAATATAGAGATCATTTTAGTTCTAAATATTAACAAATTTGTAAACTTGCGTATGTCATGGTATAACTAATTTGGCCAAAAGCTCCAATGCTCCCAATAGTTCCTTTCGGTTATTTCATCCGCTTTTAGAATTGTCACGTGTCTGTTCTAGCTTTTAAGAGTTTTATAATATAAAATACAACAGTCAGAAGAACATATTTCGATCAGTTTTAGAGAATTTGAAATAGTAGATGAAACATCCATTAAAACACAAGAATCATACTCATGTATTTACTTGATATATATTCATTGCAGGCAATGGCGGAAGCTTTAGGAAGTTGGAGTTATGGCAACAGCTCATTCCAGAAAATAGAATATGAACATGAGTTGCCCAAAATCTGTAATCCGTTATGATGATACGATTATCTACCAACTATATAAACTTTTTATTTTTTGGCATAATATTGTTATTTTCATTTTGGTTTGTGGGTTTCATCTATTAAAATGCAGCATAAGGTGGTCCTTAGAATGCAGTTCAAACAACAATTTGCAATGTATAACTACATATATTATAATGATGGTTGTACGTATTCATTTGGGAATCAAGTGTACAATACTCCAGTTTTGTCTCATGGAATTGTTTGGCTTGTTAAAAGGTGAATTATGAATAACATCAGTAACTCACCAGAAAGATATTAATACTTGTATAAGCACTTAAATTCCATAATCATGTCATGGACATGATGAAGCAGGTGGAATTCAACACAACTCATAAAATAATAAGAAAATGGTAATAAAGAAGGAAAACGAAAAACGAAGGGAAGATAATCAGATATCCCAATAGAAGAAGCACAAAAATTCAGGGGAATAATTTATATTTAATCCTTCCTAAAATGGCACTACCAACTTTATCCAAACTTCTTGCTATTCTAGGATTCTTCCTTTATTTCTAGTTGAGAGCCATGGTCTTAGAGAAACACCAACCCATTTTTCTCCGGTAATCAACAATTCAGGAGTTTTGTCCAACAACAGAACATTTTCAAGCTTTGAAACTTAATTTTGATTAAATCTTAGCGAAAAGTATTCCTTCATTTTCTAAGGCTGAAAGATAAAAATGTTTCTACAAGTTATATATTATATCTTGTTCTTGAAAGATGTACCCGAGTTAGAAATGTCTATTCTGTGTTTACTCTGCCGCTGCTCTGCTGGCACCAGGCTCAGAGGAGGAGACTCTGCGCAGATTCTTCAATTCATCTCCAGCAACCAGGAAAAAAGCAGTGTGCCTGAGAAAAGATTATTTACATGTGACAGGTAATGACTTATAAGCAATCAAAAGAGAAGTGACAGAATATGGCCATGAGATGGAGATGCAGTTTAAGCAAGCCAACAGAATGTGATTTATGTGAATGTACATAACAAAAATTATAGTACGTGTAGCATACCTAAAAAAGTGCATCATTTTAACTTTTGACTCAGCATCAATATACGTGCTGTTGTCTAGTGCTTGCTCCATATGATGTAACCACCTCTCTGCAGCTCTATGGGTGACTGGAAATGGCCGATGTCGTCCAATAAGTGCGGGATGGCCTGAGATTATAACAAGAATCATGGTTCATACCAATTCGAGTTCTCTATTATTATCAATTAGAACATCAAAAGGCAGGGGAAAGGTCTAATTAACCTATAACATCAAAGGGCCAACCCTCTCTAAAAGCCACCATCCATCCCCAAAGGATTAACTGGGATGCAAACAAACAAAAAATTCAAAGAAACTAATACTTTCAAATCAAAGAAAGCATATAATTTACATGTTCCTAAGTTTGAGCTTCAGTTTTTATTAAATCATCTTTGCTACTGAAAAAAGGATTCTGGAATCGACATGATCATGGAGCCAATAAAAAGTGTGGTACCCTCAAGCAAGGTAAGAGAAGAAGAACAAAAGACCATATCAATGAGAACTTTGGTTAGGGCTTCACGATAAACTCAGGGTTTGCAGTTACCACATTGACGTTGATAGTGACAGAGTTTCTTTCAAGTGATAAGTATCAAAATATAAGTAGCTTTAGCTACATGAATTGCAGTTAGTAGCTGGCACTAATTTTCTACTTCTGCATATGAAATCAGAGCCAGTAAAACTATTATCACTGGTAGATTCAACCCTGGCAAGCGTTTTAACTTTAAAACGTCGCCTTGACAGAACAGCATCAAGATTAGGGTGAGAGGATTGATAACTACTGATACATCGTTTTGTCATACAACAGCATCAGGCATCAGATAACTACTGATCTTTTTGTTAAGAAAAATGTAAAGCAGACTAAGTACAAAAAAAGAAGCAATCTCCTTGGTCAATGGAAACATGATAGGAAAACACAAGCACCAAAAAATAATTTAAAGTTTTAGTCACCTTTTCTCTGAGAATACAGAGGTGGCCCTCCCATTCTTTGTACAAAGAATTCATATTGATTCTGAATCGCCTCTTCTTTCTTTGAATTGGCAAAAATTGACCGAAACCATTCTTCTTCATCATCATAAACCCTATAAATCAGGGGGAAACCATTACGAAATCAATACACAAAACAATCGATTTATTGAAATTAATCACAAGTGGCCCCCGTTTTCACTTTGCCCCGTTTGAGTACTAGAGATTCAAACCCAAAATAGGTAACAGAAGAGTCTGAATACTACACAAAGATCTCAATCAAGAACAACAAAACAAAGCAAGAACCTAAAGCAAAAGCAAACAAACTGAGCATCATTCAAGATTGCCGGATATCAATGCATAAACATAAAATTCAAATAACAATCTAGGTCAAAGACTGAAACTTTAAAATTGTAACTCATTTTTCCTACGATTTTTCAGTAACCCATCAAGTAAAATAGCAAAAAACTAATAAAAAGTTAGCTGTACAACACATAAAATACATCATCAAATAGAAAAATGACAAAAGGAGCATGAACCTTGTGTAGAAATCGGTGGAGAGATTGATGAATGCTTGGAGACCGAGCTTCTGAAAGAGATTGGTTTCATCAATTGCGAAGGCATCATCAGTGGACACCCCACTCCATTCAGAAGCCTTTTGCTGCAGCGATTGCATATCTTTTTGTTACAAAAACTGTCTTCTCACAGACTCAAACTCTATTACCAAAAAAGGTTTATTTTTGCTTGTGGTGGTCGCGTGGAGGGAACGAAGATTTGGGGAAGATGGTGGACAAAGAAAATGAGACGGGGTTCCAAATGGAGTCATCATTTCCACATTTCTTATACGAAACTTTGTGGAGATTCGGAGATTCTTTCTTTGGGCCGATGGATTTTGGTGGCTGAATGACTGAAAACTGTGGGCGTATTGATTTCTTAATGGTGCGTTGGATGGTCCCATTAATTCTATGTATTGTAAGCTTGAAAAGTCGAAACTAGCTAGCGACCGAGTAGAATTTTTATCTGTATTCTTCTTTTGTAAAACAAATTCTTTTTATTTGTATTCTAAATTTAACATACATGATGTATCTTCTTGTTTTCTAACTTCAAGAATTTAAGTATATCAATATATTTTTTGTGATTTTTCTAATTTTTAGTTTCATGTGTATAACATGTGTGATAGAATTAAGGAATGAGTTATAACTCATTTGAATCATTTCTCTTTAGCAACATGTCATGGATGCAATTTATTTTTTAAATATAATATATAGCAAACAATAATTTTTCTTTTGTTATAAGAAGAGAGTCACAACCCCACATAAACAACAATTAAATAAAATGATATAAAGTCCTCTCAATTAAGTTTTTAAACAATAAAGTCTTAAGTTTTGAAAGAAATTGCGAATAACAAGAAAAATTAGTCAAATTAATCGCATAATTAACTAATTAATCTGCACATAAATTTTCATCTCGTACTTGTCGACTTATGTCCAATATACATCCACCCTTTTTTCCATTTTGTAAAATCATCACTACCATTGAAAAATCTAACTCAAGAATGACCTTTTAAAAACCAAATTCTCAAGTCAAGGACAAGCCATGATATACCCCTCCCCCCTCCCCCTCCCGCTCCCCCCCTCCCCCTCCCCCTCCCCGGTAACTCAACTTGAACGGCGAGCAGATACTCACTACAACCATAAAACCACTGCATCAAATCTCACAACTATCTCAAATTAAGCCTCATGCAGTCGTAGTACTTAGAGACTCCGTAGCATTACCATCAATCTTGATTTTAATCCAATCAAGGGGAAGGGGCACCCATCTGACAAACCATGCTTTCTTACTTTTGATTTGATACCCGAAACTACCCATATCTCTTTAATTGCTTTTATGTAGATTTGAACCTACACGAACTCCTCTCTAGTCGGGTCCAACGGACATTTTAATCGAAAATCCCTCTATTTTCACAACAGTGAGAGAGCTACAACGGACTATTATTCCACTCCACATTTCGTACTCTTTGGCAAACAATAAATTTTTAGGATGCTTTGAAAATATTTCAAGCATACGGATAAAAGAATAGTAAAATATACTAGTTTTCATGTTTTCTTTTATGGGATTGATTATCATAGTCTTCTAATTAAGTAGATTGGACTAAATTTTGAAAGTAATTTTTTTAATTTTACATAATAATGAAAATCATTTTATGCAATGAAAAATATCATGAATCTCATTTTCCTTATTTGGTTCTTTAAGAGACAAAATAAAAGATGGCACAACCCACAAAAAACTTTAAAAGACTTCAACTCTATAGTAATAAGTTGTAACACTAAAATCAATAGTAAATCATAGCACAAAAATCAAAAGAAGTAGATACATTATAGAGGAAGGGAGGCCCTAAAATTCGTATATATATTTTTTTAATATAATATTCATAATATTTTTGGACGTTTTTCTTTTTTAACACCTCATATAACATGATGAGATTTTTAACGATATGATAAATTTATAAATCTCTACTATTATTTTCATAATCAGAAAATGATTACGTACTATTTTTTCTCTCATCTTATTTTAATTACTTATATTACATATTTACACCTTAAAGAAATAAAAAATAATAAAATAAAATGTATACATAATATATAAAGAATATAGAAAATAAATGACTGCTTACTTCAGCAGTTAGCCTATAATAATGATAATCATAAGATGTACTATAATTGAACACAATTTGTATATAATTAGATTTACATAAATTAGAATAACTATGAAATATATCTTTGAAGGGTCCATTATTAAAAAAAATTATTATTTACAAACCTTATATACGATTTAATTTTTAAGTAAAATGAGACCACGTTACTTAATTTTTATAACTAAACATATATATATATATATATATATATATATATTAATTTATATATATTAATTTATATTTATTAATTTATCTTACTCTGTTCATAATAAGATCAAATTATATAAGAAATTAAAATTATTACAATTTAAGTTTAACGACCATAGTTGATACTCATATAGTGTAACACGAGATTAATGGTCAATAACGTTTAGTTCTCAACTCAATAATTTACCAAGAGGTTAGAATAGGGAAAATCCTAAACTTCGTCGCCAATGTACTCAAAAGTTACTGCCAAACGCGCCATTAAGTATTTATCGAGCTATTGAATTCGTAAAAGTTAGTTTCTATGGTTTCTTCTGCTGCTACTGCTTCTTCTTCTTCTAATTCGTAAAAGTTCAGTCGTTGAGGTTCAATAATACAAGTTCCTTAGCATTGTAAGAGACATGGCTACAGACTATGCGATCACTCCCGATCGAATTCAAACCTTCTTCACCAACCTCGAAACTCGCAAAACCCTGTTAACCTCCATAACCGACCTCTACAAAACCCTAACCACCCATTTCACTTCCTTATCTCAATCCCTCGCCCAGAAAACCCAACTACTCGATTCCCAAATCGACTCCTTCAATGCCCACTCCAAGAAATCCCTTGAAGCCCTCGAGAATCGCGAGAATGCCATCCCCGAACGCGAGTCCGCTGCTGCCGCACACATCGAGGAGAAGAAAGCGCTTGCCATTTCTGATATGGAGAATCCTGATAGTGATTATGTAAAGAATTTGTCGGAAGCGTTGAAAATGTACTTCAGGAGGATGGATTCTGGTGGGTTATTCAGATTTATGCTTGCCAAGAGGAAGGAATCGGTGGCGTTGAGGACGGAACTTGCTGCTGCCATGGATGAGGCGGTGGACCCTTTGGGGTTAGTGTTGGAGGCGGTGGAGGAGTTTGTTGGGATGAAAATTGAGGGTAAGGTTGGGATGGCCGATAGGAGGTGGGCTTGTGGGTTGTTAATTCAGGTGGTGGTGCCATTGCAAGCAGTATCATCGGAAACTTTTGTTGGCAGGAGTATTAAAGAGAGGGCGACCGCAGTGTTGGACAAGTGGAAGGGAGTATTGGGCGGTGGGGAAGGAAGTGGAGGGGTAGGAGCAGGTGAGGCTACTATGTTTTTGCAAATGTTGATTGGCTTTGCGTTGAAGGAGAAGTTTGATGAGGAATTTTTGAGGAAATTGGTTTTGGAGTTCTCTGGGAGGAGGGATATGGCTAAGCTTGCAGTGGAATTGGGATTCACTGGGGACAAAATGGGAGGTAAGTATTATATGCATATATTGCAATGTAGCCCATGTGTACATATGTATGTTATGTGTTTCTCGTCAAAATTGAAACTTTTTAGTGGAACTAACATGGTGGGAGGTATCTTTCATGTAGGACAGTCCTTAAGTGGCTTGGGAACGTACTGATTATAGTAGCCTAGTTCTGTGTTGTGGTACTTGTGTTGTTGAGAGCATTGCATGTTGTAACCTAGAAATTTTGACTTGTAAGAAAATATTAATTACCTTTTCACCCTCTTTAACCATCATCGGTGGAAAGTTACAGTTTCTTAAATAATGATGTCAACTCTTTGAAGACCAGCTCATACTGCAAGACATTAACTTTATCTGCCTTCTGGATTTTGTTTTTGAACTTCATTATGCTTCTCTTACATTTCTTGACAAAACTTCTTGGTTCCATTTTTAGATATAATTGATGAATTGGTTAATAGCGGGAAGGAGATTGAAGCTGTGTATTTTGCTTTCGAGTCTGGGTTGACCGAGCAGTTCGCTCCAGTTTCTTTGCTGAAATCATGTTTGAAAAACTGCAGAAAGAGTGCAAATTCTGTATCAAAGAATGGCAAGTACAGTGCGGCTGCTGTGGTGCGTTAATTCTTTATCTTTTCATGTAGTTCATCATTCCACTTTTGGTTTTGTGGCTATAGTGTGGGATGTTTGAACCTAGTCTGAGGCGATTTATGTAATTTTATGTACATACTTCTTGAGCAAAATCTAATTGAAATTCGAATAAGTTGCCTTCAGCACCATAGCTTGGTTAGCCCAAAATGATATGATATTGGGATATGAAGTACTAAAATGCTGGAAAATGCAATTACTAGAAGTGGTGAAAGACAAATATCATGTGAATTTATCAATACTAAAAACTTGAGTGTTAATATGCAACATATTATTACTATACCTTTCCCATATTATATGTGTACATAGAGAGCCTCATATTTGTGAAAGATGATTCTTAATGAACTAGTTTTTCACCATCACAAAAATTTGTTATTCTCAAGTGCCTGATATCTTGCTCCGTACCTATGTTTCAGGAAGAGGCCAACAGCTCAGAGTTGAATGCCACCAAAGCTATTATCAAATGTGTGGAAGATCACAAACTTGAAACACAATTTACCATAGACAGCCTGAAGAAACGCGTCACACAGCTAGAGAGGGCAAAGGCTGACAAGAAGAAGAGTGCAGCATCCACAAGCAAGCCTTCTAACAAGCGAGCCCATGGGGGGAGCTCCAAGAGTGGTGTTGGGGGTGGAGGACAATCCTTCCGCCAGCCCAAAGCTGGCAGGTTTTCTAATACTTCCCCTGCTTTCCGACAGAGGAACCCTTCACAGTTACAACAGACCCCTGTTTCTAGATATGCTGCACCATATAGTTACCCAGGCCCAACTGTTTATGACCGTCCAAGTACTCCCTCGTATGTGGCAGGATATGGTGGGGCACGTGCCCAGAGCCCTGTTGGACTTCAACACGTGTATGCACCCCCAGATGTTGGAGCAGCTGGAGTTCGAGCTGGAGCATCTTATGGAGGACAGGGGTCATATGGAGGACAGAGTAACTATACTGTATATGATTATGCTGCTGCTCCTGCATATCCACCTTCATATTCACAATAGTTTCAGGATCAGGATGACAGATAGTGAAGCTCCACAAGTCCTGTGCAGCGCAACTACAGGAGTTTAGGCGTAGATTCATATAGTCGCAGTTCCTCTTTTAGTAGATATGAAATATATACTGTTATTCAGCATCTATGGATGCAGTTCATGTGTTTTTCATTAACAGTAATCGGAAGTTTGTTCTGAATCTGCAATGCTTTGAAGATCTAAAAATTGTGCCAAATCTGTAACTTCTCAGGCGGTTTTCTTGTTCTTTTAACTGAAATTCAGGAAAATATACCATTCGAATTCAATTTTCAGTGGTAACTTGATTGTGTCATAAGACAAACTGCACAAAATAGTTCTATTCAACTGCATCAGGTGTAGGAACAACTCACATCAGAAGCGATGAAGATACTGTTCTTATTAGCAAATCATATAAGCAAGTTAAACTATTAAAAGTTTTGGGTTAAGTTACAATTGATGATCATCGAGCTGCCAACCCAATATGATATTACCAGTAATCTTTACAAGAGCACGAACCATTCTCAAACTTATGGAACCTATTAGCATCTCTAACAATAAAAACCTTGGATAGAATCTTTGACAAACCTTTGATGAACTCATGACAGTCCCCACAAATTCTTAGATTCTTGAAAACTCTAATTGGCTTTCCTCCTTGTACGGACCCTTCACAGAGTAATGCCAGCCCGATTGCCAATTTCTCGCTGTGAACTCTCAAGCTATCCTCCTTTGACTCCTCTTCTACATCATGCAATGCATACCTCACTTCATACGCGTAACCTATCTCCTCTTTCATCCTTCTCTCCATTTCTTGCAGAATTTCATGGATTTTTTGTGTTAGTGGATGTGTTTCATCTCTATTATAGAAGAAGTGAACTTCCTTGTTAATCTCAACCCAACTGCGTCCAGCATCCTTCTTTAACCCCTTTTTTCGCACCAATTTCCTTAGTCTTTCACACTCTTTCCAATAGCCAGCATCTGCATACAAATTCGATATCATAACATAATTCACTGGATTGTTACCATCTAATGTCAAGAGAATTTCTTCTATTTCTCTCCCAATTTCTAGGTCTCCATGTACTCTACAACAACTAAGCAGTGTCTGCCAGATACCTATATTTGGATTAAGAGGCATATTCTCTATAAGATTCTTGGCTTCTTTCAAGCGTCCAGCTCGACCAAGAAGATCAACCATGCAGGCATAATGCTCAACTTTGGGCTTGACTAGGTGACCTCTACACAAGCTTGAGAAGTACTCTTGACAATCCTCAACAAGCCCAGAATGGCTACAAGCTGAGAGCAGAGCCAAGTAAGTCACTTCATCAGGCTCAACACCATCCAACTGCATTCTCTTGAAAATATTAATAGCTTTATGACCAAGACCATGTTTTCCATACCCAGTGATCATCACCGTCCAAGTCACTACATTTTTCTCTTGCATTTCACCAAAAAGTGTCTCCGCTTCTTCCGTTTGGCCACACTTGAGGTACAAATCTAAGATTGAGTTAGCTACCGATATATCTAAACCTGCTGGAATTTTAACAGCATAAGCATGCATTTGTTTCCCTTGTTCTACTAGTGCAAAATCTGCAAACACCCCCATGATGCTCGACAATACAAACCCATCTACTTGTGTGTTGCTGTTTCTAAGCTTCCTAAAAAAGTCCATGGCCACCGACAAATTTTCTTCTTGAGCATACCCAAGAAACAACGTTGTCCAAGATATCGCACTCTTCTGTTCCACTTGATCAAATACTACTCGTGCCTCATTTAGGCGCCCACATTTGACATACAGATCTATAAGAGCCCCGGCAATAATTGTCTTGGCTGATAATGGGAATCCTCTAGCAATTAAGAAAGCATGAATTTGGGCCCCCTGCCGCATAGCTGCAAGACCACTACAAGCTTTAAGAGTACTAGTAAATGTAAACTCGTCCGGAGTTTCTCCCTGTACTTGCATTTTCTGACACAAAAGTAAAGAATTTTCACCCATTCCTTCAAGGGCAAAGCCTGCTATCATCGCATTCCAGCTTATCAGATTTTTATAGGGCATTGTGTCAAATATATGAGCGGCGCTTGAGATTCTACCACACCTTGCATACATATCTAGTAAAGAATTTCCCACCACCGGATACCATTCAAAGCCACTTTTACAACACACAGAATGTATCTGCATCCCATTCTCTTGAACACCCAAAATCCCACATGCTTTTATATTTGTAGAGAAAGTGAATTCGTTGGGTTTTACTTCTGAAGATCCCATTTGACTAAAAAGAGCTAATGAGCCTTTGGCATTACCTTCCTGTATGTACCCACACATAAGAGATGTCCAAGAAACAACATTCCTTTCAAGCATTTTATCAAACACTAGACGTGCCATCTCTGCTCTTCCACATTTTCCGTACATATCTATAAGATCATTGTTTATCATCCTGTCAACACCATAACCCATTTTGACTGTTGCTGCATGAGCTTGCATTCCTTCATCAAGTAACAACCTTTTTGAACATTCTCTCAAAAGATTAGCAAATCTTTGCCGCTCATTCATAGATGAACTTAAAATTTGGTTCATTTGATTCACAACAATCAGAAATTCTACAATGAATCAGAATTAAACCGCATCAATAGCTAAAGATAGAATATTTCCATCAACTTCGAAGTGTTAATGGCGGCGAACACAAGTATCTTGACTATCAGAATTTTGGAAGATATGTTTGTACCCATATTGCAAAACTGCCTGAGCATGGTAAAATTGAAGAAAATACATGCCCAGATAGTCAAGTTCTCATTATCACAAAGCAACTTCTTGGTGACAAAAATGGTGGATATATGCGATCAAAATGGTGAAATAGATTATGCACGACTGCTCTTTAAAGAGGTGATGGAGCCGAATAGTCACTTATACAATGCCATGATTAGAGCTTTCACACATAACAACATAGATGTGTTGACAATCAAAGTATACAAGCAAATGCTAAGACACCCACAAGGTGAAAACTCAGTTTCTCCTAACAAATTCACATACCCATTTGTTATAAAGTCATGTGGAGGACTTATGAGCCATGATCTGGGCAAGCAGATTCATGGGCATGTACATAAATATGGGCTAATGTGTAATACTGTGATTGAGAATTCACTGTTGAATATGTATATTAAGTGTGACAATGTAACCGACGCACATAAGCTGTTTGAGGAAATGAGTGAAAAAGATGTGATTTCGTGGAACGGTCTTATATGTGGGCATGCTAAATTGGGACAGATGAGAAGAGCAAGAAAAGTGTTTGACGAGATGCAAGTGAAGTCAACTGTGTCTTGGACGGCGATGATTTCTGGGTACACCCGAATCGGGTGCTATGCAGATGCGTTGGACGTTTTCCGGGAAATGCAACTGGTTGGCGTTAAACCTGATTGGATTAGTTTGATTGCTGTATTGCCAGCATGTTCACAGTTGGGAGCTCTTGAAATAGGTAAATGGATTCATTTCTATGCAGATAAAAATGGCTTCTTGCGTAAGACTTGTATATGTAATGCTTTGATAGAAATGTATGCCAAATGTGGAAGCGTAGACGAAGCCTGGAGGCTGTTTAATCATATGCATGAACGGGATGTGATTTCGTGGAGTACCATGATTGTAGGACAATCAAATCATGGTAAAGCTCGGGAAGCAATTCAACTGTTTGAAGAAATGCAGAGGGCAAATGTAGAACCGAATGAAATCACTTTTGTTGGTCTTTTATCAGCTTGTGCCCATGTCGGATTATTGAATGAAGGATTGAGTTACTTCGATTCCATGAAAACTGAGTATAACATAGAGCCAGGTATTGAACATTATGGTTGTTTAATTGATCTTCTTGGACGTAATGGTTGCTTTGATCGAGCTCTTGAACTTGTAAAAAGTATGCCAATGAAGCCAGATTCAGCTATATGGGGTTCTTTATTAAGTTCTTGCAGGACTCATGGCAATATTGAGATTGCAGTTATTGCAATGGAGCATCTTTTAGAGCTTGAACCAGATGATACAGGGAACTGTGTCTTACTTGCAAACATTTATGCAAAACTTGGGAAGTGGGATGGTGTTTCAAGAATGAGGAAATTCATTAGAAGTAAGAGCATGAAGAAAACTCCGGGATGCAGTTCGATTGAAGTCAACAATGCAGTTCAAGAATTTGTATCGGGCGATGATTCAAAGCCATTTTCAAAAGATATATGTTTGATGTTAGAGCTTCTAACTCTGCATCAAAACAAGGTTGATGACTATTTTACACTAGAGGATTTAATATAATCTCTCTTTAGAAATGAAAATAATGTTCTGGGAAGCTGTGAGAGGCTCAAAACTCCACCAAGTCTTGCAACTCTCAAAAGTTTCATAGTTGATGTAATTTTCACCAAGAAAGTTCAAGCTAAGTTTCATAGTTTGAGTAGGTGTGGAGTTTGGGGCATATGAAGCTAAGTTCATGCTTTTTGGTGCAATGAGCTCTTCAAAGGACAATTATCCTCAAATTTCTTTTCTGCTTCATAAATCTCATGTTTTTAAATCTCTATAGTCGAAATGATTGCTTTGCTAAACAGAAATTAATTTGAGATCTATAAGAAAAATCTTTATTCATAAAAAAATATGTTTTATTCCTTTTATTTCAATCTAATTCTAATACATTTGTAAAATTTTAACTTTATGTTTCAATTGTAATATTGAATTAACTAGTGGAAATTAAATACATCCATATCAAGTTCAAGTCGTAGAATATAAATTTACAATCAACTTAGATATACTCAATTTTGTTCATAACAAGTGTCGTTTGATTTTTTTTTTTCATATAAGTTAGATGATTTTTTTATATGTTGAATATTTTATTTTAGTTCAATTTTTATTCATCTTAATTTTTATTTAAAATATTTTCAATTATTTTTTTTTAAAATTCAGCAAAATATTTAACATATAAAAGATATTACTTAAAATTACGTATAAAAAAGTCAAGCTGACATTTATTAAAAACCAACTAGAAAGGAGTATTTCTATTAAAATTTGTATTTATTACTAGTAGAAATTATATAAATCCGTATTAGATACCGTAGAATATATAATTAATGGGCATAAAATGAATAATGAGTTATGACTCAAATTTTTCATAATTTAATTTTAGATTTTATTTACTTTGGTTAATTTAATTTATTAATGTATTCGAAAAGATATCAAACCACAAACTTCCTTAAAATTTTAGAGTCAGCTCATTTGGCTTGAATTCGATTAGCTTATGACCGCGTAACAATTATTTACAAAAAAAAGATGTTTTTAATTTTTTGTCCGACTTCTACGTCTTCTTCAACCATCTAGTAACTTGATGCTCCAGCATTTTTCTCTCATCATCATCATCATCATCATCATCCCCTCTTCTGTAAATCCTAGGATACACACACATGTATAGCTACATATCTGTAGCACCTCATCAATGGCGGAGGACAAGGACGTAGAGCTTCTTTCTCGAGTTACTGTTAACCACCTCTTCTTGGGCCAATTCGAACCTTTCCGAGCCATCCTTCTCACTCTTCGCTCTCGAAATCATGACCTCGCTCGCTCCATTCTTCAGACCATCGTTGCTAATGGCGGTCGATTCGACGCAATCCTCTGGTCCCAATCATGTCCTTCACCAGCTCATCTTACCTATCTCTGCACCCTCGAGCTGCTTCAGTTCAATGACCCCATGTCGTCGGTTTGGAACTTCGATCCTGATACGCTTCGTTTACGTTCTGAATTTTTTCTCTATATTCAGATGATAGCTTCTAGAGTGTCAGATAGTCACAAAAATAGCGTTAATTTGGAAGAGGGTAGTACTGAAATTGACGAATATGGAAGTGGGGTTGTTGGAAATGGGGAATTTGGGGAGGCTTTACAGGTTTTGAATAGGATTTTGGAGTTGGGGTTTTCAAGGTTGAGGCCAAATTTTGTAGCTGAGGATGAGGTAGAAAGTGTGGAATTGGAGGAAGATGAGTTGAATTGTTTGAGGACAGTTATATTGGAGAACGCAGAGGTGTTTGATTCTTTGTGTGAGAATATACAGAAGCAGATTGGGTTGATCGAGAGTGATGATTCGGGTGTGGCAATCGCATTGAGGAGTGAAGGCAATAAGAGTGAAATGGATTACAAGGTGCTTAAGTTGATCCAAAGGAGTGTTCAGACTGCACATTTGGATGCAATGAAGGAATGCTTGAAAGACTGTGACGAGGGTGAAGTGATTTCTCATCTTCGCTTTCTTCATATGGACTATGGATTTGAGGACACTGAGTATGGGTATGTTAGTTATTTCTATTACTGAGCTGCTATATAGACTGTATGAAATGAATTTTGATTATGTCACTTTGAAATGTATTATGGCCTATTTGTTGCATTTTTCACGTTCTTTTAATTTAATCTTATGTTTGGCTTTAAACGTCTTGCTCTTCTTTAATAGTATGGGGTAAAAATATTAGTGCATGTACTTGTTTACGCTATTTCTTCTTA
This sequence comes from Centella asiatica, assembly GCA_014636745.2. NCBI lineage: Eukaryota > Viridiplantae > Streptophyta > Magnoliopsida > Apiales > Apiaceae > Centella > Centella asiatica. The sequence goes on from CM025786.1 coordinate 62,215,848, forward strand.
TGCTTTGATATTTTTACTCTGTTGAAAATAGATTGCCGAGTTTCCTGTTGCTGATTATTTAATATTGGGCAAGCACAATGTTTAAGTGAGGATGGCAACTGAATATTATATATTGACTTTATATATATCAAATTCTAGAAAAATGTAGATTGTCTATGTGCAATCAGCAGCAATTTTTCTAATCTTTACGAATTATGCTGGAACGTTTTTGAAAATTTACGTCTAGATAACTGTCATAAGCATAATATTTCTCTTTTTGCCCGCTATTCCAAATTTAGTAGTATCGACTTTATTTAAGATCTTTCTCATTCTTTTATTTCCTTTTTCATTTATTATTACTCCCTTTTGATGCTTTTAATAGCATGGTTTTGCAAGATTTGCTCAAGAGGGTATCTTCAGGAAAGGATGAATATGGACAAACCTGGCTGGCAATGCGACGTAAATTGTTGACAATATATGCGGAGGCTCTTTCATCAACCTGCATACGTCTTGTTCAGATGATTCAGGTGGTGATTCGTTTCCCCCACTCCCTATCCCTTTTCTGAACTGGTGTAGACTGTAGAAATAATTTTATGACAACAAAATAAGATCGTGCCCTAGATACGAAGCTTAAGGGATAAAGATTTGTGATTCCTAGTTACTTCCTCACTTTTCCACTTTATCTTTTTCTTTTCTTTCTGCCATATCTTTCTCAAGCCATATGATTCTGAATCCTAATTTAAAGTACATCTTATCTAATATGGTATTCATGTATATACTTTCCACAGATTATTCAGGATGAATTGCTCGCCAAAGAGATTGAGATACATAGCGCTTCTGACAGCAACCAGTTATTACCCCCTCTCGAGCGACTTCAAAATTTTGTATCAAAAGTGAAACCAGAGCCTTTAGGTGATATAACTTTACCCTTGAGGATGGCAACCTCTTCGTGCATGAGAGACATTTACCATTATGCTCGTGTTTCTGGAGTTCATGTACTAGAGTGTGTCATGAATGTTGCCCTATCTGCTGTCAAGATGGAGCAGCTTCAAGAAGCCAGCAATGTAAGCATCTTTATAATTTATTTATAAGGCATTCTGACAAATTTAGAGGACACGTGTAAAGTACATAAAAATTTATTTTGGTATGGAGAAATCAATAAATTTGTCAGTGATGATGTTCTGTGTAACCTTCAAAATGTTTTTGTATGTTTGTAGGTTCTCTTACTGTTTCCTCGACTTCAACCTCTTGTTGTCGTTATGGGTTGGGATCTGTTGACTGGCAAAACCTCTTTGAGAAGGAAGCTAGTGCAGCTTCTATGGACCAGTAAATCACAGGCTTTTCGGCTGGAAGGGTCATCTCTCTATGGTAACTCGAATGAGGTAACTGCCTTGTTCTAACGCTGCTTGTTATCTTATATAGTCTGGTGTGAATATTTGTGCATCTATATTGTCAAGCCTTAGTATTTAATTACCACTGGTTATTTGATTTCTCAGGTATCCTCTGTGGAACATCTTTGTGATAACTTATGTTATCAGCTTGATCTCGCCTCTTTTGTGGCCTCTGTCAATTCGGGCCAACCATGGAGTTTGAAATCCTCATTATTGTTGTCCGGAGAAAAAGTGAAAGAGCGTGAAATTGAAGATACCCATTTGGATCCTTTTGTGGAAAACTTAGTGTTGGAAAGATTGTCGATGGAAAGTCCCCTCCGGGTAAGGTTGCAAGTCATTGTTTTTTTATTTGAACTTGTAGAAGTCTGTTTATACATTTTAATGTGCCTTTGGGAATTACGCTTTTGCTTTACTATTGAGAAATCTTCTTTGTAAATGGAGTTTTCTGCTGTGCTTCTCACCATTATGAATTTATAATGCATTGACAGTTATGTTTTTCCTTTTAAACTGTATCTGAAGCAATAAAACAAATTAACTTCAAAGTTGCATCATGAAAAATTGAAAAAAACTATTACTGGAAATAAAAAGAAGCCTTTTAACCAGGGATGTTGATGGTCATCATCTCTGACATTGTTATAGGTGGTGTGAATTTTTTGTTCATTTGGTAATATATACTTTGCATTTGTAGGTTTTATTTGATGTAGTACCAAACATAAAATATCAAGATTCTGTTGAATTGATCAGCATGCAGCCAATTACCTCAAACGTTGCAGCCTGGAAGAGGTATGGATTCTTTTAATTGTATTGCAGAATTTCTGTTTATTTTGGTGTCATATATGTTTTTAGATTGCAAAAAGTCAATCCTTTTGGTATTTCAATAGTACTATTTATAACTGTTTGAAACCTTTCAAGTTCTCTTAATAATGATTCTGGTAACCAAGTTTTTGCTCAATATATTATATGTCTTGAGAGTGTAATAATGTTCATGATTTTGATAGAATTCAAGATGTTGAACTATTGCATATGCGTTATGCTCTAGAATCTGCTGTTCTTGCGCTGGGAACTATGAGTAGGAGCGGGACCGATGCAAAAGAAAGCCGACGAATGGGTTTGTGCTATTTAAAAGACCTGAGGAACCACCTGGAGGCCATCAAGAATATTCCCCGCAAGGTTGCACATGCACTGAATTCATAAAATTTATTCGATTATTTACTGTCAAACTCTTTTGAATATAGTACCTTTAGAGTTCTTTGATTTATAAAATACAAAATTTTCTGTGGATGTATATATATGAAGTTACTATGTCATTTTTGAAAATAGAATTATTATATATGGTTGCTTACCGGCTTGGCAGTATGTAAGACATGCGTAGTTTGATTAATATTTTCGTCTCTATTGTCAAGGTATCCATGAATTATGGAAAACTGAGAGTCTGACAATATCTCATTCCTGTTATAACTTGGTGGGTTCAGAGTTACAATCTAGTCCAATATATTTAGTCCAAATCCCAACCCCCAACTTTAATATATCAACTGACTACCGGTAAGATTGGTCTGTAACAATCCATACCTGGATCAAGATTTCTAAAAGCATCTGGGTCATCAAGATTCACAGTTGCACTGTCAATTAAGCTTCCGAATAACTGAAACTGTCATGGGTGGTAGATGACCAATATGTATTTTTGCTATTATGTGTAATAATTGTCTATACTAACACATTCAATTTTACATATGATCAGATACTAATGGTCAATATTATAATCTCCCTGCTTCATATGGATGATCTCTCTTTCAACTCAATACCATCCCTGCTGAGCCATCAGTTTCCTAATACGTGTATCGAGGAGGATGCTGAAACTTCTACTCATGAAGGGGGAAATAAGATGGTTGTATCCTTCACAGGTTTACTGCTTGATACATTGAAGCAGAATCTACCATCAGCTATATCTGAACAGGAAAACACATTTACTGCTAATATATCTACTGATGGCAGACAAGCCATGGAGTGGAGGAGCTTACTTGCTAGACGTTTCATTGAAGATTGGGAGTGGCGCTTGTCAATCTTGGAACGCCTTCTACCATTATCTGAACGCCAATGGAGCTGGAAGGAGGCATTAACTGTATTACGTGCAGCCCCATCTGAGCTACTAAATCTGTGAGTTTATGCACTCATTTAATATTTCTTCATGACATACACATTGTTGTCCATTCTTCACTCCGCATGTTCTATTTATGATTGTCTGCAATTTCTTCGGAACATACAAACTATTATTTATTTACATAATTTTGATCACTATATATAATCATGACAACTGTACTGTTTTATCGTATGTATGCAAAAACGATTTTTGGCATTCAATTAGCGTGAAGTAGCTCATGGCAATTTCAGGAAAACTGTATACATTTTTCAATGTGTATTCTTAGGAAGGTAGTCTTCACCCTTGTTATTAGAACCAACAGCCTTGTGGTTATCCTCCTCAGTTTGGTCCTCTTCAGTGAAATCCCATAGTTTGGGTCCCTCCTTGTCCAACTTTTTCATGTATTAAAGTTGATATCAGTTTGGAGTGTTGAATCTTGATTTTATTTCAACAATGGCGGTTTTAGATTTTCAAGATGCTATAGCTCTCTCTCTCTCTCTCTCTCTCTCTCTCTCAATGAGTTTGAAAGTGATAAAAGATGCAAAAAAAATGTCCTTAATTTTTTTGTTTTCATGAAGTTGCATGCAAAGGGCCAAGTACGACATCGGAGAAGAAGCTGTATATCGCTTTTCATTATCACCAGAAGATAAAGCTACACTTGAGTTAGCTGAATGGGTTGATGGTGCCTTTAGGAGAGCATCTGTATGAACCTAACTGGTGACATTTCATTAATCAATGTATATCTTTGTGTATATTTTGCCACTATTGTAAATTCAATTTTTGCTGAAATTTGCTGTATCGATTGCTAATTGTTCTTACTTTTCTTCTGCTCAATATTGGTGTATTACTTGTTACATATGTATATGTATGTGGTGTCTCAAAGAAAATTTTTTTGGCTGAATTTAATGAGAAAATCTAATGTTGAAGATTTGATAACCTTTTCGAGCAAGATAAAAGAAGGATCAACGTTTCTTCCGATGTGAACTTAAAGAAGGATCCTGAATTGTTGCAGGAGCTATGAATCAAATGTAGGAAAAGTACCATAAAGCAGCTATTTAGCTTTACTATTATTGAGACCATCATATCTTTAGTGGAGATAGCGAGGCAAGGTTTAAGATCTAATTTAGTAATTTTATCTCCAACAGGTCCGGGTTGACAAATAGTGCTGCAAAACCAAATCAATCACTTGTTACAATATAAATTTTTTCTTGTTAATAAGGCTAAACCATCAACTATGTGCTAAATTAACTATATGAATCTCTCAGGACTCTCCAGATATTGACTTAACCTTACGTGCCAATGAATTTTAAAGATTGTGCACTTTCTACTTGCACTCAACTCGTTAAGGTGTAATTGGCTTATGGATGCATTAAGTGATGGCATTACCTTTATTGATTCTACAGAAACATTGATATGATGTGAGTTTAAGAGTGACATACATGACATTAAGCATGACGCATGCGGTTCAGTACATGCTTAATCAGAAGGTTAAATGTTTCTAAACAATCTAACTTGAGATGTAATTCTATAATGTTCTCCTTTATTTTATTATATATGTTCCAAATATTAACTTGCCCTCTACATCAGACCCCCACCCCCACCCAGAAAAGGGGTCTTCTCTTGTGCGTATGTGCTGTTTTCGATATTTCTGGTAGTTAGCGTTTCTTCAATTGGTGGTTTGCCAGGTGGAGAATGCTGTTTCTCGTGCTGCTGATGGAACATCTGTTAGTCAAGAGTTGGACTTCTCCTCTCTACGCTCCCAGTTAGGTCCTTTGGCAGCAGTAAGTGCATATTCTACTTACCTTAGTTTGGTAGATTAATGGATAGTTAACATGTTTCCAGGTTGCATATTTTGGGTTGACTACTGACATTTACTTTTCTGCCAGATTCTTCTGTGCATCGATGTTGCTGCATCTTCTTCAAAATCTGCAAATATGTCTCTGAAGCTTCTAGATCAGGCAATTTAGCACTACTTAACTGTTAATTTTGAAGTTGTGCTTGTGGATTGAAAAATCATGCTATATTCTTTCTTTCAATTGGTTGACTCTTGTTATTGTTCAATTGGATGGCTTAAATATAATGTACTACCTGGACCTTTATCACTTGTTCCAGTTATCTGAGCTCTTGTTTTTTACTTCTCAATTATCAAAAGAAAAATACCTCAACTGTAAACTAAATTGTTCAAAAAAAATATATATATATATATGTATTTTTCTTTGGTTTCGTCTTTCAATTGCTTGTTTATTCTCTGTCTCGTGTTTCCAATTCTGTCTTTCTACTGGATCTAAAAGGTTTTGTGGCAATGTATAACCTTGTGTTACTCTGTGTATCTTGTCTTGTACAGGCTCAGGTTATGCTATCTGAGATCTATCCTGGTGGTTCCCCCAAGACAGGCGCAACCTATTGGGACCAGATTCATGAAATGGGAATAATTTCTGTTGCAAAGCGTCTTCTGAAGCACCTACATGATATATTAGAACACGTAAGAGTTTTTCTTTTGGGCGTCATCTGTTCTTCTGGTAATGGTGGACTTTATTTGATTATCCCCATTTCCTTCTCTGGATATATGAGAAAGTTGGCTCTTTAATTAATTTATTTATATTAAGTAGGAGGCAAAGCCCTTGGGGAGCTCCTATATAACTAGTCATAGGCAATCCTAGAAAAGTGATGCCATCCCTTTAAACATCTAAAGGTAGGACTTCATCTTGAAAAGGCTTTAAATTTTCATAAAATATTGCAGCATTTTTTATTTGCAGAAAATCAAATTGACGACACTTGAGTTATTTAGTATTAAAAAATCTAGCCACATGTTTGTCTTGTGAAGTGCAGTTGAGATCTATGGACCATAAGCCTACACTGTCTGACTCTTCTTGCCAGTTCTTACATGTTGCACATTGTACACAACAAGCTTTGTTTTGCACATCAGTAATACCGATTCATTATGCCTTGCCTCAGGATAATCCTCCGCCTCTTCAAGCAATTTTTTCTGGGGAGCGTATCATTTCTTCATCGAAGGATGTTAACCGAAAAGGACACAGGGAACGTGCTCTTGTTATGCTACATCAGATGATTGATGATGCTCATATGGGAAAGCGGCAATTTCTGAGTGGTAACCCTCTTAGAAAGCTTTATTATAATATATAGTGAGCTTTGAATCCGGTGATATTTCTTTAATTAGTTTGTTTAAAAGAAATTTCTATTCCTATTATCTGTACTGTGAAATAATGGATTATAAGGATTTAATGTTTCTTTGGATGTGTTAGGTAAGCTTCACAATCTTGCTAGAGCTGTTGCTGAAGAAACAGAAAGAGGTTCAAATATATTAGAGGGTTCATATTCTGATATCAAGGCCTTCTTTAATTATGACAAGGACAGGGTTCTTGGGCTGGGATTAAGAACCTCAAAGCAATCTAATACAAACTCAGCAGCTGATGAAAATAACATGAGATCTGCTGGCTATGATATTAAAGATACTGGAAAGAAATTATTTACCCCACTAAGCTCCAAGTCTTCCACTTATCTTTCCCAGTTTATTCTCCATATTGCTTCCATTGGCGACATAATGGATGGAGCAGATACAACTCATGATTTCAACTACTTTTCTCTAGTGTACGAGTGGCCCAAAGATGTAGGCTTCTTTTTCTCTTTGCAATCAAAGCTTATATTCTTTTGATATATTCTTATATTCTATGCATGTCTTGATTTCAAAGTGTGTTGGCTTCACTTGGGTAAATTGCCAGTATTGTCCTTCAGAATAAGTGATGGAGAATAAGTTAATTTGAAACAGAGATGTAGCAGTTTCCAGGATGATGCCTAATATCTCATGAATTTACTTTATATTCAGCTCTTAACTCGTCTGGTATTTGAGCGAGGAAGTACTGATGCAGCTGAAAAGGTAGCAGAAATCATGTCTGCTGATTTTGTCCACGAAGTAATCTCTGCATGTGTACCTCCAGTTTATCCCCCTCGTTCCGGTCATGGTTGGGCATGCATTCCTGTAATTCCTGCAAATCTCAAGAGTTATCCGGAGTGTGGAGTTCTTTCCCCTTCTTGTAGAGAAGCTAAGCCCAACAGCTATAGCCGCTCTTCATCCATTCCCGGAATTCCTCTGTACCCTCTTCAATTAGATATAGTAAGGCACCTTGTCAAATTATCACCGGTCAGGGCCGTCTTAGCATGTGTTTTTGGAAGCAGTATACTGTATCGTGACAGTGACTCAAGTATATCTGGCTCCTTGAATGATGGGTTTCTGCAGAGTCCTGATGCTGACAGGTTATTCTATGAATTTGCTCTTGATCAATCAGAGAGGTTAGTCTGTGCATAATTCGTGTTTAGTAGTTTGGACCGTTACTTTCTCCTCTTCCCTTTGTCACTGTGTTATTTGCCTTTCCAATTTTCTTGATCAGGTTCCCAACTTTGAACCGCTGGATACAAATGCAAACTAACCTTCACCGAGTTTCAGAGTTTTGTGTACTTCCTGAGCACAAGGATAAGGATAATGCTGATAAAAAAGTAGCAAAAACTGCTATCAAGCGGTTCCGTGAACATGACAGTGATTCTGAATCTGATATTGATGAAACTTTTGTTACTAGTAAGACTGCAGTGCCCCCTGAGACTAAGAATCAAGGAAATGTGGTTTCCGAACCTTGGCTTGGTTCAAACAAGTCTGAACCTGCTGAAGTTGATACAACTGTTTTCCTTTCTTTAGATTGGGAAAATGAGGGGCCCTATGAAAAAGCTGTGGAGAGGTACAATGTTTCCTTGTATTGACATTTGATATTGGGGTTTTTTAACATTTTTATACTAGTGTATTTTTATCATCTGCTGTATGATCTTTGTGCTTTATGACCTTTGTTTACTTTTCTCCATCATAATTTTGATCATGCCCTCATTCTGTTTTTATATTGTCATGCCTGCTTGGTACACCCGACCAGTGATCCAAATATTTTGAATTGATTGCTAGATAAATTAAAATAGAAAACGGGAGCTGCACAGTAGCGTGGCCGACTACCTCAGATTCACCAAATTGATCATCAACTGTTGTCCACCACTAAACTCATGCTATTTGAGCCATCACCGTATACACCTTCACCATCACCATCATCTCTAACACCACAAATCCACAACCACCATACCTGCCACCAATTCTGCCATGAATTCACCCTCACCACCACATTCATCATAATCGTCACCTGACTTTTGTGAAAGCTGCGCAGGGTAGCAGGATGCGCTACTATGTGCTCCCGTGTTCAGAAATCCAAAAAAATAGAAAGAAGGAATGCAAGCAGAGTGGTGGTGGCAGAAGATTATTGAGTAGAGCATGTTGTAGAGATTCCCAATAGAAGGCTTATACACATCTCATGTGTTAAATTATAACTTGTAGCCTGTAGGGAACATTATTTTAGTTTTAGACATGCAATATTAAGTTAGTTTGTAAAGTACATGATTACTTTTGCCTCATAGAATCCATGATTAGTCTTGTAATACAGGCAGTTATAAGTTTATATATCATTTGATAGGATCAAGATTCTTGAGGATCAGATCTCTGTTGCCTCTTGAATAAAACACTCTTTATTGATTGAGGGCTGAATTGCAAACCCAATAGCTTATGAAATTTTCAAAATTCTTAATCCCAGCTACTCAGTGAACAAGGAGCTTAATAGAATTTAATTTGTCATGTTAGATTAATTGATGAAGAAAATTTAGTGGATGCTCTTGCTCTTTCGGACCGCTGTCTGCATAATGGAGCCTCTGATCGGTTACTTCAGCTACTCATTGAACAAGGAGAGGATGATACTTCAGTAACAGGACAATCTCAAGGTTATGGTGGCCATAGGAGTTGGAGCAATAGTTGGCAGTACTGCTTACGTCTGAAGGATAAACAACTGGCAGCTAAACTTGCCCTCAGGTACTTGTCATTTTTTTTTTGGGTAAGTAGGTACTTGTCATTTTGTCCACAAGTTTGTTCACACTTTTTGATTCTAACCTTCTGGTTATGGAAACAATGTTTAAGAACTGTATCATTCAGATAATGGTTTGAACTTAATTCAAATGTGTGTTTATTATAAATTTTCATTTAGGTTGTTAAATCTTCTGTTGTTAATGGCCTTTGCTAGTTAAACAATTCAACCTTCGCTGCAAGAATTTGAAAAATTTTCTTTTCGTGTTTTGCTTCCCTTGTGGCTTAATATTATGCTCTGTTACATTTAACTACTGCATTTTTGGGCACAATGGTAAGGTCTTTTTAGTGCTAATTCTGCGTTTCTTGAATCCATATGCCTTTTTTAATTCTTTATTAATTTTATGATAGTAAATCTGTTGCTGAATGTTGCCTCCATCTGTTTCAGATATATGCACAGATGGGAGCTGGATGCTGCTCTGGATGTACTCACTATGTGTAGCTGCCACTTGCCTGAAAGCGATCCTATCAAGAATGAGGTACTTCACACTTTTGTAGCACCAAAAACTTATTCTGGAACTAAAATGTGATTTTACATGGATTATATGTTAGTGTCTAGTTCTTTATGCCATTCTATTGGAGAAACAGCATGACACTTGCCCATATTGTTATTTAGGTTGTTCAAAGGAGACAATCTTTGTTAAGAAACAAGCATATTTTACGCTCAGACGATGTATGCAATAGTTGGCAAGAGGTCAGATTATGATCTATTTCTAAGCTAATAATTGAAAATTCATATATAGTGTGAGTGGATTTGTTTTTATTGAGTATTGACATAAATATACATTATATTCCATGATTTAACAGGTCGAGTCAGAGTGTAGAGAAGATCCAGAAGGTCTTGCCATTAGATTAGCAAGCAAAGGAGCTGTTTCTGCTGCTTTGAAGGTAGCTGAAAGTTCAGGACTATCTGTTGAATTGCGGAGAGAGCTGCAAGGTCGTCAGCTTGTGGAACTTCTTACTGCAGACCCTCTTAACGGCGGTGGCCCTGCAGAGGCTTCACGCTTTCTTTCTTCCTTACGTGATACTGATGATGCTTTACCAGTTGCAATGGGTGCGATGCAGCTGTTGCCAAATTTGAGATCAAAGCAGCTTCTTGTAAGTGATTGTGTTTTATTGTTTTCTTAAGGATCTTATTTCTGATTTTAGTTTTTGTGTTACTAAAATTAAACTTCTACATAAGAGCTGATTGCTTTGTGTTTTGGGATGCCTTGGTATTTAAGTAGATACTTTGTTAATTTCTGTGAAGGTTCACTTTTTCTTGAAGAGAAGAGATGGTAATTTATCAGAACTTGAAGTTTCCAGGCTTAACTCTTGGGCATTGGGTCTTCGTGTTTTGGCTATCTTGCCTTTGCCATGGCAACAAAGATGCTCTTCCCTCCATGAGCACCCTCATTTGATTCTGGAGGTTCTTCTGATGCGGAAGCAATTCAACTCAGCTTCTCTGGTGCATTGCCTACACAACAACCAAACTGATAGTTTATGTTTAATGTTCCCCCAGCCATAATTCATTGTATTCATTTCTCTGTATCTGGTTGCAGATACTTAAAGAATTTCCAACACTGAGGGATAACGGCAAAGTACTTGCATATGCTGCCAAAGCTATTGCTGTCAGCATCTCTTCTCCTCCCCGAGAGCATCGGGTACCTGTTTCAGGAACAAGGGCAAAGCAGAAGACAAGGACAGGCACGCCAACAAAGTCATCTTTCACTAACAGCCTAAGTAACTTGCAAAAAGAGGCTCGTAGAGCTTTTTCTTGGACAACACCACGCAATACTGGTGATAAAAATGCTCCAAAGGATGTTTACAGAAAAAGAAAGAGCTCTGGGTTACCACAACCTGAAAGAGTTGCTTGGGAGGCAATGGCTGGTATTCAAGAAGATCGTGTTCAATTGCATGCAGTTGATGGACCAGAGCGACTTCCTTTTGTTTCCATTGCCGAAGAGTGGATGCTCACGGGTGATCCTAGTAAGGATGAAGCTGTACGTTCTTCACATCGATACGAAAGTGCCCCTGATATTATTCTCTTCAAGGTAGGATATCATATCAAGCTATTAAATTTTCAACCAATCATATTCTCTTTCATTTGTGGAGGACAATTATATGTAGTTTCTGGGAATTGTCAAAGGAAGAAGTTTCGAGTTAGAAAAAAAAAAGAAATGAGTTAGAAAAAAAAAAACAAACGAGGTGTAGTGGAGCTATGGTCCTATCAATACTAAAGCATGGCAAGAAAATATCTTGGTTTCTTTCTAGACCATTGTCTTAGATAGGGATGTTTTGCTTGGTGAGAGAATCATGGGAGGGACATTCTGCACTTGTGAATTAGTTTTCTTTTTCATTCTTTGCTAATGTCTCTCAATGAACATATGAAGATGTTTCCATCTATGAATGTATTATAACCATTCAAATGTCTCTAAGTTGTCTTAAGTTAAAATTTGCTAGGAAGCATAAAAAGGGAAAGAGCATATAACTGTAACTAAAGAAATGAAAATTTTCCAATAATTATCACTGAAAGCACATGTTATCTGTTCCATTTGTACAATGCTGGTTCCGTCTTCACAGGAGTACAATTAATTAATTTTTGTTGCTTATGTATAATGCCTGTTTAGGAATTTCATAATGGCTTTAGTATTTTGTTTATAACATGCTGATGTTAGTTAGGATTTCAATTAATTATTGGCTATGCTTAGGCCTGTCAATGAGCTAGACCTTGACCCTGATTTGATCTGATTTACCCAAAAATAATGAATCAAAGCCCCATCATTTTATGATCCATTGATCCATGGAATTCAATTCACCAAATCAAAATGCTAACTGGACCAAATCAGGTCTGATCTAATGATCCGCTTCGAATCTCTGTTTCTCCTCTTATTTAACAATTATCATTGATCACTATATCCTACTTATATGCTTCGCAACCAACATCACAGTAGCACACCATATCTTTCACCTCCCTTCACCACTTTTAATGGCAGAAAACAAACTGAGACTCTTTTCCTACTAATGGTATAAACATAAACCAATTGTACCAAATTATCTCAATCAAAGTAATTTTTGCTTAGTTTTGACCTGAAATCTTCCATCAGTTCCTTACTGCCTGATGTTTTAGATTTTAACAAATTAAATTTCAACTTTTTACAGAGATTGCCGCAAATTAAATTTTAACTTTTTACAGATATTAAGTCAAAACATACATTCTTATCTTCTCTTATATTATACTCAGTAGTTGATATTTTGCAAGAATTTAAGAATGCTGATTAAGATTTATTCTGATTATTGTAGATCAAACTCATATTTTATATGCATTATTCTATATCCCTGCATTTGATATTTTTCTAATGAAACTAGGACTTGGAACTTTCCCGTTACAAAAATTAGAAGCAATAATTTTTTTTTGCTATTTCGTATAAAATCAATCAAGTAAATAAAAATAAGAAATGTGTGTGTAGAGGGAAGAGTTGATAGTGAATTAGTCTTTGTTTACAAATTATGTATAAATTTGAATATTAAAAGAAAAAGAAATGGGTCGATTTGAATCATGAGTTGATTTGTTGGATCAAGTGGATCATGGGTCAGTTCATGCTCTATTTTGTAATGGGTCAAATCTATGATCCATGATTCAAATTGATGAATCACCAAAAATCAAACCATGATTTGCTTTGATTTGACCCATTAACAGACCTAACTATGCTTACTAGTAGCTTCTGTTAATAAATGGTGGTTTTCCATGAGTTTGCAGGCACTGCTTTCGTTGTGTTCGGATGAAAGTATATCAGCCAAAGGTGCTCTGGATTTGTGCATTAATCAGATGAAAAATGTGTTAAGCTCAAAATATTTGCCAGAAAATGCATCAATGGAAATCATCGGTAGAGCATATCGTGCTACAGAGACATTTGTTCAGGTTTCATTTCAGTTTGGAAAATTTATCTTAATTTTCAGTACATGTAGTGCAGCAAAAAGAGGCATGGGGAAGACTCACACAGAATATTGTGTTGCATTTCAGGGACTTATCTTTGCCAAATCCCAGCTTAGAAAGCTTTCTGGGGGTAGTGAGCTTTCTAGTAATTCTGAGAGAGGTAGGGATGCTGATGATACATCTTCTGATGCTGGAAGCTCTAGTGTTGGTAGTCAGTCCACTGATGAGCTGTCTGAAATTCTGTCACAAGCTGATATTTGGCTTGGACGCGCTGAACTCTTGCAAAGCCTTCTGGGATCTGGAATCGCTGTATCTCTTGATGATATTGCCGATAAAGAGTCCTCTGAACATCTAAGGGACCGGTTGATATTGGATGAACGATACAGTATGGCCGTATATACTTGCAAGAAATGCAAGGTGTATATATATATATATATATATATATATATATATTTCAAAGACACTCTAATATCTAGCTAATCAATAACAGTTTTACCTTTTTCCAGTGGTGATGATCTGTTTTCTGCTCTTCATTTAGATTGATGTTTTTCCTGTGTGGAATGCCTGGGGTCATGCTTTGATCCGGATGGAACACTATGCCCAGGCTCGCGTAAAATTTAAGTATGTTAATTTCATATCAGCCCCAGTTTTCGTTTTGTTATTATGACTATTCAATTACTATTTATCATTGTTATTGCAGTATGATGGAGTAGAATAGAGGCTGTACTAATAATACTTGTGATTGCTACTAATATTAATGTGGTGTTGTCTATAAATATTATATACTATGATGGCATAGGCAAGCATTTCAGTTGCAAAAGGGAGACCTAGCACCTGCTATTTTGGAGATCATTAATACAATTGAAGGAGGTCCACCAGCTGATGTATCAGCTGTACGATCCATGTAAGTCGGAAAGCAAGTTTCAAGAAGTATGTCTTATCCTTGCAAGTGATTTCACTTAGCTCACTGGTCTAGACTCTAGAGATGGCTATATATGGAGATACTGGAATTTTCGTTGTTTAGCTAGTTTAGTGTATTTTTATCCATCTAATATATGGTAAAGCTGTATTTTATTACTTGTTTAGGCAGGCAAGATAGGAGCATTTATATGCTCTATGTAAAAAACATGGACCTGGACAGTTAAGATAAACTATAAATATAATTTTTTTTGTCCTCACATCTTTTTCCATGTTTATATATAAATTTATGAGGTAGAACTGAAAGACATATCGATGTTAATCACTTCCAATAATGTAGCTAAGATGTGTGAGTGTTACCTGGTTCGATTTAGTGGTAATGCCTTGGTGGTAAGCTTGAGGATGCCTAAGTGGAAGCCACTCTTTTGGTCAGCTCTTAAAGAAATAACATCCCTCCCAGTGTCCTGCAACAGGAGTTTTCTTTTTTTCTTTCTCTTGTTTTTTTTTTCCACATTAGTATAACTGTCTCTGACAAAGTTACAATGTAGTATATGTGAAGTTTATGGTCGCATATGGAATGTGTGATTCAACTTATAATGCAGGTACGAACATTTGGCTAGAAGTGCACCAGCAATATTGGATGATTCTCTTTCTGCTGATTCTTATCTTAATGTTCTGTACATGCCTTCTACATTTCCTCGTTCTGAGAGATCTAGGAGATCTCAAGAAGCTGCAAATGATTATACCATTAACAGTTCAGAATTCGAAGATGGACCTCGAAGTAACCTAGATAGTGTTCGATACCTTGAATGTGTGAACTATCTACAAGATGTAAGCCTTAATTATTTTCCATCCCAGACATCTAGCTTGAGAAGAACTTAGAAAATGACCAGCCAATGATGCAGTTATTGCAATTGTACTTATTTATTTAGTCTTCTTATTGAGCACCTAATCAATCCTTCTAAATTTGACTGTGGATAAATAATAACGAATCCTTTTATCACTTACGTTGTTGCTGTTAAGTCATCAGAAACTTCTATTTTTTCTGGATTCAACATATAATTTTCTTATACATGTAAAATCAATACTTTGTTAGTATAAGCTTTTCCATGACAAAATTTCATGTATCTTCAACTCTGGACAAATATTTTTCTCTCCCTTTCTGTCTCTAATAAGTCACTGACCATTGCTTTGTTTTTTCCTATAAACAAGCGAGTTCTATATTTGGCCCCTGATTTATTGTTGGCTGTAATATTGTATAATTCTGCATTGCAGTATGCGCGGCAGCATTTGCTTGGTTTTATGTTTAAGCATGGTCACTTCAAAGATGCTTGCTTGTTGTTCTTTCCTCCCAATGCTGTTCCTCCTCCTCCTCAACCGTCGACATTGGGCATTGTTAGTTTGTCATCTTCTCCTCAGAGACCTGATCCTTTAGCTACTGATTATGGGACCGTTGATGACTTGTGTGATTTGTGCATTGGTTATGGTGCAATGCCTGTATTAGAAGAAGTGATGTCATCAAGGATGTCTTCAACAGCATTGCAGGATGTGTTGGTGAATCAGTATACGGTTTCTGCTATTGGCCGCATTTGTAGCTATTGTGAAACTCATAAACACTTCAATTTTCTTTACAAGTTTCAGGTATGCAGTATTTTCCTTTAATTAAGCTCCATTCACATTTAAAGTTCAATATTGCAACACCAACTCTTAGCGACAGATGAATTGGGGATGAAAGAATTAAACTAGATAGAAAGCATTAAAGAAATTATTGGTTGAGATACATAAATTTAGGAACCAGATAGCTGATTCAAATGAAACAGAGAAGATTAACTAGAGGCAGAAACTAAACTTTTTTATGAAACTACTTCTAACATAATTAGGTGAACTGGCGATTTCTGACAAGTACTCGCGTGTTCAAAGCAAGAAGTGGAACTCCCTTGACCTTCACAAGTTTACATTAATTTCCTCTGCATATAAGCCTCTTTTTAGTATAATCGAGGATCACTTTATCTCTCAAGCCTTTCCGAAAATCAAATCAATCTGGTCTCTCATGAATTGTGAAAAGATTTTTAGTAGGATCTTGTAAATAAAAGTATGGTTGTCTTGAAATGCTTAATCCCGTTTAGTGAAAAATTTTAAAATGGAAAATTAACAAGTGAGGGGGGAACTGGATCCTGAGATGGTTCAAAGTTAAAAGCTTGAAAGTTTGATTGTGGAACCCAAAAATATCACTATTGTATTATCTATTTGTGATTCCTTTCTGTACTAATTTATTTCAGCATAATTTTTGTATCAGGCTTTATTACCGATGCTTGCATATGATCTGTTAAATCATCCAGATATGCTGGATTGTGTAAGACTTGTGAAACTGATGCATGTCTTTCCCTACTAGGGTCTGCATCGCCTAAAATCCTTATAAATTTTAGTATTTGTCTGAAAGGGCATGTTTAGAGGGTGTTTGGGAACAACTTAATATTTGCTTGCTTATAAGTATAAGTTAAAATAAATGATTATAAATAGTTATTTATTAGTAAAAGTGTTTGACAATAATTTTGTCTTATAAGTTAAAATAAGATAAATAGTGTTTGGATAATGATGACTTGTGAGTTAAAATATATTGTAGATTTACTAAAAAGGGTTTGTAGGGTAAAAAGAAGTTAAAGAGAGAAGGGACAAATATGTAATTGCATTTGGTTAACTCTACTTATTTCATTTTTACTTATAAGCAAGAAAACAATAAGCAAGTTTTACTTGCTTATTTTTTTTAACTTATTTTCTTGCTTATAAGTAAAGAAATAAGTTCTTGCCAAACAAAAATTTTAATAAAATTACTTATAAACAAGTTTGACTTGCTTATAAGTCATTGCCAAACACCCCCTTAGAAAGCTTATGCTCCACTTTTGAAATATGTACCAAATCCCATTCTACTAAGTAAGCTGTGATCTGGAATTAGTTTTTGTGTTCAAGTTATTTTCTTCAAGACAATTTTAACTTGAATCATGTTGAAGCATCCTACTCAAAACCATTGCATCTCAACAGAATACTCATTTTCCCTCCATTTCTTGATTATTTGATAAATATGTTTTACTCAATCAGTTCAGTGCTCACAGATTACGAGAACATCTGCCACTGAATTTCTTACACAAATGACGATTTGCTTTTTTTTTCTTTTCACACTGTTTTGTATAGAGGTGACTTTCTTTTTATCCAAAAGAAATTTCTTCCTGCTTGATTCAATTTTGTGATGATGGTTTAGGTGATCAAGAAGGATCATGTGGCTGCTGGACTTTGCTGTATCCAGCTATTTATGAACTCTTCTTCACAAGAGGAAGCTATAACACACTTAGAACATGCCAAGGTCAGGCTTTACTCCATTAATTTTCCTATATCTTGAAGACGTGCTTCATATCTTGTAAATGAAGTGTCGAGATGTAATTCATACTGCAAGGGATACTCTATACAACAGTTCACACTAATGGCTTAAGCTGTTGGAAATTTTGTGCATGCTTATTTTGAAGTTTGAAAAATGACATTTGTATGAAAGAAAAAAGATCAGACAAGGAGAGTGACAAAGTCACAAAGAGATGGCTCAAAACTTCTCCTGTAATAAAAAGTCAAACGTCGATATTCCTTTTACTGTATGCATCACAATTTTCATCAAAATAGGCATTGGGGGGTTCTTAAATGACTCGAGTTCGTAAGTATTGAGTAGGTCAGCAAGAAGGTGAAATGGAACCCTTGTACTGTATTCCTCTGTAGACTAACAAAAGAACTAAATTATAGAGCAAGTTTATATCTATCGGAGTTGCTCCATTTTATTTCCTAAATCAGTACCCCGCATATTGAAGTTAGTCGGTAATATAAAACCATTCATTAAAACCATCCTTAAGAATAAGTATTACTGTATTAGTATAGCTTTAATTTGTAACTTTGTTTTAATCTAGTACATACACATGCTTGACACCAACGATTTGTCTTCAATTCAATGTGTAGATGCACTTTGATGAAGGCTTGTCAGCACGATTCAAAGCAGGAGACTCTACTAAGCTTATGACCAAGGGAGTCCGGGGAAAAAGTGCTTCTGAAAAGCTTACTGAAGAAGGACTTGTCAAGTTCTCTGCTCGATTAGCAATTCAGGTTGTAAGATTTACCCAATTACATCAAACTATACAGCCCATTAGTATAAAAATTTGCTCATTTGGAACCTTTCTTTTTAACCCTCAACACACATACAATTTTATTCGATATAATTGATTAACCAAATGACTTTGGATTGTTGTAGAGTGTAATCACTTTATATTGTTATCCTTTGTTCTTTTGTTTTCATTTAGCTTATATCTTTGTTTTATTTTTGAGATACATGTAGGTATATATGTTCTTACATACAGGTGTGGTTTCTGTTTGGCTAATTGTTCTATGCTTCTGAATGTAGGTGGATGTTGTCAAATCTTTTCATGATACAGATGGACCACAGTGGAAGCACTCTCTATTTGGAAATCCAAGCGACCCAGAAACTTTCAGGTTTGTGATACTGTTTATTTTCCTATTCTTGATTACATTAGGGACTGGTGCCAAATATGAGAATGAATCACAGAAGAAAACTGAAAGATCAACAAGTATTAACATCAACATGTATAATGCCTTTAATCCCAAACTAATTGAGGAGCAAATTAATAGAATAGAATAAATAAATGAAGCAGTTTATCCCAGTTGCTAAAAATGAGAAATCACGGAACCTCTTTTTTGTAAGAAATTCAAGTTACATGTAACAGATTTGATTGCATGTTCTGCAATTCAGTAGTCCAATAATGCATAGGTGCAAACAATAGCGTAACAGGACTGATTTTAATAGGAATAAGAATAAAAGGGTCGACATGTTGGGCATATTCACTTCTATTTTCAGTTTTTACTTGCACACTAACAAACACACGCACACACATATATATGTATATCATATATGTATATACTTATTGTTTTACTGTAACTATTGGTGCCTATGTTTGTTAATATATTACCATTAAAAAAAATGGTGTATTATCTGATTAAATCTTCACTGAGCTACTTCCAGATTACTTCTTTCAGTTGAGTTTTTATATCTTGTTTGTCTCTAATTACATGAAACAAATATTCCCTTAGTGTTATGGGACTATCAATACTGGCCCTGCCAGCTTATATGGATATGCAGCTCTGTTCTTATGACACGTGTTCAAACCTTTCCCACTTATGTCAAAGGTGTACAAACACAGTCTTCTTAATAATGCTTCTCTTTGATGGGTGCAATGCAGGAGAAGGTGTGAGATTGCAGAAACCCTTGCTGAGAAGAACTTTGATTTGGCTTTTCAAGTGATCTATCAGTTCAATCTCCCTGGTAGACAATATGCTTTAACGTGTTTCATATTAATTTTACATACAGGGGAAAATTCTTTTAATGGATACATTCGTTGTATATCCCATTCAAGACTCATATTTTTTTCAGCTGTTGATATATACGCTGCTGTTGCTGCATCACTCGCTGAGAGGAAAAAGGGAGGGCAGTTGACAGAATTTTTTCGGAACATCAAAGGCACAATTGACGACGATGATTGGGACCAGGTTTTTATTTTAAAGCTTGTATACATGCTTATATATCATAAGTGAATTTGTGCCAATCACTCCAGGCTGTGTTTTTGAACACTCGGCAAGGCAACTGCCTAGGCCTAACCGCATTGAGGCTCACCATTTGTTCCTTTCTTTGCGTGAGGCGAGGCAACTTCAGAAGGTGCCAAACACAGTTCAAGCGTGAAGCACCCACCTTGTTGAATGAAGTCTCAAAAATCCGAACTCTCATAATATGACCCCTATTCTTGTCCCTCCAGAATTATCTCTAATTGATTCAAAAGACTAGTGCAAAAGGGGAGGAAAGTAGGGGAAAAAGAAAAAGGGTTAATTACCTGCAACTGATTCTTTGCGTGACTGACATAAAGGAGAAGATGTTTTTATATTACTTCATCTTTTGAGGCTAGAGTTAAAACCGTATACTTTATTTACTATTTTGATATGTTCCTTTGTCTTGTAATCTTTTCATTTTCCAAATACTTTGCCTCACCTCGACAATGCATGTCTGACCTCGTGCCCCATGCCTTGCATCGTTCCTTGTGCCTCTAGTAGCTATTATTTGCTGTTGGTATTCTTTGTTTATTGTAGTGCCCTCTATAACTTCTTGTCTAGCCATCTACGGCATTGAAAAATTATCATTTCAGAAATTATCAGCAACCTAATGTAGCTAAGTGCATTAGGCTAGTGAAACATGACTCGCTAAGTGTGAACTAAAAAAGAGGAAACTGAGGAACCTAAGTCATATTGTTGGTATTTCTTGTACGAGTGGATCTAGGGGTACCAACTTGTACACAAACAAATATGCACAATTTGATATGGCTAAACCTTACAGGGGATTGAGGAACCTGATGGGCCCACAATTAAAATTTTAGTTGTTGATAATTTGTCGCATATGTTTGTATACATTTGTTTGTGTAAGTTGTTAGTGTTCATAGCATTTTCCTTCTTGTACATAGAGAGATTAGTCCTTTATATAGGCCGGTCATGCGAGAGACAGAGAATTAGTTAGCTTCCGAAGATCACTCCTATAATCATTTACCCGAGATTACTCCCATGACTAAGCTCCTTAATTATTCCAGGATCTTCTATCATTATTACAAGATATTCTAGATATTCCATTCTACCATTATTACAAGATACTCTAGATATTCCAACAGGAATTATCTATCATAAGTCATACTTTGGTAACCTCATCAATGCTGTGAATAATCATAATCTTTCTGTGAAAAATTTTATTCTCTATTAGGAAATAATATTTTATTGGTTTACTTTCTAGCATACTAAAAGAAATTAGATTTTGAATATTTCCTCTCGACCCAATTATTATATGGGGTTATATATATACATATATGTATGTATGTATGTATGTATGTATGTATGTATGTATGTATGTATATACACACATATAATTATATACGTGCACACACACACACACACATATATATATATATTCTCTATATGTTGCTTGGTTCACATCATTACGTGTTCTGTCTCTCTTATATATTTGTGATGTTATACCTTTTGGATGGTTCTCTTATGGTTGTAGGTGTTGGGGGCAGCAGTCAATGTCTATGCTAACAAACACAAAGAACGGCCTGATCGCCTCATTGATATGTTAACTAGCAGCCACAGGTAATTGTTTGTTCTTTATGACCTTCCAGAATTCGAGTTGAATGAGGAGGGAGTGCTCTGATATCTGTTGGTTATTGATTCTATAATATGCTTATGATTAAGAATCAAATCTAATCATGAAAAAAGGTGGACTTTCACTTCATACTTACTATTAGGCAACCCAAAAAATTCTACTAGTATAATTGACTCTCAAGCATAATGATGGTAGAATGGGTTTGCTCTACTTTGTCCTATTGACATATACAAGTGAGCTCCATCATTGTCATTAACTTGCTCCATACCTCATGTTGGTTTAACATCATTGTCATTCACTTGCTCCATACCTCATGTTGGTTTAATATCTCTTCTGAAGTTGGGATTTTGATATAATTTTTCAAGCTTGTTGAGTGGTTATTATTAATGTGACCGGCTAACTTTACATATGAATATGTGTGGAAACGCAACTTAATTTGCAGTTTATCAGGAAAAACTGGTTTGAAGTATTTGGAAATGTGTTTATAACTGTGTGTACGACAGTATGTTGCAAGATGTTCCTGGACTTCTTGGCAAAGCCTTATCTACTAAATTGTTCTTTGGTTAATAAGGGAAGATGCAATTGTAGAGCAACATGTATGCCATCCACCCATAGATGTGGGAAAAGTGAGGGTTCAAAATGTTTTAGATTGCAGAAGTGTTTGAATAATCCCCATCTGAATGCAATGCTTATGTCCCTAGGCGTTAGATTCCTCAATAACCCCAGCAAGCGTTATTAAAATTAAAGCAAGAAAGCAAAATGAGTTGAGTCAATTGTTAATTTGTTTTTACCAAACCCTTTTTTTGGGGGTGTTATTTGGGCCTTGCAGGAAGGTGTTAGCATGTGTGGTCTGTGGCCGTCTCAAAAGTGCATTCCAGATTGCTTCTCGAAGTGGAAGTGTGGCAGATGTTCAATATGTTGCACATCAGGTTACTTTGTCTTTATCTTGATTTGTAGTGGGTGTACTTTATTTTTGTCCTCTCCCTGCATGGGAGAGAGTTAACTTGACATACATTGTTCGAGCCTCTAACCCCTTAAGTTTTAAGATGAGTTTCTCTTTTAATTAATATAAGTTGATGGATGAGCCCATGAATCATGATAATTTAGGTTCTTCGTTAGCAAAAACTAATCGAGAAAAATGACAAGTAGATACGTTCCTGAACTATTGATGACGAGTACAATCAATATGAAATGAGATCTATAAGTGGAATATAAATTAATTACGACAAGGTCAGAATGATTCTCTTTTATGCTGAAGAAATCATTAAATCCTCTTTATAACTTTTATTTCCTTAATTGGTGCAGGCATTGCATGCTAATGCGCTTCCTGTTCTTGATATGTGCAAACAATGGTTAGCTCAATACATGTAACCATTACTCAAGAACAGATCATCGATTATGGCCTCAAAGTTTGTGTTGCAGTCATTGATGGTGGTGGTGTAACTCAAAATGGAGTCGATCATTATAAACAAGCTGCTCCAAGAATAGATAAAGGATGTATCCCAATACACGATCGTTCAATTGGTTTCTCAATTTGGGCTTGCGGCTATCTAAACGTGAGATGGAATTAATGTAAAGGGCTTTTTGGTTTTAGTGATGTAATTCTACTATGTAGAACAATGTAGCTTTACAGACTGTATATATTTGTATAGTCGTATGAGGCAGCCTGAGGAAGGATAAAGGGGCATTTTCTCAGCCTAATATTTGACTTCTTCTGGATAGACATTTGTAAATTTATTAATGATTTGCATAATCATGTGGGTTGAGTTGAAACAATCACAGTAATTCCTTGCATATATTTACCATTACCTTTGTACTGAATGCTTAATTTGTTCGATGAACATCCCTATGACAATGTATGTTGTATTGTAAAGTATCTGGTACGCTCAATTGATGTAGATTATGATGGAACCAGGTAATACATATACAATTAGAAGAAAAAGGTAGGTTTGTCTAACCAACTAAAATTAGTAAGACGAAGTTCACATGACCATGCATAGATCTTATAAAAATCTTTTGTATGAAATTTAACACAACATTTGTATAAAATAAAAATAAATAAATAAATAAGTCGTTGACCTGAAACGAATCATTTGCTAAATCTATAAGAAAGCGAGGTGTTTAAAAATGTGGAACGCAAACCGAGGGAAAAAAGCTCTGCAATATCACGACTCCATTTTTCATGAAGATAATAATTAGTATATCAAGATATAATCAGAATGGATTAATTAAGAGAATGGTTAATTGCAATTAAAATTAGAGAAGAAACATTCATTAAAAAATTATTGCGGTTTACTGGTTTGACATCTCTCACACACCAATGCTTGCTTATTTCGAGTTTCCGACATCACGTAATGATGGTTCAATTATGACTAATATAGAAATGTATAGCTAGGCTCAAGTGCATGTATTGTTAATTTCACAGCATCAACATAATAAATTCCATGAAAAGATATCGTCTTTAAATAGACATATATAATTTAGTAATAGATAAAGATAAGTAGTCCATAAAGTCAGGGGGAGAGAGGAAGGGATGTACCACCAAGTCAGCGCTCCTAGCTATTATAAGTATGTTATCATCTTGAAGAAAACTCTATACATGACAAGAAATGCCATCAACTCATCACTATTCCAATATATATTTATATCAAGGAGTATGATATAAATTATAAAAATCTAGCCACCACCTTATATATAACTATTGTTCTTTGTCAATATCTAAGTTAAATCAAGAAAATTCTCTCTCTCTCTCTCTCTCTCTCTCTCTCACACACACACACACACACACACACACACTAATCAGAGAACTAAAGAAGAGTGAGCATATTTATAGGGAGCTTAGTAATAATATATATATATTAAGGAAGATGTCTTCAGTGACAAGGTCGGTGGCGCCGGCACCGGAAAGGAGGTGGGGGGCGCCGTTGGTGTACCCCCGGGGGGAATCAGGAGGATCGAGTGGGGGGGAGATAATGAAGAACGTCATAACCTCTGTTTCAAGCAGTCTCTTACCAGCTTTTGGGACAGTTGTGGGTGATGGATCTCCACTTCTTGCTAAATATATAATCGCACCTTATGACCGTAGATACAGGTAATTAATCAACCTCCCTCTTCAATTCTTTCTTTATTTTTATCTTTCAATCTTTCTCAATTTATTACTATCTCTTCTTCCTACACATACAAACTAAAACAAAGACACATTTTAAATTAAAATAAAGTATCACACGTTCACACTTTTATTCAAGTGTCAAGTATTAACCACAAATATTTTAATATAACTTAACTTTTAACGAACATGGTACTTTTTGTAACAAAAGAAATAATGGGCAAAATTTGTCATTTTATCCTAAAAAGTTTATAATAGGTCTCTAATTTAGAATGGACAAAAGAATTACGTCTCTATGGGGTATAATTTAGCATGTTCATGTACTTTCTTTTCTTAATTATTTAATCATATATATATATATATTCATGATAATTTGATTTATATTTTACAAGTAATTAATTAGTTATACAAAATTGATGAATAAGATTGGTAAAAAACTTCTGGTGCCTCACACCATTAATTGCAATCTGTAAACTGTTCATATAAAGAAAGAAAATTAACATAGAAATTAGTGATGAAATGTGGAATCTTTTAGCGAGGCTGGGGATGAGACAAAATGATTGAAATATTTTTATATCCATGTTGTGTACAATCACATATGATCTATCAGTAACCTTTTGGACAATCACATAATCGACAAATGAGTTGATTGACTTCTCGGCCAAAAACTATAGAATAAAACAAAAGAAAAACATATATATATATATATATATATATATATATATATATATATATATATAAAATAGTAGCAGTGGCCTAAAAATTTTAAGGGCTCTTGTTTTACACAGACTTGGATTCGTAGCTGGACATAATTTGTTTTGGCCACACAAAAAAATAATTGAAAAAAACTTTGTCATTAATAGTATATAAGGCACACAAAAGGCAATTAACTTGTCATGAGAGCACATACCACATCAAGCTTAAATAGAAAACACACGTAAATTATTTTTTATTTTTTTTGCGGGACCTGAATGAACAAAAATCCCAATAACGTAATTAAGGTTTTGAAAAATTAGCAGTTTACAACTTATAATTCATTACTAATTAATTAAATGTCATCTCTAGCGACAAATAAGTGTAATCTGCTAATTTTTCAAAATCTCAGCTGAATGCATGAGGTATTTTAAAGTATGAAGTTAAAGATTGTATTTGTTGGGTATCTCTAGTTTCATAAATGAAGGAATAATCAGTTTTAGTTGATTGTGATGGATGCAGGTGGTGGCAAACTTTTCTAGTTGTGCTAGTGATATACTCTGCATGGTCATCACCATTTGAGCTAGCCTTCAAAAACATGGCTACTGACTCACTTCTATATGTTGACTTGGTTGTCGACGCCTTCTTCGCCGTTGATATCCTCCTCACTTTCTTTGTAGCTTACTTGGACAAATCCACCTATTTGCTCATCGATGACCACAAGAAGATAGCAATAAGGTACATTATAATCTTCATCTTTATGTTCTTCCATTTCCATTAGCGAATGCCCCAAACAAGGCTAGTTTAATATATATATATATATATATAAGCCCGTTGAGGATATTATAAAAGTGAAACAGTTGGTGCCAGAGTATTAATTGTCGCATAAAAGATCAATGGTATGTCCTTCTCCTTTTTTTAAAATAATTTATTTTTCTCTTGTCAGGTATGTGACATATCTAGGGTTCCCCATGGATGTAGCTTCAACACTACCATTTCAGCTCATATATCGAATCTTTGTCGGTCATATGCACCATGGAGACATCTTTGGTTTCCTCAACTTGCTCAGGCTCTGGCGACTGAGGCGTGTTAGTGAACTTTTCTCAAGGTAAACATACATGTTATCTAATATTTTCTGCACCTCCCCATCACATATAATTTCAAGGAAACACTTGCAAGAACCAAATAGTGACATAATTAGAGCGATATGCATCACAATGACCTGTTTATCATGATCTAATCAGCCCTTGTTTCAACCAGGCTAGAGAAAGACACCCGCTTCAGCTACTTCTGGACAAGATACTGCAAACTCATTGCAGTAAGTAGTACTTGCCTACAACTGCCTCTATTTTGCTCAAGAATCAGACATCGATTAGGACAGATGCAGAATGTTTCTCAGGCTACGCAACCATTTTTAGAAGTTTTTTCTTTGAAATATTTCAGGTGACATTATTCGCAGTGCACTCAGCAGGTTGTTTCTACTTCTGGCTTGCTATCCATTATAAAATATCGAAGCATACATGGATTGGATCTCAAGTTGCTGATTTTAAGAAAGAAAGCATATGGTTGGGATATACCTATTCGATGTACTGGTCAATTGTGACACTTACAACAGTTGGTTATGGAGACTTGCATGCTGAAAATTCAGGGGAAAAAGTTTTCAACATCTTCTATATGCTATTTAACATCGGCCTCACTGCATACTTGATTGGAAATATGACCAACCTTATTGTCCACAGCGCTATTAAAACATTCGCCATGGTAATTCTCTCTACTTTTATTTGAACATCTGGAAACTAGCCAAAATGTAGCATATTATAAATACCAAAACTTTAAAATGGTAAATTGATGCTTCAACCATAAAAGATTTATATAAAATCTAAAAGTTTAGCTATCGGAGATGTATCAGTTAGTGTACGATTTTCTGACAATCACATTGCAGAGGGATGCCATCAACGAGATCTTGAGATATGCAAGCAAGAACCGCCTTCCAGAAGGCTTGAAAGAGCAAATGCTGGCGCACATGCAGCTAAAGTTCAAGACAGCAGAACTACAACAAGAAGAAGTGCTTGAAGATCTACCCAAGGCAATCAGATCTAGCATTGCTCAGCACCTCTTCCATAAAACTGTAGAGAACACCTACCTTTTCGAGGAAGTTTCTCAAGACCTTATCGGGCAGATGGTAAAATGCACGACATGTTATGCTGTCGTCATAGAATGAGAGTAACAATTTGGGATTCTGCAATTATTAGTATTCTTATCTAAGAAGTATACCTATTGACTTGCAGGTTTCAGAAATGAAAGCAGAATATTTCCCACCAAAGGTAGAAATTGTGTTACAGAATGAGATACCAACAGACTTCTACATTATAGTATCTGGAGCAGTGGTATAACATTTACCGTAATTTATCACATCTAAATCAATTAATTTTCCAAATCAACATCTAACAATTTAAAACTACAGGATGTGCTGACACACAAAAATGGGATGGAGAAGGTAAGTTTGTCCAACTTTTATGTAACATATTAGGGAAGTAGTACAGAAAATATTTTTAAAATCCAAGGAAATACATGTTCACCCTGAACCGTTCTGCTTTTGTGTTGCATTCTTAGAATATCAACCAAGTTAAATTTGTTGTTTTGCCAGTTCATAACAAAGTTATCTTCAAAGGATATGTTTGGGGATATAGGGGTGATTTTCAATGTGCCCCAGCCCTTTACAGTGAGAACCAGGAGGCTTTCTCAAGTAATTCGGATTAGTCATCATAATTTCAAGGATATGTTGCAGCCACTTAGCAACGATAGCAAGAAAATTCACAGCAACTTCGTTCAGGTTTGGAAATTATAGGTTTTCTTCTTCTTTTTTTAGCCTTTTGTCTTCCCATTTACTAATATCAGTAAAGACTTTCTTCAAGCAAGTTATAAATATCTTGAAAGAATTGTATAAGCATCACTGGTTAGCAATATTAAAAATCTCATTCTTTCTCATACATGAGTTGATTTACCACAAATTAATAAGAGTTGGTCAACTCTAGGTTTCATTTGGGTATAATATTTCTTAGACAGTAATTTTGATATGCATGCAGTATTTGAAGGGGTTAAAAAAGGAAGTGCTGGATGAGATACCATTTTTGACAGATATGCTTTCTGACCTGAATATACAGGTATTTCCTCATATATTATCACATTTCGTACTGCATTGTGAATGGTTGTGCTTGAGAACCCTATAGACATAACATCTTTCAGATGGTTCTTTTCACATTTGATGGCGCATGACTACTAGTGGCGATGCATTAGCATCCTCACCTTTGAATCAAAAGACATATTAGCCTCGATCTCAAAACTGGAGCTAACGCTATTCAACTTACATATATATATGTATACACACATATATATACTGTTGCAGCACTCAGGATCGGTTGAGGAATTGCAAGACCATGAACCATCAATATACGGTCAAGGAGAACCTACAGAAGGTGAGTAATCTATATATGGCAGTTTTTGAAACGTTGAGAGTGTAAAAAGCCATATATAGACATTAATAATGCTACAAATGATGAACCTATTAATTAATTAATTGTAGCTTCATGCTCTATATATTTTGATTTTGCAGGAGCAGCCAGAAGTAGTACATTTGGAAGCACATTACCCATGAGGTTGGTAATTCACGGGCATCACCCGGATGATAAAACTGCAGAAGAAGATCATGAGGAGGAAACTGGAAAACTTATTCATCTGCCCCAATCAATACAACACCTTCTCGATTTGGCAGGTGAGGAATTCAATCCACTCCTTCCACCAAAAACTTAGAGAATTTTTTTTTAAAGCAAAATTCAGAAAAGATTAAAAGTAATGTAGGTAAACTGGTGGTATGGATTTAATCATAAACTATCAAAATTAATTAAGTTGCATGTGGTGGTGCAGAGAAAAAGTTTGGGAGAAGAGGAAACAGAATAGTAATGGGGGATGGCTCTCAAGTAGAAGATTTGAGTCCTATAAGAGACAATGATCACTTATACATCTACTGATCGATTAATACATCCCATCCCCATCCACCAACTCATCATCCATCTAGTACATATATACTATATAACTCGGTTATATATGTGATCACCAATGTAAATTTAATTTACATAAGTGTAAAATTACTTTTTTTTCTTTTTTGCAATTTTATTAATTTCGTAGATGCATTTATTAGTTCCTTATTTAGCACTAGTTTGTGTTGAAATTAGGCATGCATGTAGAGATCAGATGGAAACTAATTAATCAATCTTGCGGAGGAAGAAAACGGGAACAATTAATGGGGGAGACGACGTGCACATAGTCAATCTCTTGAAAACTTTTTCCACCAATCATCCATTCGCCCACTGCCTCTGCCATTGTCTGCATATATGCTTTCCAAATTAACATAATTCATTTCATTTTTAATTAATTGTTTGAAATATATATATATGTGTGTGTGTGTGTGTGTGTGTGTGTGTTTTTGGGTTGGGGGTGGATGAGAGTGTGCGTTAGTAGTAGTGATGTTACCTTATGATTGAGTGTCGGAACATTCTTGCCATGCCATATTGAGTATTGGGCTTGACCGTGGGCGACGCAAGAATCAATGAACATTCCTCTAAATGATCCATTTCTCTCCCTAGGCAGTTGTTTTACCAACATAGACCTGAAACCTGCTAGAGTGAGAGAAAGAGATCATCAAACCTCTTAATTAACGTTGCAATTTTACTACTGCAAAATATATTATATCTTATACAACATCGTTTTAAATTATTCTGTGTCTATTTATAATTCTTTGTTAACTAACACTAAAACCTTATTAGGAGTGGCAACCTTAGAATAATTTGTAGTAGGAGATGTAACGGAGAATACTGCAGTAAATCTCATCTCGTTATTAATTACTCTGCGTTCATCTACCTAACTTGTTTCATCCTTTAAATTAATAAGTATATCTTTATTTTCTAGGTTAATTATGTAAGTAGTTGGAAGGGGTCGACATTTAACTATTTATGCCTAATATAATAAATTAACTATATGGATCAACAAAAAAAAAAAAGTAGCTACTATTCTAGTAGTAATAATTGAACTGAATGAAGTGATTTACCTATGTACGTACCTTTCCATATACTGATTTGAGTGGATGAGCACATCCCAATGTTGTTCATGCACTCCCTCCATTGTCGACTCATATTGGGCATAAAAATGTCACTGAGCTGGACCACGGCATATATATATATATATATATGTATGTATGTATGTATATATGTGGGTGATTTATTGATGATTGAATTTTAAAAGTACGTACCTACATATATAATAAAGAGAAAATATATGTACGTACATACAGTTAAATGTTGGTTTAAAATATTAAAAAAGTCAAATTAGAGTGTAAAGGATTGAATGACTGACCTGGTGATAATCATATACGGAATTTGTAAGAAAAATAGGTATTTTGACGTGTGGAAGGACATATGGAGGAAAAAAACACTGGAAGCAAGAAACCAATAAAATTATGTTACAATTAAGTTTAGGTGTGTACGTTAATTTTTTTATGATAATTAAGATGGATATATGGATGCTGCAAATATATATATATATATATATATATATATATATATATATGGTAATTACGTGCATATATATCATGCAACATATGCATACACTATACTATATACTATAGGAGTAGTCGATCCGTTAATGGATTATATATATATAGTTAAGTTGATCAGAAAGTAATTAATTGTTTTCACTATTATATATAGATGTGTACATACCAAAGTTTTTGGCTTCACAACGGAGGTGCACGACTTTGGAAGATACTTAACTAATCTCTGTCACAAGATGTACATAAATATTATTAAATCAATTAACTGGAGTATAAATTAAGACATGTATATATATATATATATGGAGCGATTGAGAATACTAGTTGTAATTAATTCATACATACATACATGTAGTTTAAGTACGTTTTGAATATATGTGGTAAAATAGTATCCACCATAATAATCTTTCCTGCGCACACATCACATATATATGCAATAGGTTAATGTAATAATAGTAGTAATATTAGAAAGAAAAAAAGAAGAAATAGTAATATTAATATTAATAGAAGAAGATGTATATACATACACATGAATAGCATAAGCAGCATCAGAGAGGCATTTGAGTTGGAGAGTAGTGGTGGTGGTGGAAAGGAAAGATGTAAATCTGTTACAGTTGAGTATTGCACCTATTCCACCTGCTGATGACCCCGCAAGAAGTGCCTGTTGTATGTAGTAAGTTCATACACATTTTCATCCATCACTCATCACATTTATATGGTATCTTAATTCTATACATATATATCTGTGTATATATATATATATATATCGAAGAACTAATATTTCCTTACGTACATGTGTTGCATTCTGCATACCCTTTCTTAATAGTTCCTTTACAATTGCTTTGAAAATTTTGGCCCCTCTATATTGGAGACCGTTATTCTGCATTAACCCATACACATGTAGTATAAATATATATACACATATATATACATATATATATATAGGAGTACGTAGCTTAATTAATTACGTACGTACCGGATCCAGGGTATTTCCCATATAAGAACCTCCATCACAATATCTGATAAGAACTCGATTCCAATTATAGAAGTCTGAAATTAAAGATCGATGCTAGCTAGCTACATCAATAAATTAATTAAAATTGAAAGTAGTAGTAGTTTTTAGTTATGTTTTTGTACGTTATATATCAATTAATCATACAATTATACATACATACATACATATATATACATACATACATACATATATATATATATATATATATATATATATATATGGATGGATGGAAATATATTAATATTTATACAAGGATTAAATGATGGTTTGTTAGCTAAAATGCCACTGAAATTGGAAGGAGTCATGCTGTAGGAGGAAGCCAAATACGGCCTAGTCCGCAAACGAACAACACATTCTTCGCTCGACGAACACCATCCCCCTCCCTAAACAAACATACATACACACGTACATCAACAATACATACACATGATACACACACACACGCATATATATATACACACATCAACAAATGAACCATGAATTCCTTTAATTAATAATAATACAGTACGTACTAGCTTAATTAATTAATTATCTACAACAAATTAATTAAAAGGAATTCATTCATTCATTAATTCTTAATTTAATGAATTAATATATTGAGTGATCGACGTTTATATATATACGACCATACCATATATATACATGCACCTAGCTCACCTCGAGAAATATGATCCATTTTTGTTTTCCATTTCCCACGCCTTGATCCAACTGGTATGCACCAGGACTCCCGTCCATACATACTGTGCATCATGTACGTAAACTAGGTTATATAGAATTTGGTTGAGCTGTTTTATTTCTTTTTTCATTCTCTGTTCTATTATTTCTTGTGTTAACAAGTGATCTATTATTTAATTTTCTTCAACTATAAAACTATTAACTAAGAGGATCCATGTGTCAACTCTAGACGGAACGAACCAGACGATATAATACATGACGAAATAGTTCATCCATCACTATCCACTTCCTACTACATATATGTAGTAGGAAGTGGATAGTGATGGATGAACTATTTCGTCATGTATTATATCGTCTGCTTCGTTCCGTCTAGAGTTGACACGTAAATCCTCTTAGGTAATAGTTTCATAGTTGAAGAAAATTGAATAATAGAATATATATATATATGTGTGTGTGTGTGTGTGTATAATTAATTATAGACACACGCACAATCAGACGCTAAAGGTACGCAGTTGAAGAACAAACCTGCTCCTTTGCTTTTAGCATGTTCGACGAACGTAATATCAACACCAACACTTAATGGAATCAGCAAAATCAGAATGCATATGTACACCCTGTCAAATGTGCGTGCAAATTCTATCAATCATTTAATTGTTTTTCTTAATATATACATTACAAAAAAAGTGGACAATTGCTACTATTTCACGTGACATAGTTTGACAAACCATTATAATTATTATACCTAAACATAACAGTTATACAAACCGTTACATTTGGTCAAGGTTCACGATCTCCTACCATGGCTTCAGACAACCCAAAAATTTTTAAATCTTTGTACACAATGATTTAAGTCTAGGAGTTAAAATTT
Organism: Centella asiatica; assembly: GCA_014636745.2. NCBI lineage: Eukaryota > Viridiplantae > Streptophyta > Magnoliopsida > Apiales > Apiaceae > Centella > Centella asiatica. The sequence goes on from CM025786.1 coordinate 62,249,350, forward strand.
TAGGTACTAATTACTATTTAAAATCTAATGAAAACATCAAAATCTATAAAAATGGAACTTTCTAGCGTGTGTGGTAATTCTCGACAACTCGCCGGAACATGTATTGCCGAAAAAAAATGAGTTAAGTAATTAAGTCAATGGTATTAATTTGTAACAGTTACAATAGAAGCCTTAGTAATTTATTTAATTATTGTTACAATAGATGCCTTAGTAATTTATTTAACTTTTGTTATAATAAAGGTCTTAGTAATTTATTTAATATTTAGATGTAACACTTTTAAACTGATTCTAAAACCGTTATATTAATTTAAATGTCACAGTTGCTAAACAGATACCAAGCAAATACGACCGCTGCAAAGACCCGGTCAAAAACTATGACATTATCCATATTGAAATGTTTTTAGGGCTTAATATAACAGTTTTTGGCCGTCTCAGTTGATGCATTTTTTTGTAGTGATAATTAGTCTTAATATCTGATCAGCCTTGAGTATGGAATGGCAATACTACGTACGTACCACATTGAAACTAGTTACTAATTTTTTGAGTTAGGAGAAATAACTATCATCGTTTCATCAAGGGAAATATACTATATCGATCTTACATACATGCTCGATCTTATCTTTATTCTTATTGAAAATATTCAAATTGCATGTATTTTTACACTGGCTAGCTGTTACATATTCATAATTATTTATTTATCATTTCTCTAAGCTAAATACGTACTTATATATAAAAAACGTAAATCAATTACCTGATAGCAGTACCTAATCCCCCTTCACTTACGCGTCTACTTTCAAATAACCTCCATTGGGAAGCTGAAAAACCATTAGAAGATACATATGTACATCATTACAAATTTATTTCCAAACCGACACTTCTAAAAACGTGAATGAACAAAGCACGTGAGTGTGTGTGTGTGAGAGAGAGAGAGAGGTACCAGAAGCAAGAACATTAGGTGTAGCCATTGTTTAGAACTCTGGTTAGATATCAAGAAGATTTGGTATATCGATCGCAATGGATTTGCTTATGGAGAAATGAAAGGTGAGACATTATTTATGCGTACATCTGGGGGAAAAATAGTGATTTTAGAGAGAGAGAGATGGAGGGAAGAGGCTACGGAGAGAAATTTACCTCTAGTCATTGTCCTAAAAATCCCCACCTAGACAATCCGATAGGCAACCATCTAACCGCCGCCTAACTCCTTAATCAGCTTAACTCCAATTAATGTCAAGCATCAATGTCAACTCAACCCAGGCGTTAAAGGTTGTTTTACCGTCTAAATCCATCAAACGTTTTTCACAACATTATTTTTAGTGTAATTTTTTGTAAATAAATTTGAGATGTTTAGGAATCTCTTTTTTTTTTTTTTGGCTAAATGCATGTATCGGATATATATGTATTTGGTCATTGTATATATTTAGATGATTTTCTTAATGCTAATTTTAAGCACATTAAAATTTTGATATGAAAAAAATATTAGGTATATGTACGTTTCGTTAATGGAATTCTTTGTTTCATTAAGTATAAGTACAAATGCATCGTATTCCTGTGGATGGTAGGGCAGAAATTGAGCAAAAATGGTTATAGTATATATACTGTCTATAACTAGTAGCAGATAAATAAGGAAAGTGGCTTAATCTGAAACATAGAATTGAACTGGTGCGGGTGCCTGCTAATTATATATGTATCTCTCACCTACTAATTCTAGTTTAGGCAAATGTAAACACTAACACGAAAAGAATATCTTTTTGATAAAAGTAAAAACAATTAATCGAAGTTCATGAACCGGCTATATCAGTATTGAAATTTAAAGTTCCTGAAAAACTTTAAAAATCAATATGATGATGATGATGATGATGATATATATATATATATATATACACTCCTTTTTCTGAGAAGCTTCATATATATTAATTTCGTGGATTTTCAAATTTCCATTGTCGTGAAAAAAGAACTTTTCGACACGGAAAAGGTGATGAGATATGTTCTCGGCATTTATGGTATCCAAGAATTCGTCAACAAACACTCTCCTTTTTCACTTACTAAACTCAAAGATTGTTTTAATTAGTTGAAGTTATGGGGCGACATTGACTTGTCCTCCGTGTTAGTATATAATATACTACGTGTGTTTATATACACACACACACATTAACTTGTATAACTTTTTCCTTTTTCTTTTTTTTTTTTGGCAACATGTGTTATAACTTATCCAGCTGTTTTCACTTTGAGCTGTGCTATTAATTAATTACAGCCAACTACTAATTTAATTATAACTGATTTATATATGTAATTTTCTTTAACCAGTTATAGTAATTTATAATTATTTTATGATTATTAATTTAATTATTAACTGCTTTAATAAAGTTTGTTTCAAAACTCAATTGAATTTGTGCTGGATAACTCTTTTGAATTAATATATCAATATGGATAGGTTTTAAAATGCTAGAAAACATTATCAAATTAAAATGCTAATATTCATCTGAATGCAAGAAGTTTTTACAATTATATTTTATATGTATACGAACTCCAATTCTTTTTCATGAACGAATAAAGCAACTGTTTATACTGGATCTGTGTATTTAAAATATAGGGAAAAGGGAAAGTGTAGAGCTAAGTAGTCGTATTGTATTTAATAGCCATGAAAGCATAAGGTCTTTGATTGAAGATATATAACACCTGGCATATAATGTAACCCAGTATGCTGTCAAATTGAAAAGGACAAAAGTTATGAAATGTAATTGTCTAATTCCAGAGCAGATTCGTGGCATACCAATATAAAGGCCAAGAAGATTAAATTTTTCGTATTTGTAAAGCATGAAGTTTGTGTTGAACCAGCTCCATATACAGCTTCTACAGGAGCACTAAGTTGATGAAGAGCTGAGAATGGAATTGTTCAATTTCATATATTCACCGCCAAATAAAATGGCAAGTCATGCTTCTAAAGGGATGAAACAATCCTGCAAACAAGTTCAACAAACAGTTTTTTGGTTAGATGCGAACAGAAATGCTTTAATCAAAATAAGACATAACAATATTGTACATATAGCTACCAAATATAGGAAGTCATGTATTACGACAGACACCATATCTGAAGCCAAATTTTCGAATCCTTCGCAATTTTGCAACTATCTTACAAGAACTATAACAACTGACATAATAAACACTAGATATATAAGCTCATAAACATATCAACTATTTGGACAAACTCAATTTGCAGAAACCAAGTTTTGATTTTTCCAATCTTTTTTCCTTAACTGTGGTAGACTGCTGAATCTGTCCGATCTTCATTCCCGACTCAGCTTGTACTTGTTGATTTAGCAATTATACATATTCTGTTCTTAAATGCACATTTGATGCAAAAACTACAATATCTTTTTAACTTAATGGTTACTATCATTACCCAGATGATAAAACAAAGTAGGTGAGGAAATTGGAAAACTAATCCATCTGAATTGATAGAAGACCTTCTGAGTTTGGCATGTTAGAAATAAGATTGACAGATATATACACACAAGCGGGCACGCACACTTTATCTATGAAAAATCTTCAGACATCAGTAGACTACAAATAATGTGGGAACAAATACTGTCGTATGCTCTCTGAACTAACAAGCAAATGCACCCCAACTAAATGAAAAGATTAACAATTACTTTATAGAAGTCAATATACTACATGAGCATTTGCAATTTGTCAATGCAATGAATTGAAAATTGTACTAAAGACAGATTTCTCCTCATGATAATACATAAAGTTCTTATATTTGCTGATACAGAAAATAAGTTCGGGATAAAAGGAAATATAAATTTCATGGCTAATGGCCCTCAAGTAGAAGACAACTCTGCTTTAAGAGAAAATGATCACTTATTTATCTTTTGAGAACTACCATAATATTTAGGTTCAGGCAACTCATTTCCTATGCTGATATGTGAGATTTGGAAGATAAGGACAGAAAATAACAAATACATGCATGTTCAAATATAACAGGGTGTAGACCCAGGGATATGAATGTACTATTGAATACTCTATCTCAGTCGTATTATTGATATCTTCTCGGTTACTAAGATTAATGTCTAGAAGAAAAAAGGGGGTAGAGCTTACAGCATTTCAGCTCATCTCCCTATTGTTTAGCAAGTCTAAAACTGTATAAGCAGCTTTCTGGAAACGGTCCTTTTCTTCCGCTAAAGTTTTCTTCCTCTCAAGAGCGGAGTCTTTGGACTTCTCTATTTCTTCCACTATTCGAGCAGCGTTTTGATCAATGTCCCTGTAAGGTTTTATGAAAAGAAAATGAAGTATTAGATGATCTGCAGAGGAATCCATTGTTAAAATGAAGAAATAAACATGGATGAAAATTCTTTTGACTTGAATGACAAACTGATAAACAAAACAGTGAGTGGCTGTGCAATGTGTGCATCGTTGCATGAATTGTAAGGGAAGAGCGAGATGGAGGACATCAGCTTTGAAACAACAGACAAGTAGAAACAAAGAAGTTTACACTCAAAAGTCAAAAGTAGATGCTAAGTCACAATAAAGCTCTCGACGAAGAAGAAGTGTGCATTCAACAGTCAAAATTAGAGGCTAAGTGGCAATAATATGTACGAATAACAATTTAAAGGCATTTAGCAGTGTGAAGCAAGTTGACAACAAAACTTAAGATACAGTATCCTGATCCTAAGAAAAAGCTTTAGATCTTCATTAAATTGTACAACTAGACACTATAGAAAGAATACCCTGCAATTAACAAAGCATGAAGCTTACTTGGTCATCTTTAGCATGTTCTCAATTGCGCCCTGCACCTGCTGCGATAGATCTGTACTCATATAACAATCCACATATTATATATCAGCACAAAGAGAAACACATGACAAAACATAATAGTTCAAGCACCGTTCCAAAATAAAGTATCAGACCCTAAATGCTAGCTTGCTAAGAATATCATAAAAGAAAATGACTGATCTATTATGGAACTCCACCATAACAAAAAGAAGGCAATAAATGACAACACTGTCATTAGAGAGAGGTAACTGCGAATCTCCACTGGTGAAGTTTTATCAAAGATTCAGTTTTCTTTAACATTGCAATAATAGAATTATGTAGAATGAACTACTCAATATTTATACATGATAATTGTTTCTTTACTGGTAACGAAATCCTCTGAACAACCTAGTGCCTCAAAAATGCTGTTACAGACAGAATCTTGGGTAGTCAACTTGGGGGTAGTATGATCTAGATCTCATGAGAATAATAGCTCAGAATTTGAGTTTCTTTTTACTGTACGAATGATTTGATGCTCATCAAACAACTGACAAGCCCACGAACCTCCAAACTGAAGGTCAAAAAGAAATCTATACTGCGTTATATGTTTCAAAATCAGAGAAAAAAATACCATACTAGAAGTACAATGTTCAGAAAGGAAAAGTTTGATGGGGAAAAGAGTACAAAAGAAATAGCAACAGCAAAATCCTCAGTTAGTTTCTGGATATACCGTTTCCTATTCTTCATCGGAATTCAGTTTCTAGAAGCAAAAACACAAAGGATGATCAACCTGAAATCCTATCAGTTGTACATAATTCAGTGAGAAAAGGCAATCAACAATACCGTTCATCAATAAGTTTAGACATAGCAGCACTTAACATCTTAATAGAACATTTGACAATTTGAGAGAATTTTGTCGTAATTAAGAAGCCAGAAATTCTGGTATTACATACTGAACTACAGTATTCACTTAGAACAGAACGATGTTGAGATGATTTTTGAGCAATTTCTTAAAACGGAGTAGTGTGTAATTAATGATGAGTAACATTTGAATTTTGAACTAAAGAGAATCAAATAAATCTTACACAAAACCTACATATCATATAATTTTATCTCAGTTTCAGTAAAAGACAGACTTCAAATCTGCGATCATAAACAATAATGTCAAATAACGTCACTGAATACACGTCCGATCAAATTGAGAAGCAATATTACGGTGCTCGAGTAATGTATACGTTTATATAGAAGGAGAAATCGGCAGTTTTAGAATCAACGTAGAGAAAATGATGAAATGCAATTCATCGGAAATTGATAAAGATGGATGAGATTAGGTCAAGTTGATAAAATTCAATGAAAGTAAGCAACAATATGCATAAAAATGGTAGCTAAACTAGCTTATCAATGGTATTATAATGGGGAGAGAGAGAGAGAGAACCGTAAAGGAGAGATGAAAGGTGAGATTCAGCATCTGAAGGATTAACAAGCTGACTATCGGAAGACGCCATTGCAGCCACCAGATTCTGAATGAATGAAGGTTGGAGAGAGAGAGAGTAGTTGTTGGTGAATTCAATTTTTGTTGGCTGAGCTCCACTTCAAGCAGGCGCGCGTCTTTTCTTTTATTCCCACCATACAATACAACAATCGCCTTGACCGACGGTTTATTTTATTAATTTGTTTAATATTCTAATTCCGTTCCTTTATTACTAGTCTACCTGAAAACTAATTTTTTAAATACGGAGGTTTTTTTTGTTAAAATCCAAGTTGATATCGAATTGATCCAAGTAAAATACAGGAAGAAAGGAAGGTATAAATAGATAAAAAGGAGGAAATTAAGTTGTTTATATTTTGTTACCAACCTATTCAATATATTTCTTCGTCGTCGTCGTCGGTCATAATATATACGGAGACTATGATAGAAACGGAGGAGACGTGAATATGACAGAAGAAGTAGGTGGCGATTCGTCGACGGTGACGGTGGAGGAAAACATAAACCTTGAAGAAGAAGAAGAAGAAATTATACTAAAGTATACCTAGTATTATATATATCGTGAATTTTCCTGATTCATCAGATTAAAATTGATATTCTTCTCTACGCACTCCTCATTATTACGAACAACTGTGTGAATAATTTGTAAAAGTTTACCTTGGTTTTCCATAATATTCTCCTATACTAGATATGATACATTATGCAAGCCAGTAAAGGTTTCGTATCACTCGCAAAATTTAGGTGCATTGCCCGATTGCCTAATTGCATATGCGAAACAACTACGTATTTCTTAAAACTTGTTGAATTCTTCTATTAAGTATTTTGTAAAACATATTTGTTTGATTGTCTTATAGAAATGGACGATAATATATCACTTTTAGTTGCTTATATTACGACTGAATTGATGGCATTGGATGACGAGAAGAATGAACATATTGAAGGGATGTCATTAGTTTTATGTTTCCATCGGTCTAAATAAGTATAAATTTTTAACATTACCTTGTAAATTTTATCGATAAAGAGGAATAAAAGACGGAAGTTAGCATTTAATATAAAGATAATATGAAAAATTAAATTATTAATACTTACGTTGAAAATATAAAGAACACATAAATATAAATAGTTTATCTTCTTTAAAAAGACATGGAGTAGTTGAATATACACCTTCGACAGATATAAAATGTTTAAAATGAATAATGTTTTGAAAAAATATCATGTATCTGACCATCGTTTCTTTTTGGAACTGTAGAGTAAATATATTTACACAAGTGCAGTAGCCAACATACAATTTTCCTAATTTTCTACGACAACAGAATTTTTCGTTACTTGTGATGTGACATGCATGCTCAATTATTTAATTACAATACTTGGATTAGAATAAGAACAAGTTTAGAAAATACTAATCGAGATTCCCCTGTGTAAGTAGTAATAAAATGATAAGTATATCGTCACTTAGCACGAGGAACAATTTAGAACGAGTAATATATGTTGGGCAACAAAATTCAAACAGCCTTGAATTGCTAATTCCTCTACTGTTACTATTTTGTTATTTTGTGAGCATTAAGAATTTGGTCTCACATTGTTTATTATGCACAGAAGACAAAAAGTTGGTTTTGAATTCTCCAATGCTTTGGGTGCATCTTGTTCTTTTAAGCTTGGCTTATATGTGTGACGTGACATAAAACTATAAAATACAAAATAAGAAAAAAAATTTGGGGGAGAAGAGAAGGGGAAAAAATCAGAACTTTGCTGTTGGGGGGGGCAGTTCTAGTCAGCCGGAGTAGTTGTAATCCTACATTTATTTATTTTTAGAAAAGGCAAAAAGAAAAAGGTTTGATTTTTATAACTGATAGATGTTTTATTCAAAAGATTTGGACAAAGAAAACTACTGGAGAGCAAACAAGTGCAAAAGAAGCAATGACCAACCCCGGGTAGAGAGAAGGAGACTGAAAACTCAGAAAAACACCACAACTGAGCAATAAAACGACTCAATTCCTCCTGATAGCACTGGCTAACCTAAACCAATAGGATGAAGCACAACTTGAGATGAAATGTCCATGACATGAGAATGGACGAAAAACCACGCAAATCTCCTGACAACAAGTTTAAAAGAAATCCAAAAATGAAACCAACTCCTTCCCTCAAACAACTTCCGTCTCCTTTGCAATACATAAAAAGTTTCAAATTTTAGTATGAAAATAAAACTTTCCTTCTAGCTATATTGGATATGCATTTTTTTAGTTCATATGAACTTTTAGGTTATAATATGCAATATTTTATTAGATTTTTTGTTGTAGCATATTTGTTTTTGGCATATACTTGTTTTAGTTAAGTTAGACATTTAACAATATTACGAATTATTATGATTCATTAGGATTTGTGTCTCAAATCCTTAATTGGTGTTGGATATAGTTATTTTTCCTACTAAGAGATGGTTTTCTTCAAATGTGTTTTCTATCATATATCAGATTTAATTTTTTTAGTGCCTATAAATACTATGATCTAGGATTATTTGAGTGTGTCTCCTTAAAAGAGAAGAGCGTTATTCAATATGGGTTTAAAGAGATTGAAAGTATCTCTAGTTAATATTGTGAGCGGGTTTGTTTTCTCTTGGTAACAATTGAGTGGGTGAGTTTGGTGTCTATCTTGTAAATTTTCTAGTTTTCATAGTGATATTTTTCTTTTTGTGTCCGTGATTTTTTTCGATTTTTAGTTTTTCACGTTAAATCTTTGTGTCGCCTTGATATCTATTATTTATTTTGTTGGTTGTGTGCTTGTTAGCTTTGCTTCTATTGTGTTATATCATCTAATATATTTTATAACATTCATGATTCTAAACCTTCTAGAATCAATTAATTCAATAAAAAAAAAAATCCGCCGTTTCTAAAGAAGTATTTAAAAGAATATATTCCATGTTACCTTTAAATTGACTTAAATAAATTAAAATTACTCGAGGGACAAAGTCATAACAGCTAGAGGGCGACATAAATAAATTATTTTCTTAATCTGCTATTATTGCCACCATTATCCCAGCTAGAAAAGATTCCAAAGAGTAGACATGAATGAATTTGACAAGATAATGTAAGAAACATAAACAAATAAAACAAACAATATTGTTTTGAACTATAATATTATTATGTCTACAATGATGAAAAATAATTCTTAATGGAAAAGGACACTCTAGTCCATGGCCGATTTAATTATATGTTTGAAGTTTGAGGTTGCACCACGACACCACAAAGTCCACAACATAGTGATATAAAATGACCCCATTATTTTCCTTTATGCTTTCTCCTTTGGGTCACTTTCTTTCCTTTTCTTTTTTTTTTCAGAAAAAAAACTTTATATTCTTTTTTAAATTAATGCTAACAATTTTTCTGGTGGGTTAACCACCCAACAAAATGATGATAAAACATCAATTGTACAGCAGAAAAAACAACTAATAATAAAAAAGAAATATACAACAATTTGTTGATAGATAGTAATAATAAGAAAAAGAATAAATTTTGTAAGATTCATTTATTTATGAATGGCTATACTTAGGATTAACACGTGTGACCGGGCCCACAGGTCAGAATTCGGCAATCGGATTCATCTATTTAAATGATTTTAAAAAGAGAAAAAGATATTTTAATATTTTATTATAAAAAAAATTCATTTTAGTCAAACAAATATTTTACACTTTCTTATTAGTATTTTTTATAGTAATTTTAATATTTTTTATAATAATTTTAATAATAAAATAAAATAAATAAAAAATTTACTTATTTAAATAATATTTTATGTATAAATACGCGCTAAAGTATCATGGACCTATTTAAAAAAATGAACTGCCCAACAAAAGAATACTTTCGGAGCAAAACCGTTGGATTGTATTGAGATCCGAGTTTTTTACACATACACGTGGCGGTAATCGCCAAGATTATGAAAAAGTTTTATACAGAGTGAAGTACTATCTATGGCTATTTTCATTTGCCATATTTCACATTTGTATTCCTCCGGATATAATTGTTTTATATAATATTGAATGAGAATTTTAAAATATAAATTTTATATTACTCTCACATTTAATATATTTTAATTTTTTTTAATTTTTAATACTAATAATATTTACTATAATAAAAAGAAATAAATAAGTTATTTTATATCAACATTATTATAAAAAAATGATAGCGTTAATATTTTTATATATGTATATAGATTTTTAAGATGATAAATAAAATTAGATCAAAGGAGTATGTCAATTTACTTTGTTATTTGTTCAAATATAATTATCATAATATAATATTTGAAGAAAATTTAAAAATATATTATATTTAAATTAGTTGTATTTAAAATACCAATTTAAATTTCAATCTTAATTCAATTCACTAATTTATTAAAGACCAACATAAATAAATAATTTTATATCAAAATTAACAAAATATTTCATATCTCATGAGCATAATAAAGGACAAAAGTACCTCAAAGTAAATAAAAGGCCGAAAAGACCCCAAACTCAGGTTATCAATTAACCCATGCTTAGGTTATACGTGGCACTTGACACTGACAATCGCATTATTAGTAACGCCTGCCGACGGCGTTTGATACCGTTTTACGGCGTTTTCACGATTCCGTTTTGATTACCTTTAATTGTAAAGTATATAATATTACAAGTTATAAAAAAGACAAATCTTTATCGTATAAAATTTTGTTGAAATCACAACATAATTTATATATTAAAATTTCGAAACATACTGATACAAACAAAATAAGAAGATAATTCCTTTGTGAACCAAACCAAATACGTAGCAATAAATCATAATGACCGGGTTGAAATGATACAAAACTTTCTTTGAGTTTTGGTAACGTACAAAATAGATGGAAGACGCAAATAAAACATGAAATAAATAGGAGCCACTCAAAAGGAATCCCACATGCATGACGTACTATTTGAGCATCTGAATATATATATATATATATATATATGGGATATATATATATATATATATATATATATATGGGGTTGATTCATAACTAACGTTAGCTGTGGAGTCTTTTGTAGCTAACACATTTAAAACCGTCGATAGAATAATCCAATGTTGGAGATTAAACTTAAAAAAATAAAAAAATCCCTTCCGCCAATCCCACCAGCGGAGCCAAATTTTATTTTTTTTCTCCTTTCACTAGTCTCACTGGCGAAAGAGTCAATTTTTTTTCAATCTTATGCTTGAAAATAACAAGTGTAATATATTATAATCATAGTATTTTATTAGAACTCAAAGTATTATAATATTTTATTATAATCATAATATTGTACTTAATTAATTAAAACAATAACTAATAATCATAATAATTATAGTATAATCATAACTCATATTAGATTACTAATTATCATTATGATTATATTATAATTATGATTAATATTATATTTAACTCATAGTATTATAATATTTTATTATAATCATAGTATTTTATTATAACTCATAGTATTATTTTAAAATACTTTGAGTTATAATAAAATACTATAATACTTTAAGTTCTAATAAAATACTATAATAATTTGAGTTCTAATAAAATACTATGATTATAATATATTGCACTTGGCGGAAGGGGCCAAAATTTTTTTTTTTTCCCCTTCCGCCGATGAGGGCGGAAAGGGCCAATTTTTTTCTTTTTTTTTTTTTGCCTTCCGCCAATTTTACTGGCGGAAGGAATATTTTTTTTTTAAATTTGATCTCCAACGTTGGATCATCCTATCGACGGTTATAAATATGTTATCTACGAAAGACTCCACAGCTAACGTTAGCTATAAATCGGATCTATATATATATATATATATATTTCAAAACAAGCTAGAATGTATAATAATGTCAAGTTCGTTCATCAGGCATGGGCTTGAAAATTATATGGCCGATGTAGAGTTTTAGTTTAGGAAACCAAAAAATTTTAAATGTGCAATAAAAACGAATTTGTTAATATGCTAATATATTATAGTTTAAAAAAAATATTAAATTCAAAACATACATAATATTACTCTCCTATTCTTCAATTTTCGGTTCAAAATTTATTAAATTATAATGCTCTCCGTTCCAAAATATAATAATATTTTAAAATCAGAAGATCTATAATACTCTAAAAATAGAAAAATTTATATATAACAGTAATTTTTACATACTTCATAATATTCACTTCAAAACTATTGAAATTTATTCTACAAAAGATTAATTTTTTAAGAGAAATTTGTTTGTAATATTCAATTAATGATAAAATAAGAGTATTGTAATAATAAATTATAAAAGTAATATCTATTGCACAAATGTATTAATTTCAAATTGAACTCTTTTTAAAATTAAAGAAGTGTATTTTTATTTTTAAAACGATAAAAATACTTTAGATATAATTATAAAAAATTCAGCTTCTTACACAGGATCTGCTCCGATGTGTGTATATATGTATGTGTGTGTGTTTTGTCCTTTTTCAATATGATGATGACATTAAATGGAACATGTCAAAAACACATGCATGTAGCTAGTAACAAAATAAATAAAAAAGCAATTTGGGTTTTTTGAGTGAGCTAGTGAATGAGAATAGTGCAAAAGAACACCGGGGTTGAATTGATAGAATGTCCTGTTTCTGCTTAAGGTAATTCAAGATGTACGTACTAATAAAGGTGGAATTAATAGAAATTATAAAATAGTATATATGCATATATAATCATGATCATGGTGTGAACTTGCGATTACCAAGAAAGGGTTTAAGGGAAGATCATTTCAAATCAGGGAATAGTCCAGGGATTTGGAATATAGCTTTAATGTTTCCAAATTTCTCTATTTTATACAGTATTTTTTATGTCATCTTTAGACATGAACTCCAAAAGACATATATATATATATATATATATATATATATATATATATATATATATATATATATATATTATGATATAAAAATAACATGCTCAAATATCTATAATAGTTTAATAGCATTCTCATACAGATATGAAACTCAATATGCTTTCCGTCTTTAGAAGGTGTCGTAAGAAAATTCATAAACTAAGGATGAGAAAAAACTTATTTTTATTTGGGAAAATCTCTTGTCTCGTCTCAAATTATATCACTTTTGCACGTTTGGTTCTTAAATAATTTTTACAATTTACTTGATACAAATACTTTTAAAAATATATGTACGTTCAGGACATTCCGTCAAATCTTTTATTTGAATTAACGGGACGTTAGATTAGAGGGATAAAACAGTCTTTTAACCTTAGCCAATGACAAATAAAATTTTGGAAAAACCTTTTCGTTCGTTCCCGAACTATATCACTTTTGCACATTTGGTTTCCAAACAATTTTTACAAATTACTTGGTACAAATACTTTTAAAAATATGCACATTCAAGACATTTCGTCAATTCTACGTTAAGTTCAACAAAAAATGCACATGTGTGACTCACACACATATATTTTAAAGGATAAAATGGTTAGATTATCTCATGCAAAATTAATATAATTCGGGGACTAAGCGTGCAAAATTAATATAGTTTGAGTACCAAGAATGCAAAATTAATATAATTCGAGAATTAAGCATGCAAAACTAATATAATTTGAGTTCATTTGATGAAGTGTTTCTTTTTTTTCTATAATATCGAACTATGAAGTACTTGCATAAAAAATATAACATAATATATTTTTTTGTTAAGTTAAGTTAAATAAAAGACAGGAAAAAAGATACAAAATTAATGAGAGACATCCCCTCGGCATAATAGAACAAAATTTTCTAGTTATGCGAAAAAAAGGAACAACTAAACAGACATCCCCTGACGGCCAAGAAGGAGGTAACCCCTAATGGACAGATTGTAATCCATAATGCACATTAAATCATCCCCTAATGCAGCAGTGGTATCCCCTGAAGCAGCAAGCCAGCCCCTGATGAACCAATTCCTAATGCAGCAAGTCAGCCCCTGATGCAGCAAGCCAACCCCGGATGCAGACAACCCCCGATGAACCAATCCCTGAATCAAACAACTAGCAACCCTTGATACAGCAGAGATCAATCTTGATTTCCCCTGATGCATCAGTGTAGTGGTATCCCCTGATACAGCAACCCAGCCGAGAAGAAGCCCTGAAGTAGCAGTGCAGTGCAATGGCATTTTCTAATGAACCAAAACACCCATAAAGCATTTATTATAGAAGCCCTTAGCTATTGAGTCGAGACCTGATTGTTCTGTTTATTTCAGTTTAATTTTAGAAATAATATTTATACATAGCCATTTTAGTCTTTATTACACAACATTTACACGCAACCACTTTAATTTGATATTAAAGAAAAATGGATAACTTCATAGTTTGACATTATAGAAAAAAGGAAACACTTCATCAAATGAACTCGAATTATATTAGTTTTGCACACTTAATTCTCAAACTATATTAATTTTGCATGCTTGGAACTCAAATTATATTAATTTTGCACGCTTTGTCCCCGAATTATATTAATTTTGCATGAGATAATCTGACCATTTTATCCTTCAAAATATATGTGTGTGAGTCACACATGTGAATTTTTCGTTAAACTTAACGTAAAATTGACGAAATGTCCTGAACGTGCATATTTCTAAAATTATTTGTATCAAGTAAGTTGTAAAAATTATTTGGGGACCAAACGTGTAAAATTGATATAGTTCGGGGACAAACAAATAAGTTTTTTCTTTTTATTTCTTTTTTGCTTTTGATATAATTTTTTGAGTGTGTGAATTATAAGTAAAGAGAAAACGATTGAGTTATACTGGTTAAAGTAAAAGAAAAATTTTAGAAAAAAGGTACACTTGACATTTAAGAAAAAAAATTATACTTTTAAACATCTTTTTAATGGCAAGTTTCTAGGTGTATTGAAGGCTGAGGTAGTAATACTAATTAGCGAATACTACTTTTTCTCTAACATATTATTGTCATATAGATCAGCCGAAAATATACATGTTAAACTTAATAACAATTATAAATACATACATATACATATACATCTACATAATCACACAGACACACACATATATATATATAAACATATCCGATATATGAAAATAGTGTCAAAGCGTATAAACTATTGTTATATTCTTTCTCGAAAAGAAAACTCACAAACTAATATTACCTGATTAAAGTTTAAAAAAGACATAAGACAAATTAAAGCTAATACTTAAAAGGTATTAACTTATTTATCTAGAAAATTGTACGACAAATTATGTTATATGATTTTTTAAAAACACGACTTTTGTGAAAATGGCAAATATTTTACTCCATAATCAGAACGTTTATGTTTCTGATTTAATTACTCCGTAAGTACTTTTTTACATACATTTGCACTTGCATTTCCCGATCAAAGCATCGTCCGCCTAAAAACTTTGATGGTTTCATCGGTTTTACCAAATAAAGTGATAATATACAGAGCGGACGGTGATATGTGTTTATGTGCCTCTATGGCTTTTAGTGAACAAAGTTGAGTAGAATAGAAGTTGAATTCAAATTCTTAAGTTTAAGTCAAGTTATTTTTTTTATGCAAACTTTAACATTTTAAAATAAACTCATTTATTATTGCAAAATCGATTGGATATACTTTACACGAATGAGGATGTGTTCGTTGATTTCATTGGTTATCGAATTTTTCTTGTGAAAGTGAGATGTAAATTTCGTATCTTGTAAATTAATAAATTATTATACAATATACTCCATTCGTTTCAAAAAAAGAGTTATATTTGGCAGGAAAAAATTGTTCTTAAAAGTTACATTTGAAAATTTTCTTTGTTATTTTATTGTAAATTAAAAAAATTTTAATTACAAATTTATATATCTTGTTATAACTTAAAAATTCATAATAAATTTTATGAGAAAAACTTATTATTTGTACATTTAATTCTTGGTCAAATATGCAAATTAATAATCATTAAAAGTTTAAATATTATTTTTTGTGTAGAACAAATGTAATAGTTATTAATGAGTGTATGAGTGAGAGTACATGGGTATTTACACAATGATCTCCTATGTCAAAAAAAAAACTACATTTTTTATGTTCATGAGTTTTGTTTTGAATGGAAAATAAAAGAAATGGTGCAAAAAGTTTTTTGTTATCCATTTTTTATGTTCGTGAGTTTCTATAAAAAAATTGCTAGAAAATATATGTACTTTCTTGTCAAAATTTTCTTCCTAACAATACATGATTTGATAGAAAAGAAAACTAAGAAAGTAATTAAATTAGTGTTTTTATTTTGCGCAATTACATGTAATGCTAATAAATTTAAGGAATAAACTTGTAAAAAATTAATTTATGTTTTATAAACTCAAACAAAACCTTAATAAAACCTTTGAGTTTTATATTCTATTTTTTTCTGTTTATAATTAAGTTATTTATTTTTTTAATCCAAAAATCACCGATATAATGTTAGAGCGTGTGGGTCCAGCCTTTTGAAAATGGGGTTTACTTGGATGGCGATTATTTGAGCGAGCATACTTATGTCTACGAATTAAATGGGCGATATAAACTCATAAATAGTAAAATTTAATTAATTATTTACATAAATATAAAGAGAAAAATTATAAATATGTACATGTTACGAATTTTTAAGAAAAAAATTTATCATTATTTTAACGGCGTTAGCAGAGGAGTGATGAAATAACGTCCCCGTTAAAGTCAGTGTCTTTAATCTGAATAAATTAAAGAGTCGGTCAAGTCAGTCAGTCAGTCATTCATTCATTCACTGGGGTCCACAAACTTTTTAGGGCCCAGATTTCATCGTTTTGTGATGACTCATCGTCCCCAAAAGTGTAAAAGCACAAACAAACTGAAAGCAAAGCAGTGTAGTAGTAGTATTCTTTTCTTTTAAATAAATATAAGTATACTAGTCTGTATTATTATTTTTCTCATTCCAATTACCACATGCCGTATACGTACTGGTAGTATTATTTAAATGGAGATAATTAAATGATGGAAATATTTTCTATCGTACTGCTTTGTGCTTAAAATTTCGCAATATTATTTCAAAACTTCTTACCTTCGCTTTATTATTTCACTATTAATTAAGTGAAAATATTATTGCTGAACTTTTAGAAACTTAAATGTCAAAAGTTAATATATTAATCAGAAAACACTAATCACTAGATAAACGAATGTAAATAAAGAAGATTGCTACATTTTAAACTTTTCATCCTAAACATATATATATATATATAAGAGGATTCAGAAAATATTCTTGAAATAATGTTTGAAGTTCATAAATAACTCTATAACACTGTTCATCTTTTGTTAATTTGGGTTTTTTTTTTCTTTTACATTGTTAGTTTAGAATACCATTTTAGTTAATTTAAAATATGTCACTCAACTAACATATGTAAAAGGAACGGATTATAAAGAGAACAAGAAAGTTAAGTGATTAACAAAATTTCTTCACAGCTTTTAAATCATAGATATATTGCTGTCTTTTATAATCTCAGTAATTTATTTTAACTTAAAAGTGATGCAAAATACTTTAAGATTTTATAATATTTAAGTTCTTAACTAGTATTGAATCTAAATAATTAATGAAATTCTATTAAGTAGGACTGTTTTATTTTACGTGACTCATCATTTACTGTCTATCTTATTTACAATGATTATCGGTCATTTGTAATTTTGAGTTTTATTGGAAGATTCTTCAAATGATATTTTGGTAGTAAGGATGACTCCTCCTTCAAAAAAACATAAAATAAATAAAATTAAAAGCAGAAGAAGAAGATGATCATTTCCGTTGTTTTAAAAACTAAATCTAATTTTTAAACACAAGTAAATGTACAAAATGCCAAGAAAATTGTGTGGACTGTACAGTATACCATACGTACAAGATTTCTAGAGAGAGAAAGAGAGATGAGTAATTGAGAAGCTCACTACTGCTCTGATTGTGATGCATGTAATAAGAAAAGAGAGAGAGAGAGTACTGCACAAGTTTTTCACCTCAGGGAGATACAGTGGTGGGTGGTTGTCATAACATTTCTTCTCACTTTATATCTATAGATTTTTACTGCATTTGGGGCCTTCATTTCTTCTCTCAAATCCATCGCATTTCTCAAGTTTTCAGAGAAGAAATCCAGGTGGGTGAGGGGTTTCTTCCCCTTTCACTCGCTCTTTCAGCGGATATTTTGTTACTCTTTTAGTTTAATCGAGTTATGTTACATTTCACAACCTTCGTTCTTGGGGTTTTGAAGACTGATTAAGGTTTTATCTGACTTCATTTTTGTCGTTGATCTTTGATTTTTAGTGAATGATTTAAGCATCGTTTATCGATTTCTTAGTCTATTCATCAGTTTCTTCTTCTGGGTATCTGTTTTTTGAAATGATTCTGTGCAATCCGGTGTAGATGATAATTTATGTTTGTTTGATTTCATCATTCCGGATTTGGAGTTTATTAATTGGAAACGTAGTTTAATATACTTTTTTATTTGTAACATTTTGAATACATTCAATCAAGCCATCTACATTTGGTGTATTTGTATTAGGCGATGTTAATTAGTCTTCTTGGATTCAAATGCAGTTAATCATCTGGGTTTCCTGAGATTTTAGGTTGTAATAAAGTTTATTGGTTTTATATCATTGCAAGCTCCAGAACAATCTTTTGGTTGATGTTTCAATAAAGTTATGATATTGGTTTGGACTATGGAGTCTCTGAACATCTTGATCTGTTTGTATTGTTATAAAGATATATGTTTATTTTTGCCTTTTGTTTATGATTGCAGCCCATTTATTCGATATTTCTCCATAATTTTCTTGATTGACAATTAAATGGGATGGTATCGGTTTCTGATATATGTACAGGGTAAATTGGTGCTTTCTACAGCTTTTGAGGTTTCAGGATGATGCTGAGGAAGAGGACCAGATCACACCAAAAAGATCAACAGATGGGTCATCTCGTGTCTGATGCTTCAGAATCCCAATTTCATTCTGATGCTTCAGCTCAGAAACACAAAACAAGTTCTTTTTTCAATGTCCCTGGTGTCTTTGTAGGGCTCACTCCCAAGGGTTCAGAATATGATTCTGTTAGAAGCCCCACTTCTCCATTGGATTTTAGGGTGTTCTCAAGTCTAGGCAATCCCTTTAGGTCCTCAAAATCATCCCATGAGGGGCAGCAGAATAGCTGGGCTTGCAGTAAAGTAGGCTTAAGCTTAATAGATTCTCTTGACGATGTAACAAATTCGGGGAAAGTTCTCCGATCATCCGATAGTAAGAATATCATTTTTGGAGCACAGATGGGGATCAAAATCCCTAAAGTACGAGGTCGTTTTGATTCTTTTGAGGCACCAAAGTCGCTGCCTAACAATCATGCAATTTTCCCTGCTAAGCAGATTGTTAAACCATCCAATCCCCGTACGGGAATTTCCCGTGTTCAATTTGAAATAGGAGAAGCCCCCTCCGAAGCCGAGTCTTTCGGAATGATACGGTCTTCATCGTTGGATTTTGGACATGCTGGCTCACAATTAAGGAACCATGGGACCAACTTCAGTTCTGGGAAATTTTTCTTGGAGATTGGTACAAGGTCAACGAGTTTACCTCATAATTTTGTTACCCGGAACCAAAATTTAAGCAGTTTGTCTGATGCAGAAAAGACCTCTATTCCAATCTCTGTTGGTAGTCACAACGGTTTTGTTGGTTCCCTCTCAGCAAGTGAGATAGAGCTTTCAGAGGACTATACCTGCGTGAGAACACATGGCCCTAACCCTAAAACAACTCACATATATGGTGACTGCATTTTAGAATGTCACAACAAAGAGTTGACAAACTTGTATGAGAACGAAGATCAGGGAATAGCATTATCTACTTCCATCAATAGCTCTGCTGTTCCTATTTCTTATCCCTCTAACATCTTTTTGAGCTTTTGTTATTCTTGCAACAAGAAGCTGGAGGGTGAAGACATTTATATGTACAGGTAAGCTAGAAAAATCTGCTAATTTCTTCGTTGTTTTCTTAGCCGCCAATTTTCTGTGGATTTTGATACGAGACTTGTGTTTATATTGCTGCAGAGGTGAGAAAGCATTTTGCAGTTGGGATTGCCGTTCAAAGGAAATTTCGGTTGAGGAGGCGTTGGAGAAAGCCAACAACAATCCTTCTGAGAGCTCTCCTGAATCAAACATCAGCAAGGAGCTTTTTGAGACTAGCATGTTCATCACTACATAAAGACCCTATGATTGCTTGCCAGAGCCACTATGCCCATGATTGATAAAACCATCAGATAGGTAGACACCCCTGATCATCTGTTTTACCAAGAGCTGTATATGTGCATCTGTTTTAGCAGCCATGGATGATCATGTGTTGATGGTTCCTTATTCTGATTGTGTCCAATCTTTCATGGTCTTAGTGGGTATTGGTTGCAACCACCTAATTTTGCTTCAAAAAATTCTGACAAATATATATGAGACTCATCTTAGTATTAATGAAGGGCATTGGCTGATTTTTCCTGCCTCCCATTTTTCTTTGATTCCTATTCTATCTTGGCAGGAGTTGATGTATGAGCCTCCATAGTCAAGTTTTACTATGGTTGTAAATGACCACCTTAATCAAAATAATGACTTCCTACATATGCAATGCCATGTGCCTTTTTCAAGTTGTATCGTGCGGTAATGAAATGATATTTCGTTTATGGTTCTGTTCGTATGCCATTATTCTGGTTGAAGTTTTCGTGGAAAGAATGCCAGAGAAAGTATAATTTTGGACCATGTGGTATGAATTTAGAAACCACATGCATTTGCTTAGTTTACCAGTGGTCATTACATGAGCAAGATCCATCTTTGAATCGATGAAATCTATAATTATCTCTTACTACAATCTCTCTATCATAAGATTGAGCTATAACTTTCATAGCTGAGTGACAATCATTACAAATCCGAAGATTGTTAACAATTCGAATAGGAGTTGTTGTAGGACTACTTATAAGCCCATAGGCAACAGCCAGCCTCTCGCTATGGTGCGCAGATGATGTTGCTTGTGTTTGTTCCTCTTTCTTTAGTCTGTCTTCAATTTCATCCAGCATAGAGCATATTTCTTTAGATTTAGAATCAGAAAAATCCCCAGACGTAAACTCCTTCACGACACCGTTTACTTCTGTACGGCTACAACCTGGTTGCTTTTGCACTCCCATTCGCGTCATCTTTTCCCTCATCCAACTCGCCTCCTCCCATCTTTTGAGTTTTGTATATAAATTTGAAAGAAGTACGTAAGCGGAGTCGTTTTGAGGGTCCAAGCCTTTTAAGTTACCAAATGCATATTCTGCTACTTGAACATTTTGATGTGTTACACTTGCTCCCAACAAGGCACTCCATACAGATTTATCTGGTTTCATTGGCATAGCTTTGATGAACTCCACAGCTTCCTCTAAGTGCCCAACTCGACCTAGGAGATCAACCATGCAACCATAGTGCTGAATATTCGGACTAATATCATAAACTGCACTCATTTGTTTCAAGTATCTGTGGCCCTCCTCAACTAAACCTCCATGGCTGCAAGCAGATAAAAGAGCAACGAATGTCACCCTGTCTGGTCTTGTCCCTGTCTCTTCCATTTCCCTGTAAAGATCAATTGCTTTCTGTGGCTGGCCCTGCATAGCATATGCTGCTATTAGTGAAGTCCACAAAAACACATTTTTCTCCTTTATTTCAGAAAAAACCTCTTGCGCTTTTCTTATGCTTCCACACTTTCCGTACATATCCACTAGAGCTGTTCCTAACATGTTATCAACTTCAACTTTATTCTTTTTTATGTAAAGATGGACCCAAATTCCATGACTCAAAGCTCCAGCATTAGCACAGGATGACAACAAACTGACCAAGGTGAGATTGTTAGGTTTCACATTTGAATCCTGCATTTTGCGAAACAACTCGAAGGTCTCTCCAAACATATTAAACTTGGTATAGGTATGAATCATTGTGTTCCAAGAAATTACATCCTTGCCAGGCATATCATCAAACAATGTCCTTGCCTTGTCGATATCACCACTTCTGCAGAATGCGTCCAAAACTGTATTCCAAGAAGCACAGCTCTTGCTTGGCAACTGCTGAAAAACTGCAACAGCTTTATCCACTTCTTCACATTTTGCATAGAAGTCTATCAAAGAGTTCCCAAGAAATCCATCTATCATCATCCCATATTTGACGACTAAGTTGTGAATTCCCCTGCCTAGAACACTGTTTTTAGTGTGAGCACAAGCGGAAAGAGCTGTTAAAAGAGCTACTTCATCTGGCTCAACATTTTTGAGCCTCATTTCCGCGAACAACTCCAGGCTTTCATTATAAAATCCCCCCTGCACATAACCTGAAATCATGGTTGTCCATGATATCAAATTCTTGTTCTTCATTTGGTTGAACAAATGTCTAGCAACATTTAGTTCCCCGAGTTTAACATAACCACTAATCAACGTAGTCCACAAAATAACATCAGTAGTCTCACTGTCACAGTTTTGCAAAAGCTTGAATGCTGCTTCCATTTTCCCACACTTGACATACATATCCACCAGACAATTCAACAAGCTACCGCTAATTTCCAAGTCATTTTCTTCAATGTAAACATTCAATTTCTTTCCTACATTCAAATTCCTTAATTTTGTGCAAGCAGAGATTAAGCTAATCATCGTTATCTCATTGGGCTTAACCCCATCAACCACCATTTTCTCGAACAAATCTAAGGCCAACTGTGGTAATCCCTCCCGAATGTAGCACGATATCATGGTATTCCAGCTGATAACATCTCTGTCTGGATACTTGTCAAACAGCTTTTCAACTTCCTTTAATCTCCCGGTTTTTGAATAAAACCCCATCAAATTGTTCTTCAGGGACCTACTACTCCCAAACCCATATTTCAAAATCCTGCCATGAATTTCACTTGCGTGTTGTTGATTATCAAGCTCTCTAGAACAAGCATGCATCAAGAAATGAAAAGTAGTGATATCTAACATCACCCCTTGAGTGACCATATGATAGTAAATCAAGAACATTTCTATTAGACTACCATCTTCACCTTTGAGATGGTTTTTCAGAAGGGTGTTCCAAATTATGGTCTCAGGTATGCTCAATTGACTGAAAATACTGCGAGCGTGGTCGACTTTTCGAGTGGAGATGAAGAACTGGAGAATATGGCTGGCAATGAGAGGGTCGTGGATGAGATTTGTGGTCATGAAGTGGCCATGAATGGGCAAAAATCCTTTGATGTTTGAACAAGATTTTAACAATGAGATGCAGTTTTGAGCAGGGTCAGGTGTGTTTGTGGGAGTAGTAATGGTGGTTTTGACAACATGAAGAAGATTGGAAGAGAAGATGGTGGTGGGATATGCATATGCCAATGCCATCTTTGAGAGTCCTACCAAGTTTGGTTCCCTCTAATTTAATCTTTCAAGCTTGGATAAGATTACTCCTCCTCATGAAAAAATGGATGGACAACTGAATTTACAGAAATACCCAAACCACGTACAATTGGTGAATTGATACTCTGAGACCGAGTTCCATATAATTTTATTTTTTTTTGGTTGAAGTCCATTTGCTTAAATGGTAAAAATAAGAATACACAGCTTCCGAACTTTCAAAACACATCTCTTTAGTTATGGAGTTTTTTCAGTTTGTGGGGACATCGCAATTCTAGACGTTTGAGCTTTTTCCTTTTTTCCTCTATATTTCCACTTGCAATATACTACTAGTTCCCCTCAAAGTTCGATATACATTATTCAATAGTTCTTCTTGCAATTAAAGATAAATTTGAATCTACATGCAACAATAAATAATGCAGAAATTCCTTATAACGTTAATTGGATATCTAAGCTGGGGTACTAATATACTATAAAGACACGAGAGTCACCGCTCTATACACTTATTTAAGTTTTGTTAGATATTATGTTATATTTGATAGTTTTATTCGTCTACTTATAATTGTCAATAACAAAATTGAAGGAGAATATTACCGCGTAATTTTTTATATGCTTCAATTTAGTTTTCAATATCTATAGTATTACTCCTAGAAAAGAGTAATATGTAGTTATACATTAATATTAATTATAAAATAATGATATTAATATAATTTCTTAAAAAATGTGTAAATTCTTGGGACGACAAATAAAGTATAGGTGCCGAATAAAACAGGAAAAGGGATTCCGTTGTTAAATGAACACTTGTACATCCACCGAATGCCGAATAAGGCCCGAAGGACTCATCTAATTTTGTCTTTTTACTTTCTTATTCAACTATATGCATAACAGGACAATTTCTTTATAAAGACATGCCAAGTATTTCACTCCTTTCATGGTGTATTCTATGCACTCCCTTTGGCGTGCATAGTATTTATGTTGTTAAATTGTAACAAATATCAATGATTTTCAGACTTTTTTTTTACGCGACGAGAATCTAAAATTTAATATCAGATTGACAATCTAAAAATGCGTGTGTGTTACGTTAAAATGGTCAGTTTGATTTAAAAAAAAAAATCATTTTCTGAGAAATAAATGAGACCACAGAGTAAAAGCGGCATTGAATAGTAATGAAATGGGGGAAAGGATGTTAAGTTATAGTGTGTCACGAGGAATCATGCGGCAGAAAGGCTCCTCTCCTCTCCTCTCCTCAGGGAAGGAGCCTATTATGCAGCCATGCTATTCGTGCATCTCTAAGCAAGCTTCCCACGACGACGGGAAAAAAAAAAAAAAAAAAGGAAAGAATCTCTGTTTGATTTAGTCAATATATTACGAAAAAATGCTAGTTGGAAAATAGTTTCTTTTTTAAAATATTATTTATAAATCTCTATGTTCTCTTAATATTCAAGAGTTATAAGTAATGTTTTCCTTGAAGTTTTAATCCATGGTTTGAAAATAAATGTCCAAGTTTGCTAATTAAATTCTTCGACTATTATATGTTAAAACTTAAGTGCCACGGAATATTATTTTATAGATAGTGGGTGTTACTACAAATATCATCATCTTTAGAGTGAAATTTTGTATTTTTAAATTCAGAGGGAGAAAACAATATTCATCACTTTGTTTAGGTGTATTACATGATCCGATAATTAGCAACCTTTTACATTCATAGCATGTATAATATTTCACTATTTTAATTTTAAAATACATAATTACATTTTCCTTGTTAAAGTTATCCATACTTCACCATTTCAAAGTAAAACATATTATTTAATGTAAACAAGACCAAATGCTATTCAAAGTCAAAATATCAAGCCTATATATCATGAACAGAAGGCACAAAAAGCTCATCCAAGAAACAAACTTCAAAACAAGAAGTGTACGCTAAGAAGCCAAGTGTGCATTGACCTTTCTTCTAGTATTTCACATTTTTCACTAATTCAGTTCTCAAAAATCAAAACTCAATTGTCAGCTCCTTCCATATTTTCTTTCCAAGATTTGCACACAAGCTTCTCACCAGAAAAAGAGATACACGCCTATATCTGTTTGTGCACACACTACATGTTCACTGGTGTGTGATGAAGAGAGAGATCAATCATTGCAGTCATCTTCCATACTTGAAATATTGCCTAGTGTACATCTTCCTTCTAATTTTAGCCATTGTCAATGTATCTGCCACCCAGAAGTTCTATATCTCCACCAACAGCACTCTCAACAACGTCGAAGTTAAGTACATTCGTCACAGACAACTCTTGTCCTACAATGGCCGAGATTCTCTAGTAATCGACCCATCTCTGGATTTTGAAAACCCAAGAATTAAAAATGCTTATATTGCATTACAAGCTTGGAAACAAGCTATTCTCTCTGATCCATACAATACTACGGCCAATTGGGTCGGACGTAATGTGTGCAACTACACTGGTATCTTCTGTTCTCCATCAATAGAAGATCCAATGGAACGTACTGTGGCTGGTATTGATGTCAACCATGCAGATATTGCAGGTTACCTCCCTGATGAACTCGGACTTCTGTACGATATCTCATTGTTACATCTCAACTCAAACCGGTTTTGTGGCACAATTCCCCGTAGTTTCTTGAATATGTACTTGCTGTTTGAGCTTGATCTAAGCAACAATAGATTCTCCGGCAAGTTCCCTTTTGTTGTCCTCCAATTGCCGAAGCTCAAATATCTGGACCTGCGATTCAATGAATTTGAAGGTGAGCTTCCTAAAGAAGTGTTTGAGAAAGATCTAGATGCTGTATTCATTAACAATAATCGGTTTGCTTCAGAGTTGCCACAAAACATTGGCAACTCACGAGCATCTGTTATTGTTTTGGCTAATAATGGGTTTCATGGATGCATACCTACTAGTTTAAGCAAGATGTCAGGTACTTTGCATGAGATTATACTCCAAAACAACAGGTTTCATTCATGTTTGCCAACAGATATTGGGAAGTTAGAGAATCTGACAGTTCTGGATGTGAGTTATAACAGCATAATGGGTACACTTCCAGATAGTATGAGCGGTATGGTGAATTTAGAGCAACTTAACGTCGCTCATAATATGTTCTCTGGGAGTATTCCAGAATGGATCTGTAAACTTCCTGAATTAGTGAATTTTAGGTACGAGTACAATTTCTTTACAAACAACCCACCACAGTGCTTGAATCTACATGAAGATAGGAAGAACTGTTTGCGAGGGAGGCCTAACCAAAGATCTCCATCACAGTGCAAGATGTTCTTGTCTCGGCCAATTGACTGTAACAGATTCAATTGTGCTCCACATGTTCCTTCTTTTCCTCCTACACCTCCTAAAACTGTTTCACCACCTCCACCACCAATACATTCACCTCCATCCCCTCATTCACATCCACCGCCATCTCCGGCACCAATACATTCATTTCCACCTCCCCCATCTGCAGTCCCACCGCCGACACCACCACCTCCAGTCTACTGCCCTAAACTTCCACCCCCACCCCCACCAACTCACTCACCACCACCTCCCTCAGGCTCGCCACCACCACCTTCCCCAACTCCAAACTACCATTCACCTCCTCCACCAAAGCTCTCACCTCCTCCTCCAAAGTTGTCACCTCCTCCACCCAGTAATAGCAACAAGTCACCACCCCCACCACCAAATTTACAGCCACCACCTCCTCAACCATGTGTTCACCCAACTCCACCTCCATCTCCCCCACCATGTGTAGAACTACCAGCATCAGCCTCACCCTCAGATAAAGAATCATCCCATTCAGCTTTACCCCCACCTTCCCAAGCTAAGGAAATTTTCCTACCTCCACCTTCTGTTTGATTATTTATTAGATATATCTTCATTCTTCATTGTCACAAAAAGCCTCCTTGGATCCAATAGCAAAAAAATTCCAACAAAAAATGATGGAAGGAAATATGGGCTAGCTCCATTGCACTGTCAAGATGAATTAGCATAACGGCATTCGATGGTTCACATCCACACTTGGTTAATCTAAGAAAGAAACAAAAGGGTGTGAGGAAAAGTATCCATATGTGAATTGTCTATCCTTTTGGATCCCTTTTAGGTAGTTAATAAATGGTAGATATTGACAGAGTAGGTTGCAGTTCCAGTGCATTTGAAGAGAATATAAGTACAGAGATGAGTTTGTTTTATAAAAACAATTGGTTGAATCATTATAATTTTCATTGTTGCCTCCTGGATAGTATATTTAGCATTTTTCCATTGTTCCCTGCTGGATAGTATATTTAGCATTTTTGTTTTTGGTCTAAAATTCCTTACATAAGTTCAGCGGTTGGCTGGATTTTCCTTCCATAGCAAGTCTATACTAGATGCAGAGTATAATTGGTATTCTTTCATTAATTAAACACCTCATTCCTTGTAATATCTAAATAACTTATACTGCAGTTCAGGATTATCATAGACAACGTTAGATGGATTTTCCTTTCACTAACTCGTACCTAAAATTCGGTTGGCTGGATTTTCCTTCCATAGCAATTCTAAACTTTATACTCCAGGGCTAAAGTTCTTGAATAGATGTAATATGCAATTTTTAAAATTCCTTGAATAAATTCCAGACCTACTTCATGTTTTATTTTAATTTCTCTTGCTGATTTAAGAAGGATCTTCAAATGAGATGCAAAACTAGAAGTATGTTTTCTCTGTGAGACCCAAATTTGAGTATCAGAAAGCATTATAGAAATCACACTACTCAATAGCTACTCTATTAAAACCTCATAGGGCTTTCTACATGAGACATTGACCAAATTTGGCCTGAAAGAGTGGCCAAATTTGACCAAAGTTTTTAATTCAGAGTACTCTTAGTTCATTAAAGACTAACATACATTTAAGTATGCAAGTGTCTGATGTCTATACTCACGGGTGACCATTGTCACATATAGGGGCGGACCCAGATATTTAATAATGGGGGTTCCAAAAATTTTTTTTTAAGAGAATAATACATAACACTAGTTTGACATTGTAAAGTCAATCCATAGAAAATTACAACAACTGTTTATAGAAAAAAAAATTACAAAATATCAAAAAAATTACAATTGTCCTCGACGAGGCTTCATTTTCTGAAATCGATTCATGACATCATCATCGGAAACTCGTAGAAAAATATCTTTTTCTATAAAAGTGACTAAACAATTATTCAACATTTGATCACCCATACTATTCCGCATCCTGCTTTTGACAATGTTCATCGCCGAAAACACTCTTTCCACACTTGCAGTAGCCACAGGAAGAATCAACACAAGTTTCAAAAGCTTATAAACTTTGAAACTTGTGGAAAAGCAACATGTTTATTGGTTTCAACAAACTTCATAGAAAGTTGACCAAGTTGTCTTAAATTCGAAAATCTCTCATCCCTTCTCATATCAACAATGAAGTTGTCAAGTTGAAAATCAAGACCAAGCAACTCGATACTTGAAAAGTCATTAAGGTAAAACTCTGCAAGCCTAAGAACCTTTTGCTTGTTAAAACAAGCAAACGAGTTAATAGGATTGAAGCAAGCCATACAAATAAACAACTTCATACTCATCTCATTAAAGCGGTCGTTAAGCTCTTGAATTTGTAAATCAATGACGTTTAAGAACACTTCAACCCGATAATGATGATAGTTGGAGAAATCACTAACAAAACGTTTTGATCTCCCTAGAGGAACAAATGAAACCTCCATATCAAGTATTTGTATGCCATGTTTACCACAAAATGAGGAGACCTTATCAATCAGACCAAGCCATCCATTATCTCTGAAGTTTTGCAATTGATCTTTAGTCAAATTAACAAATGACATAACATTGACAATATCTTGATCCTCTCTTTGCAAAGCAAGATTTAATTCATGTGCATATCCAAATATAGTTGCCATCAAATGCAACATGAAAACAAAGTCAAATGACTCCAATAAATGCAAAATACCTTGGGCCTTCACTTGTTCTTTTGAGTTAGCCTTCCCGAGCTTATAAAGAACACCAATCATATCAGGAAATAAAGACATAATATGCAGAATTGTCTTATAGTGAGATCTCCAACGAGTATCCCCAGGTCTACTCAAACGAAGCTATTGATTTAAGCCTTTTCCAATTTCACGCTCACCAAGATCTAATTCCTTAGCAACTCTTTGAACTTGGTTTTCACTAAGCATATCAGTTCGCTTAGAAGAAACTACAACTTCATTCAACAACATTGCAATTGCATCAAAAAACCATAAACAATCATCATTCGTTTTAGCAACCATGACAAGTGTTAACTGAAGTTGATAAGCAAAACAATGAACGTAGTAAGCATAAGGATTTTCCCTCATAATTAAACTTTTAAGGCCATTTATCTCACCACTCATATTGCTAGCCCCATCATAACCTTGCCCGCGAATTTTAGAAATATCCAAAGAATGCTCCATAAGCAAAGATTCAATTGCAACTTTAAGAGACAAGGAAGTGGTATCATGAACATGCACAACGCCAAGAAATCGCTCGGTTACCTTTCCCATTCTATCAACATAACGCAAACAAAGTGCCATTTGTTCCCTTTGTGATACATCACTAGATTCATATGCTAATATCCCAAAATAGTCATCACCAAGCTCTTCCATATTTATCTTAGTAGTTTCTTTGGCACAAGCATTGATTATCTATTTTTGGATTGAAGGAGCTGTCAATTGATTGTTTGCCGGAGCATTTTTCAAAACATATTTACCAACTTTCTCATCAATATTCGCAAGACAATGTAAAAGCTCAAGGAAGTTTCCCTTATTACTTGATTCTTCGCTTTCATTATGACCACGAATTGCTAATCCTTGACGCAAAAGATATTTCAAGCATTGAAGAGAAGCTTTTAAGCGTACTTTATTTTCAATCTTAGTCTTATCTGATTGCTTGTCAAGAACAGTAGCAATGGACTTTTTAGGATCCCTTAGAGAGTAAAATTTCTCCAAAGCTATTTTATGAGCACTATTTAATGCCCTGCCCACATGTTTTCGAAGTCCATCTGTCTTATGCCAACTCTTATATTCTCCTTGACTAACAAAAACATCACCACCTGGAGCATTAGTTGCGGTTTCATTCTTAAATAAGTAGCAAACAAAACAAAATACCGCATCTTTTTCAACACTATATTCAAGCCAATCATAAGCTTTATACCATGAGGCATTAAACCGACGCTCCCGTTTTCCAATTGTTCTTAAAGGAAAATGATGAAGTTTTGGTTGGCATGGACCTCTTAGTATATAGGCTCTCCTCACCGCATCTTGTTCATTCAAAGGATAGGCCGTTATACTTTTTCTCTTTGCGGGATCATTAGGAAGCAAATCAACATCATACTCACTTTCCCCTAATGGTGAGGCATTAATATGATTTGGAGTATTTGAACCATATTCCACTCCAATTTCATTTTCTTGAGTTTGAGGTGATGAATTTGACTCATTCTCACTATTTTTGGTTGGCAAGGAAGGAGAAGAACCCTCATTATTTTCATTATCTTGAGTAGAAGACTTATCTACCGAAGAAGTCTCTTGAGATTTTAACTTCTTTTGAAACATAGATACCAATAAACTAGTGGATTTCTTCTTGTTTGTGGATGATTCCAAAGGGCTCTCCATTTTCTATATAAATTATGAAAATTAAATTAATAACATTAGTATATCATCATTTAATTTTTTGTAAAAGAAAAGTATGCTATAAATTTACCAAAAATAAATATATCACATTGTACATCATACCACAATTAAGGCAAGACTTATATATATATAAAGCCTATTCATCATCATATCAACAAGCAAATCAATGTCAACAAGCAAATCAAAATCAATATCAGATCTATATATCATATATCAGATTCATCATTCATATCAGATCTGAAAAATCCCCAACCCTCCTGGCCCCTATCCTATGCCCTATCCAAATTTCCTCCATGGCCATGGGATTCAAAATATGAGAGAGAAGATTCGAAGGGTACCTTTGGCCTTTGGGTGGCTGCTTGGCAGCTTGGTCGGAGGAAGGAGGAGATCGTCAGAGGAGAGAATGGCCTTTGGGTGGGCCGTGGCTGCTTGGCAGCTTGGTCGGCAGTCGGCAGAACTCAGAAGTGCAGTCAGTGGCTGCTTGACAACTTGGTCGGCAGTCGGCAGGAGTGCAGTTGGCAGAAGTGGTGCTTATTGCTTAAGCAGGCTGCAGGTGGCTTTGGTGAGGGATGAGAGGAGCAGTCGGCAGAAGTCACTTGGGTTTTGAGACAGATTAGTCGATTACATCTCAGCAATCATAAAAATAATTTTTTTTTTTTTTAAATAATGGGGGTGCATGGCACCCCACGCACCCCCTGTGGGTCCGCCCCTGGTCACATAAGGTTCATGTAACAGTAACTTAGACAACGAGAGCAAGAAAAACATACAACTTTGGAACTAATTTTAAATAATATACATATATAGAATTGAGCAACTACAAGGAAATCCAAAAAGTACTGCAAATTTTATCAAGATTAGGTGTTTCAAACTTCTACATTTTTGTTGTACAGGAAAACACACACAAAATAGAGGTCATAAAATAATAATATACTTAAGAACCTGAATCTTTCACATTATATTTGTTAATAATGATTTGTTAGATGCAATCTGTGGTGAATTTTGGCCTTTTAATTCATATACTATGGTATGCTTTCCCCACTATACCATATTTGCACAAGCTTATGACCAGTTTAACCTGATGATAAACAATAATGATGCAAGAGAACAATTAAGCAAATGTATAAAAGAGAAAGGAAATCAGTAAAGCGAATTTGCTAGTCCGAGAAGCAAGTTTACCTCATGATGTAGACAATTGAGGCTTATGGAGGCAACCTCAAAAATGCTGGTGTAATGTTATGTGTTTGTGCCAATCCTTTGGTTGCTAGAAACCAAACCAGAAGTAACACACAGGGAACTATATATGTCACCATTGTTTGATGTTCCCGGGGGCACCTTAGAGCAGATAAGCACAAAAAACAACATACCCAAACAGAATATCTGTCTCTTGAATAGCTTTATAACTGAATAGCTGGAAAAAGCAGGATATCATCTTCCATGCGGGAGCTTGTTTCAGGTGGTAAAGGTTGCAATAATCCACTACAAGATAAATCTTCCAAGCCTCTGATGTCCTGTTGCAACCGTATAACATGTAAAATAGCATGATCAAGAACTACAGGATCATCAGGGGCATTTTGCAGGAGGCTAAGCAAAGCTTGTCTATAAACTTGAGCTGCCAATAACGGCTTTGCAACTTTCCGGATTTTACATAATATTCCTACCTTCACTACATGCTTACAGAGATTCCCCATTCTAGACGAGGTGCAGTCACAGACTGAGAACTCTGAACCAGGGTTCCAAATTGTATATATCACAGTTCTGTCAACCTGAGAAACAACTTTTGCAAGTTGGAGATTCTCTTCATCTAATAGCACATTAACATCAGGAATGTGCATAGCCTGATACCAGGAGTTGGTTGAGAAGGAGTTATCCCTCAGATGTTCAAGGTAGCCTGTCCCAACTATATACTGATCTAGCCAATACAAGGAGTGAAAGTCAGTTGTCAGAAAATGTACCAACCAGTCAACTCTTTGCCACGAATTTGCATGTTGAATGTCAAAGACTTTGGATTTCAACTGGGAGTGATACAATTCAATTGCAGCATAAGGTTCTTGACTAGTCACAGGTAGAATCCTCATGCTATTCACCCATAATTCTGCAAGGCAGAAACCGTGTAAAGATTATGTCTGGAATTAAGATGATGAAGAGACAAATTTGCAGAAACTTGTGAAGGTTTATGTTTGATATGTAGTTATGCACCCTTACTAAGGCAATATTATTACACTTGCAATATTTGAACATTTAAATGAAATCATGGTTGTTTCCAGATAGAGCCCAAAGTGCTCCCCGGTGGTCAGAAAAGCATCATAAGTACCTCAGAAAAGCATCAAGTTCCTTAGGGCCAAGTGGCTCCCAATGAACACCAAAAGACGGTTGATGGGTTCTCCCAGAAAAAGGGAAAGTATTGATGCGATCTATATTTGAGCAAAATAACATTGAAGGAACAATGTTTACCGAATGCCACACAATTAACATGTTCCATGTTACAGAAGAGCATATTTACTAAAGAAGAGTTTGCCAGGATGCAAGAAATACCTATCTTCGGTAACCAGTGAATTCTGAAAAAATCCATGAAGGCACACTGATCAACAAATATGTGCATAAATTCTTCAACTGCGTATACAGCATTTGGACCGCTTTTTGAGCAGTACAATATCCTCCCTAAATGCTTGAACATCTCTCTCTGCAGCTCAAAGTTGCAGCATTTCTTTAGGAGGCCTTTTAACCAAGAACGGCGAACATGCCACAGGCATAACAGGGTGCGACACTGGAAGGCCTCTCTGCAAGTTCAAATCGTCACATTAATTCCTCAAGATGTTTTACACAAATAACACTAAGGGACCAGAACGATGAGCTACCTGATAATCGATGCCCCAAAAGAAGGATCATCCACTAAAAATGCATCGGGTCTCCAACTTGGGTCCCTTGTTCGGATCCTCTCAGCTAGTGAGAGCATCCATTTATGGATATATTGAGCAGCAAAAGTGGAGGAAATGATCCAGGCGACAGGGATTGCATTCCGAGATGAATCAAATACAAGTAACGAGCACAAAGGATACTGTTGAATTCAAAAAGGAGAACCCAGAACTTTAAATGGTCAATAACCATCATGCATATACTCAATTGTGGCCATATGGAAGCTGGTGAATGTTCATATACTGTAATGAACTTTATTTTCAATTAACTGCTACTCAAACTGAGTGAGTC
Source organism: Centella asiatica (assembly GCA_014636745.2). Classification (NCBI taxonomy): domain Eukaryota; kingdom Viridiplantae; phylum Streptophyta; class Magnoliopsida; order Apiales; family Apiaceae; genus Centella; species Centella asiatica. The sequence goes on from CM025786.1 coordinate 62,283,776, forward strand.
AAACATAATAGTCTAGTTAATCAAATAAGTTGACCGTTCAAGACTTCAAGTTCTCAGAATTTGATCCTATAATGACTTTAAGAAATATAGTATGGATCATTCCGTTTAGTCCTTTCTTTCTAAATCATGAATGCGAAACTGCAAGCAAGAATTTCTATAGCTACGATAAATTAGATTTCACAAAACATAAAAGCGCAATATTAGGAACACATAGTGAAAACTGAACCACCTTAAGTTTCTTTATGCCAAAAGCAGAATGAGAAGCTACTAGAGCATTATGACCATGACGAACCATCTGCTGCAGTTGCCAATCTGTTTGTATCCCTAGAATAAATGGCTCTGAACCAGAGTTCTCCTGGAAGTAAAAGACATGCTTACGATGGTGTTGCTCCCACATTTTTACACTAGAATCGTGACTCTTATGCAACTCGTATGAGGAGTTACGTATAAGCCTTTCCATGTTACGAACATCATTACGAGTAAGAAAATCATCTCGATTTGGAGGTCTGCCATGCCTTTGCACCTCCTCCTTGTGATGCTGGATCACAGTGTCCAAAGAAATTCCAACATAAAGCATAGACATCACTTTCTGGCGTAATTCCTCTGAAATTCGAGGAGCATACATAGCTCTTGTTCCCAAAGCATCTTGATCATTAATTCCATGACAGGGGAACCCTGTTTTATCCACATGTTGTCGCTGATTGTAGACGACTAGGGCAACATGGGGGCGTGTATACAATCGTTTAACAGTAAAATGGCAAAGACATCCTCTCATCATATGACGTCTTCTAGGCCTGCTTCCCTTCCCCGAATCAGGCTTCATGTTAGTACTGTCCCCAGCACATGATTCACTACCCCTGTAGTCTTCAGGACCATAAGAGCACCAATATCTGGAAACACAAAGAAGTGAGTATTAACTTCTTGAAGGAGTATTCTAAGAAATTGAAGCTCAAGCATTAATCAAAAAACCATATCATTTCTTGGAGGCAATGTCACTAATGCTAATCCATACGTACATTCTAGCGTGCTGCCTGAGAGCATGTCAACTACAATTGCATCATACAGATCTTGTACATTTTCCTTTCCTTTTAGGATAAATTCAAGTGCTACTTTTAATTTAACATGAAAATTTTAGCATTGAACGTGCATCGCCTGCTGACCATACTTCCTAAATATATAAGAAGTACAAACTCACAATTGACATACAGTGTATATTCAAGATATCCATCAACCCTTGGTTTGTTGATACTCCCTTCGGGTCTTTTCCTTCTTGACTCGATGCGAAAGCTGGCAGGGCATTCTGCATTATGAGATTCTCCCTTTACAAAATCATCCACTCTAGCAAATGGAATTAAAGCAATATCATCACCACCTTGCCGACCACCTTCTACTTTTGCCCAATTCAGATGAACTGCAGAAAACTCCAGACTAGGAGTATCCTGCACTGGAAGGTTAAGAATATCCTCCATTCTTGGCATCTGAAATAAGACCAAAAAACAGAACCACATAATGTAAAAGCGAAAGAAGGAACTAGAGGAGTATTTTAGGAAAGCAAAAGTTCTTCATATCCTACACCGAAGTGACAGATCCCAACTTAGGCCATTCATATATAAGCTCATACCTTTGGGTGGTTGAGCAACATCCACGGCTACAAAAAATAACTAGGCGATACTACACAATAGAGGAGTCTCCTAGTACACACACCATTAACACCTAAATTTTTTCTTTGGTGGACTATTTCTCTATCTTATCTTGCATATATTTGTATGTGTTATATAAAGCAGATATTCTGCAAAAATACCAGATATTTCAAATGAAAAAACAAACAAGTGCACAACATTACTGTCAAGCATTCTAGAGATTTATATTCTTTATCAACTAATCTATCAATTTATTAATCTATCAATTTATTAATGCTCAAATAAATTTATTACTGGAAAGGGTTTTTCTTGCATAGCAAGCGAGAAGAAGGAACTTCAGAAGTTAGAACACTGCTACAAAATTCAAGGAGAATGTACAGCAAAAGAGAGAAAGAAGTCGACAGAAAAACGAGATTGATAGACGTCAAGGGACTTTCCTTGATCACTTCATGTGAGTTTGTAAGGATTATATTGGTCAGGTGCCAGTGAATTGTAAGAGTCAAAATGACACTTTCCAGGAGATCATAGATGGTTTATAGAAAGACTTCCGAAGATCCAATTTTAATCCATTACTCAAAATAGACCTGAACGCGGTGCAGAACAAAAGATCTTTAAAAAATTGAATGAGAAAATTTTGCCATCAAAGTAAGCATTTAATAGAAATAAATGCAATGATAGAACAATTTTTGTCAAAACAGAAAAATTAAATCTTTCGTTATTGACTGATTGCATTTAGTCGTGTTTATATGTTGAGAATATATACACAGAACACAGTGTACACTAAGTTACTAACTACCAAGTTCATTGCTCATGCAGACATGATTCTGTTAGAAATACAATAACGCTGTGTTCGGTTTGAGAAAATGGAATGAGAGGGGAATGAATTCCGTGTGTGTTTAATAAAGGAGATTACCCTATGGGAGATGGTGGTGGAATGAACAATTCCTCCCATTCCCATATGTAATTTCATTCTATGAGGAATGAGGAGGAATGATCCATTCTTTTTTTCTTCATTGTGATTCTCCTCATTGTGATTCTCCTCTCATTCCCCTCCATCACTCCTTCCACTACAACTTTTCATTAAATTTTGATCTATTTCCTCCATCGTTCCCTTTCCTCAAACCGAATGGAGCATAAGTGAGACTAAAAGTAATGGAGTTTGCACAAATTGATCTTCTACCTTAGCTTCATGGCCCTTCACTTTTTTCGCTAAATGCCCATGGTTCATAATTTGACCAGACTTGTGAACAATATGTGTTTGGCACCAACCTGATTGCTAATGAAATCAAAACAAACATATAAGAAAGCAATCCTATTCAAATTGTCAAACATATATATCATGAAATATACATAAAAAGAACTACCCTTAGCATTTAGAAGGATTTTAAGAATGTGCTTAACGCAAAACAACTGAAAAGACGTCTTGTAAAACGCAACAAAAAGGAAAGCTACCTAAAAGGAATCTGGACTCAAACTAAAAAGCAAAAGCTTGGAAAGATGAATTACAGATACCCGGAAGAGGAAATGCTAGAATTCGAGATAGAAATAAAGAAACAAACACTTCCAAGAAATCACATTTTAAAACAAGAAATATATTGAAAAATACAGGGAAAATCTTGCAGTATACCTCTGAGAGGAGGATTGGGGTGTGTAAAAGATTAACTTTCAAGCTCTTAGCCGAAGCTCAAATTTCCATTTTCAATCCTTTCTCAGTTTTCTCAGTTTTGCTGCTCAACAGTTTGGACAAGGAGCTGAAACTTTGGTCAAGCTTAGGTGCTGTATCATTGTGTTACATAATAAAGTTTTAATTAGTTTTAATACCAAAAAATGCAAAAGTTTAATTGATTTTCAAACATATCCTAATCCTAATATTTATAAAACCGTCCGAAATTTGAGTAAACAATTTTTAATAATATTGGCTTAGTTTTATATTGATTATAATGTCTTATTATAGTATAGTTTTTTTACACCCAAAAAAAAATCATGCAGAATTTTTTTATTATTATAAAATAATATGTAGCTCGCGTAACTACGTACAAATCATTACTGATGATTATAAAACCTGTTACCCATTTGCAGGTTCATTAATTAAACTTTTATTAAGTGTCATTACTATTTTGAGATTTTATCTAAATTACTCTTTTTCCCTTAATTTAGAATAGCAGATAAATATGTACACAACACGAGTTTATTATTATTATTATTTAATATTTTGATAATTTTTTTTTATTTTTAATTTTTTAATATAATTTTTTTTATGGGTAACGTTTTACAAATTAATTTTATGTATTATTATTTTATTATTTTACAATTGAAATGTAACAATAATATAAATTTATGTAATATTCGACTCAAATATGTATTTCTCAATTAACTATAATAAACACTTTACATTTTCTTTATTTTATTATTACCATTGTTCTGAGTAAAGTTAAAAAATAATTATTAAAATTAAAATCAAAAGTTATATTTGATCTATACAGCTCATACTTCACATATTCATAAATTTGTATTCTATAGGACAAAGTAAAATAAAATTTTATCAGTTTACTCGTATTTTTTACATTATTTAATTTGTATGAAGTATTATATATAATTATATTGTATGTGACTATCACATAATTATCGTAACTTTTGTCTCTTTTTTTAATACCAGATCTCAGTGAAAATTATTATTTCATATTTCAATTAATTCAATAATTTTAACATTATTCTTCAAGTGGCTTGATTAACTATTATTTATCTATATTATGTATTCGGTATTAAATTGACAAAACAGATTGTTTTTAAACACGTGCACATTACAAATAAATTTAGTTATAAATATTTTAATAAACAAGTTTAGTTAGTGATTAAGATTATAATTAACTTGTTTGTAATTATTTCTGATTGCATGATTCTTCTTTTTTAAAATTGATTAGATTATTATAATTATTATTTATAATATTTATGTTGCAAAATTTGGAAATGGTCTTTCGTTATTATTTATGGGAATAATTATTTTTAATGTAATTAAGGAGATTTATACGTAAGAGGTGGAGTTGTAATTAAAATTATAAAAGGAAGACTAAAGAGTCAAGTGGAGAGATACATATGAAAGAATTTTACTTAATGTATTTTCTTGTTATGAATTAATATATATATATATATATATATATATATATATATATTAATTAATTAATAGAATAGATAGATTTATTTTATTCTTTTATTAATTGCCACAGATTTGTATGAGTTTTTGAATTGATGTTCTCCTTTGAAAATCTGTCTCTGATATAGGGATCCCTCTTAATTAATTTAAAAAATAGAAGTATGAATAGTAGGAGCTGATTGTATATTGATTTTTAATAGATGTATATATGATAAGTTGAGCGGACTGAAATCCAAGTCAAGGGAGGGGAACATCAATCTCTTGAGTGAACCGACTTAAAATTATTTATAAAATATAAAAGTTCCCTTTTCAAATCAAATATCATTAACTTTTTGTTATGGGGAAAATGAAAAACAACTCTTAACTTACTTTTAGAAAAACTACTTTGTAAATTAAAATTAAAAGGTAGAATCCCATCCGGAACAGGAACTAGGAGTAGCTTCGTTTGTTGGCTTTTTGCTTTGCTTTAAAGTTTAAACCAACTGCTCAATCAATAGGAAAATGTGGAAAGAAAAGAGTCCCGGCGTGAAGATCCTGTGGATTTGGACTATCGGAACTGCAGCTGGTACGTACGCCCTCGCCCTCGCCCTCGCCCGCCTCCGCTTGCTCTTCTCCATCCCCAAACACTATTATTATTCTATTCTGTTTTTCACTTTTTCATTTTCTCAGTTTTGGTGGCCAATGTTGCTACCACAAGGACCAGAGACTTTGAGAAGCAGATGAACGCCCCACCACAAACCGACCCTCAACTCTCCCAACCACTTGAAAATCCAGTAGCACAGTCATCTACTGAATTTGTTCGGGAAGACAAATTATAGGTTCAAACCTACTATATATATATATATATATGTGTATCTCCGTCGTTAAATTTTAATCAGATTGATTGTTGCTTTGAATTCGTAGTTCAGTGTTTGCATCCGTCAATTGTAATGGGTTGAGTTTCACTTATTTTCAAAATTTTGGTAGTTGTGGGGGTGGAGTTTATTATGCATAAACAACCAGTTTGCAGATCATGTGTTTGTTGAATTGCCTAATTGCATTACTATCCAGTGGCAGTAGCAAAGCATCATTAATTTAAGTTTACGGTGCTCCCTCCCTCCGTCCATATCATAATTTGACTTTTCTTGATCGCATTTAAAATTAAAATATCTTTTTATTATATATGTTAGATTAAGACACATAACTATTATTATAAGAAAATGTATTTATCAAATTATGAGTTTTATAATCTGGATGAATGGATGGGATAGTATAATTGTACTTGTATAACATAATGCAATCTTATTGATATGGCTAGCTCAATCAAGTCCTTAATCCATGCCCCCCTTGCATCGCATCCTTTCTCACAGTTACCTAAATGAATTTTAAAAAATCTTCATTCAAAAGGATCTTATCCTGCGCAAGGCTTAATGTAATTAGTGAGAGTTTGATTTTTCATATCTTTCCCTTTGCAATGACTGCCTGACTGCAGTTCTAGCCTAGTGCGTAGTATAAAACATTGTGTTTATGCCGAAGACACCTATCAAACTCAATAGCTTAATTTTTTGTTCAACAGATGTGTAGTGTGTGTGTGCGCGCTCTCTCTCTGCGCTTACAAAGAAAAGGTGGACAACATTTATTGGCATAAGCTCGCTCTAGGTGCTCAATACAAATTCTTGATTTCTTGGTGGTGTTGACGCTACGCAGGAAGTGTGAATACCCTTGATAATGTTTCTCTCTTTGGCTTAATGTGAGCCTTCGTGAGAATTACTATATTACTAGTACAAATTCCATAATTCCTATTCTATTAATATTACTTATGTTGATTACTGTATTTCTTTTTTAGTATCTTATATTCAGGTAACATTTTCACTAAAAAATTATTTTTACACAAGTATTATCACGTAAATGTTTATCCACGAGATAAAGACTTGTAAACACACTGCTCCTTCCGTTCCAAAAAGAAAGAAAAAGTAATATTTGTATAATTTTTTCTTCTTATTTTTATCTTATCTTTGATTAAACATTTATAACAAATTTTATAAAAAAAAAATATTATTATTTGTAACTGTAATTTTCAATTAATATTTATCGAAAATTCAAATATAATATTTTTTTTCTTCTTTAGAACAGAGGGAGTATAATTTTTTTTTAAATATCCCTTCTCTTTCCGATTACAGCCGTTCCGTCTACGATGGTCGCATTAATCCTTGTATTATAGTACTTGACGTGCTCGTCACTACCACAAACGCCTCCTTTAAGGCTAATATGCTCAGCAGCAGTGGCAGCAAATTTAATTCTCACCGGCCTGTTAAGACTCCCAAGGTTTCATCACTCCCTAGGACTTGATAGAGACGTTTGCGGCTCATAGAAGTTGACTACTATGCTTTTGTGTCAAATATTTGCAATAATCTGATCGATTCCAATAGAATAAAAATTTGTCTTACTCACAAAAATAATTCATAAATCAATTATAATTTAACATATGTATATGTTATAATTTCTTTCATTTTATTTTATATAAAAAAATAATGAATGTTGAGTTGAATTATATTGTTTGTAAATTTATGTTGTAATTTAGTCTGTGAGCATAGAGATACTCATTTCGAATAAGTGGTTGTTCTAAAGGAAATGCAATACAAATGGTCAGAATAAGATACAGAATTTTTGAAAAGTAATCGTATATGTTAATTATATTTTTATTCTTCTCTTACACAATATGTGAAAATACTTCAAAGTGGGATTTACGCAATCATAAGATACCCTTGTTTCTTTCTTTTTCTTTTTGGTGAGGTTCACTCGTAAGATATTTGGTCTAGCTTTTAGTTTCATAGATGGCAATATATATACTACAGTATACTAATATTTAACATTTGAAAATTTATTTGACTGTAAAATAAATTTTATTTTATTTACTTAATTAAAAAGCATAACAAAGTGACAAAGCAATTTTTTTTGTCCACTAACTATTACAAATTCAAAAGAAGACAAATTTAGTGTTCAATTAGAACCATTTTTAGTTAACTAATTAATTGAAAGTTTATTTATGCTTCAAATCCAAGAGAAACTACTGTATTTGAATTCCTACTTTGGATAAGTAACTACGTAGTAGTTATTTCTATCTTTTTGATATATGCATTAGTTTCTCTTGAAATTATTAATATTCTATAATCCTATGCAATGGAAGCACATACACACTTTTTAAGTTGAATATCCGAACATTTCATTTGGATATTCTCTTATTTAATTTATAAAGTCAAATCTGATAAAAATTGTTTTAGATTCAGAAATTCATGAAACGAAAAAAAGTCTTACATTGAAAGAAATTAAAACTGTCTTGTTTAACTTTTGATGAATTAATGAGCAACATAAAGAAATGCCCGAGGCCGTCAATTTATTCATCGAACTTTTAATTCAACCATCAAGAGAGAAAGATGCCTTGCGCCACCTTATTCCCTTCTCATAACGGCCTCTAAGATGTTCAAGAGCCTATTTGACCAAATCCCACAAATATTCACACTCTATATATACAAACACCATCCTCTCAATTTCAGTATCACTTCACTTTCACGGCCATGAACTGTCAAAACCCACTTCCCATATCCACCACTAACCCACATGAACCCACCCACAAAGGACCCACCACCTCTCCAATGGTCACCGTCGCCGGAAAATTGAGAAACAATCTTGTTTTCCGGTCAAAATGGTCGGAGTTAAATGGTGCAATGGGTGATTTGGGCACATACATACCAATTATATTGGCCTTGACACTTGCCAAGGACCTTAATCTTGGCACCACCCTGATTTTCACCGGTATTTACAACATTGTCACCGGTGCAGTTTATGGGGTTCCCATGCCCGTCCAACCCATGAAATCTATTGCTGCGGTTGCCATTTCCTCGCCGGAGTTTGGAATTCCGGAGGTGATGGCGGCCGGGATTTGCACAGCCGGGATTTTATTGTTACTGGGGGTGACAGGATTGATGCAGGTTGTGTATAGATTGATTCCTTTACCTGTTGTTAGGGGAATTCAGTTGGCACAAGGCCTTTCATTTGCATTGACTGCAGTTAAGTATGTGGAGAAGGAGCAAAACTTGGCTAAGTCAAAAGCTGGTGGAAACAGGCATTGGTTGGGACTGGACGGAATGATTTTAGCTCTTGTTTGTGCAATTTTTATTGTTGTTGTTAATGGGGCAGGTGATGAAAATCAGGTGATAGAAGATAATGGTGATTTGGGTGATGATAAAAGGTCTGAGAAATGGAGAAGGTGGAGGAGAATCATAGCTTCTCTTCCTTCTGCATTTATGATCTTTTTGTTGGGTGTAATTTTGGCATTTATAAGAGATCCTAAAGTTGTTAATGGGGTTACATTTGGTCCATCATCTTTCCACGTTACAAAGTTCTCTAAGCATGCTTGGAAGGAAGGATTTATCAAGGGGACAATTCCTCAGTTGCCCTTATCAGTCCTGAATTCAGTTATCGCGGTTTGTAAATTGTCGTCAGATCTTTTTCCAGAGAGGGACATTTCAGCTACATCGGTTTCGATGTCAGTGGGATTGATGAACCTAGTGGGGTGCTGGTTTGGGGCCATGCCGTGCTGCCATGGTGCAGGGGGCCTTGCCGGGCAGTATAAATTTGGTGGGAGGAGTGGTGGGTGTGTGGCACTTCTTGGTGCAGCTAAGTTAACTTTGGGGTTGGTGTTGGGGAGTTCTCTGGTGAAAATCTTGAGCCAATTTCCTGTTGGGGTTTTAGGGGTGCTACTGTTGTTTGCTGGGATTGAGTTAGCTATGTGCTCAAGGGACATTAACTCTAAGGAGGATTCCTTTGTCATGCTTTTGTGCACGGCTGTTTCCTTGGTGGGATCAAGCGCGTCTAAAGGGTTTTTGTGTGGTTTGATTGTGTATTTGCTTCTGAGGATTAGGAAATTGGGTGATGGTAAACCTTGGTCCAACTTTTGGTTCGACAGAAGCCCATAGGATTTGTCTGTAAGTAGTAAACCTAGTTCCATCATTGTTGTCCGACAAAAACCCATACAATTTGTGTACCAGTATCTCTATGCATCTTTAGGAGAAACAAGTTCAAGGCATGTACTGAAGTTTCTATTCAAATTGTGGAAATAATTTGTGGAAGTGTTCTCTGTACGATCAACTCAATACAGTGAAAAGTAACGTGATTATGACTTGTTTCTGAAACATAAACCGAACCTTTTCAACGTGAAGACAGTTGAAATGATGATTAAAGACGAGTTAAACACGTGGTTATATATTATGCTAGGACTTCAGCACAGATGGGGGCTAAATTTACAAGCCAAAAAACCAGTGCTCAAGAGTCCACTTTGTTCCAACTTTCAAAGGTGAATTCACAACACTGAAATTAGAGCAATAGTCAGCTCCTTTTGGAGTTTGTATATAAATGCTTGTGTGAATACAAGTAAATTTATATCAACTTCCACCCAAAAACTGTTTCCTCCAAGTTCAAATTTCGTATACGCGGACCGCTGAAAGAAAGGCAACCTCTACTGAAAAAAGCACAATAGCCAAAAGGACAAAATTCTTAAACTTGCTAAAAGGCATGATAATAGTCCTACCACTCTTCCTATATTAGCTGAGGAACTAATATTAAAAAACACTAGCGCACCGCAAAATAAAAAATGCAAGAAAAAAAAAAAGAATGAACTCATTGAAATAAATGGATTATAAATGAGAAAAAGATAGATCCCAACCATTGCAGTTATATTACAAGCGGCGTTGTGGTCTTCAGAATTTCAGAATTAAATATTGGCATGTAAATTGGGCACTCGATTATCCTAAGTGAATGTGTCGTACTAGTGTAAATCTACGAAGTAGAAAGCATATTACTTCCTCCACACTCCACAGTATACCTTTTTCTGGTTTTCAACCTTCTCTCAAATGCTGGGGGGATGGCTAGGACCACGATAGATGCTTTTATTTCATTCCACTTACTCGAATGGGTTGCCACCAGAAGAAGAGAAAGAATTTGAAGCAGTAGGCGCTGAGTAATTAGCACTAGTGCGCCGAATTGGGTTCAATGAGGCAAAAGCAGCATCGCCATCATCACCAATGCCAGAACTCCCATTTCCTTGTGGTCTGCAATAGGAAGCAATGCCACTTAGCAACGTTTCACAATATAAGGACTCGGAGAAATTTTAAAATGTTTGAATGAGCAATAAGTATTAAAAGAAAAAAAAAGGATAATGCAACAATGTATTTACCTAGGATTTGGATTGTTATTAGGTAGTTGTTGTCCCATGTATGCTCCTGAAACTATTGGATTAGATATTTAAAAAAAAGAAGAGATATTAGAGTAAGAAAATATCTTATTGAATAAAGTTGTTGAAAAATAGTAATTATACAATATTACCTGGAGACATGTTCATTCCATAAGGAGGTGACTGAAAAGGCAATGCGGATGCAAAAGCTGATGACAGATGCTGTAAGCCTCCATGAGGTGACATCTGAGGAAGTGTTCCTTGAAAAGATGGCATCGATGGAAACTGTTTTACAGGAATAAATAATTCCATAAGGTTAAAGATTCAACTATCTCATAAGAATTTCTCTTTTTTGGATACAAATCACAAACTTGCAGAAAACACAGAAAAGCAAATTGTCTAGAGTTTACACAAGGCTGTATTGTCCGACAATTGTCTAATAAGTGTGCGTGCACTCTATATAAAATTACAGATAACGTAAGTATGACAAGAGACAAAATCATTAAAGTTTCAAGTTGAAAGAAATAGTTGGATTAAATCAGAATCTCCAAAAAAAAGGAACAATATTATCAACAAACCTACCCTTGCAGCTGGAACTTGCGGGAAGTCATCGCCAAAATCGAATGGGTTCTTTGATTTTTCTGAACTGGGGAAAGCAGGTGCATGCTGCAAAAGTAAAGAATTCCAAATTCACACTATAATCACCTGATACTCCCTAATAGTTGATTTTGTTCATGTGAGGTTGCGAAATCCTATAATTTCATGAAAAATTTAAATAACAAAAGTTTTATGTTGTATTGTTGCATATTTTAATATATGAATATTTATGGGGTCAAAATTAATTAAACTTAAATCAAATTTGAGTCATAAGACCTCGCATATGTACTAGAAAAGATGTAGAAAGTAGCTCCTCTTTTGAAATGGAGGGAGTAATATATAATGATTCGAACTGAATTTGCTACTTCTTCTCAGCTAAGATACCATAGCAGGAGGGTACTGCATTCCATATCCCATTCCATGAGGTGAACGAAACTGCCAATTCTGTACTGGTGCAGGATATGATGGATAGCTAAATGTGAAAAGGTCCTGGAGAAAATACTTAAACCACTGAACAAAAGTATTCGAGAAAAATACATCAGAAACACAATCAATAGGTCAAAATGCTATTACCGCTGGGAGTTCCTTTCTTCCACTAGATTTTGATCCATCTCCCGAACTATTAATTTGAGATGCTGCGGAAACAGCTTGAGATGACTGCTCAGTTGACGCATTAGGAGGTGCTTCTTGGGTACTTGGTGCAGGTGATGAAGGCCACGGCTGCAGTCATTTACAAGAAGCTATAAAATTGGCTTCTGGATAAAAATGGAAGCATAACAAAAAGAAAATGTAGTACATCCTTTTTTAATATGATTAATGATGTATGGACCTTCGATTTTATTACATTCAGTAAAATGTATTGATTATCCAAATCTACAAGTTTGAAATGCAAACATTCGATACATGACTCACCTGATTGCATAAAGCTTCAAGTGTTGATGTACTCTCTTGACCAGTAAGGTTATTGCTTCTGGCCGTTGATGTACTCTCTTGACCAGTAGAGTCATTGTCTTGGGCTGTTGATGTACACTCTTGACCAGTTGAGTTATTGTCTTGGGCTGTTGATGTACTCTCATGAACAGTAGGGTTATTGTCTCGGGCAGGGGATTCAGAAGGCTGACATTGCTGCAGTGTGTGATCTTGTTTCTCTTCGGGGACCAGTGAAATTGAATCAGCACCACTAGAAGGAAGCACAACTGCTGCATCTGCATTTCCTACTGGTGAGGGTACTGCAGCAGTCTCACTAGTGGGAGCTGCGGAAGTAGTTATTGGCAATGAATTCGCAGAAATGGCGACACCATCATATGAAGCTCCAGGTATAGTTGATGAAGCATCACTACTGCTTGGAACTTCAGATACACCTACAGGTACAAATGATAATTCGGATAACAAAAATTCCAGAGAATTCATATTTGAAGGATTAGGAGCATTCTCCACTGTGGAAGATTGAATGGAGGAAGCTGTTTGTGTGTTTGCTTTAGCTGCACTGTCGGTAGGCTCAGGATCACTATTTACATCAATCAAACTACTTTCCCACAATGTTTTATTGTCGTCTGCCTTCATTGTTTTATTTTCGTCTGCCTTCACTATTTTATTTTCATCCGTCTTAACTGTTTTATTTTCGTCTGCCTTCGCCGCAACAGGAAGAGGACTACTGGATGATGTGGTCTTCTGCAGTAAAAAAAAAATCAAGCATATAAAGAACTCTTTTTGCAACCATTTACGTTGTAAATGTAGCATGCTTCAAGCATGGGTATATAAGTAAGACGCAAGCTACAAGTTTGATGGAACCAAATGTAGAAAAGATAGTACTAATTGAAAAAGATTGTTAAACTTGGAAAGAAACCGAAAGTAAATAGAATTGCTCAGTCAGTTATCTCACCTGAACACGACCATAGCCTTCAGCATTCTTCATATTGTTTGCTTTAGGGAGATCACCTACCTTTAGAGTAGAAGAGTTTGCATCCAGAATATCTCTGAGAGGGCATAACACTGGAGGGCTCGCCTTCTCCCTTATCTTTTGAGGTTCTGGTGACATGCTAGAAAATCTGCGGCTTTCTGATCGTCTTCCACTTCCACATTCATCATCTCGGAACCTGTCATCAACTATCTCAAAGCGAGCACTAGAACGACTCCTACGACTTCCAGATCTTCCATTTTCCATCAATTTACTTGGACTTCCTCTGTCATCTATATGATTTCTATAAGTTCTGTCATCAAGTTTTCCACTTGGACTGGACCTTTCAAAGGAATTCCTCTCATAGAAGTCCTCCCTTGAACTTAGACTAGACCTATCAAATGAACGTCGCTCGTGCAAATTATCCTTGGCACCCTGGTCGCATTACAAACAACATTACTTAGTCATGTTGATAGCTCCAACAAACATTACCACAAAACCTATGCTATGAGATCAAACATCCGCCCAAGTCTATGGTAAGATAGGTTTAACGCCAGAATATTTGTTCAGAGAAAATATTGTTGCCAGAGGAGAGAAGTTCACCAGTTTCACCATTGCAAGCCTGTCAGAACCCCTCTCGCCAGTGAATCTTCTATCCACATAGACATGCTTGATGAAATTGCGCAGTCTATGAAGATTACTGGAATACAACAGAAAACATGTGTTATATTTTGTTTTCCTGTAAAGTTTACAAAACAGACATGCAAATTAGAATAAGTATTACCCTCCATCTGGATAAGAACAACGGTGTGGATCCCAAGCTTTAAAATAAATTTCCCTTGCTCTCTATCATATATAAAAGCAAAAATAGATCAAGTGTATATATAGTTAGCAGACGCATAGAAAAAATCGCTTTTGAATGAGCATGCATGTATACCTCATTTCCACCAGCTTGAAGAGCACTGACTTCTTCAGCATTAAATTTAGCCATTGACACGGATTTAACTCGGTGAGTGAACTCCCGACTGGAATTATTTCAGCAAGTAATTAATGAGGTTGTTCAAATATCTAATATGGAGTACTATTAGTGAATTTATCCATATAAGTTATAACATCCCCCTTCAGTATCATCCTATATTATGCAAAGAAGGTGCTTAGACCTTAAAAGACTCGTCTGAGAACTTACTGTATTCCGCTACAGTTAGTGCAGACAAATGTCCAGAAAGTTGTGCAAACATACTGGGGCCCCTGTAAGTAGAAAAATGAAAATGATGATCTTACTTCTATACGAAACTACAAAAAGGGCCAGTGATCGTGAGTTGGTTAGTCTGTTTCATTGAGTATTTTATATAAAAAAGTCAAGTAAACATTAAAATTATGAATCTAAAATAGATAATGGTGATAAAATATCATTTTCCATAAAAAAAAAAGGATAACACTAAACAGATTGGACATTAAACACCTTACCAAACTGTTACAATTAATACATCTCCTGTTTTCTGGGAGCTTCAAAAGACCTCGAATGATCCATTCAATTTTTTCTTCTTCTTTTTTACGCGACATTTTTCACCAATCTCCCTGCCTTTTTAATCTAAAAAAAAATCCAAACAATGAAAAGGGGCAAAAGCTTAAAATGCCATCTAGTTATCCAACAAAATGCTAAAATATAATTCAAGAACATATGGCACTAACCAGATGAAGCAAAAATTTAATAACAACATATACAAATGCCTAGCGCGAGTTCCAAGAAAAGCCATCTAGAGAAAACCAATCACCAAAGAAATTTGATGTTGAATCTGAAACTTGTTACTCTAATGCTCGGTTCTTGCAATTAAACCATTGGAGGGTAAAGTTAGTTGATAAAGGTTGTGAAAATTGACCTAATTTCAAATGGGTCGGTATGTATACCCTTCAGAGAAATTGCTGCAAAATGGTAGTAGTAAATGATTTGGAAGCTAATGGGATTGAAAGGGTTGTATGAATTTTGCAGAAGGAAAGCTTCTGGTAGAGAAAGGTAAGGAGGGAATTTTGGCGGTTTTGACGGTTGTAGAGACCTGTATTTCTTTGGAAAGTAATTAGTTTTTATATACAGAGACTTTTATTATTTACGGAAAATATATCTCTTTATAATTTTTTTTATATATTAGAAAATAAATAAGCTACATTAAAGATAGAATATGGCATTTACAATGTACATTACCTATTAGAATAAAATTAGAAAATAAATTGGTTTTACCATTATGCAGTCAATATGTATTTTTTCTTTAAGGGTAACACACAATTTGTATAGGAAATATTTTTCAATTTTTTAGAGGAAGGATAGTGAGAATCCAATTTGAAATTCTCGTAAGTAATATAAATAATTTGATTCTAGCTTTGCGAAAGTCAACTTACATTATCTTTGTATCGTTATTAATTTGATTTTAGCACAAATTAACCGAAATTATTACAAATAAAGTCAGTTAAACTAGCCCACGCTCTAGTTAATTAGTTATTGATTTTATAATATAAAAAAATTGTATCTATGTCGAATTGCTTAAATAAAGAATTTAGAAATATCATTCGGCTTACTTTAAATTATATCACAATCGAATAGCTTGAATTACTAGCTACATATAAATTTGGATTTTTGGTACAATTAACTAAAACCATTAGTAATTAACTAGATTAGTACTAATCATAATTGTTAAATTCTAAACGTAAATAAATTTATACTAATTTTAATTTAAAAAATTGTACAATTAATTAGAAAAAAATCTTTTATATTAGGTACAAATTAATTGAAATTTAAATTATTCAATCGCAATATGATTTGGGTCAATGACTTTTTAATATGTATTAATAAATAAAAAATCACTTTAATAAGTGAAAATTTTATTTATTTATTCTACTTTAATATTAAAATTAATGTCGGAAGTATCAAAATTATTATAAAAAATAGTTTGAATTATATCACAATCTAATAGCTTGAATTACTAGTTACATACAAATTTGGATTTTTGGTACAATTAACTAAAACCATTAGTAATTAACTAGATTAGTACTAATCATAATTGTTAAATTCTAAACTTAAATAAATTTATACTAATTTTAATTTAAAAAACTGTACAATTAATTAGAAAAAAATCTTTTATATTAGGTATAAATTAATTAAAATTTAAATAGTTCAATCGCAATATGATTTAGGTTAATAACACTTTAATATGTATTAACATATAAAAAATCACTTTAATAACTGAAATTTTTATTTGTTTTACTTTAATATTAAAATTAAATATAAGTATTAAGATTACTATTAAAAGTACTAAATAAAAAATGAAAGCGTAACCACGTAATACATTAAAGTGTATTCATTTCATTAAATTTTGACAAGAAAAACAAAAGAAAATCAAAATGTATAGAGGTCTAGAGGAACACTAAAGAGAGAAAAATAATGACTAATTATTGGAAGAGAGAAATTAAAATTGCTTGCCCACGGCATGCATAGGTATACCCGTGGTGTACTGTACGGGTTTGGTTCGGACAAAGAACTGATTTGGGCAGCGAATCCCTAAAAAGTTGAAAACGTATAGAAAATTTATCAGGTGGGAAACCGAAGAAGAAGGGATTCTGGGAAGGAGGGCTTTAAATTCCAACACATTGAAACAGGAAAAGAAAGAGGCAGAGTCATTTGATTACGTATTGCTAATATGGTTGGTTGTTCTTAATTTAGTTATTTAGTTAAATTGGAGATGTTGCGTCTCTTTTTTTTGATTAAGTTTGAGTGTTTTGTGGGCTATCTGATATTCTGAACTTTTGGGGGACTAAGAGAAGGTTCTTAGTCCCTATGAATGAGTTACAAACTT
Organism: Centella asiatica; assembly: GCA_014636745.2. Taxonomy (NCBI): domain Eukaryota; kingdom Viridiplantae; phylum Streptophyta; class Magnoliopsida; order Apiales; family Apiaceae; genus Centella; species Centella asiatica. Next base: position 62,301,114 of record CM025786.1, read on the forward strand.
AGTTCTATAGTTAACGGGAGATTATGAGCATTCCGTTGCATAATTCCTTTATTGGGGTTCCTCTTCAATTTTATGAAAATGGAAGATATTATTATGCAAATTCAGTATTTCTGAAACTTCATCATAAAAGGGCATCGCGTAAATTTGTTGTTCATGCAAATAATAGTGACTGGGTTTCTCATGGGATCAAGTTTTCACGTTTTTGTGGAAGAAATGTAGAGTTACTGTGGAAGAATTTGGGTTTGAGAAGTGGGTTGATAGTTAATTCTGTTAAAGAGCCTTTTTCTAGAAGCAAAACTTTGGTTAAGTCTTTGTCTCCAGTTTGGGAAGAGGGGTTGCTTCTGATCAGGTGCTCTGTGTTCTTTGCCGTGATATCTGGGGTTTGCTTGTTGGTATGGTATGGTCAGGTGAAAGCCAAGGGTTTTGTGGAAGCTAAGCTTTTGCCTTCTGTGTGTGCAGCATTGAGTGAGCATATTCAGAGGGATCTTGATTTTGGTAAGGTTCGAAGAATTTCCCCATTAAGTATTACGTTGGAGTCATGTTCGATTGGGCCTCATAAGGAAGAATTTTCTTGTGGTGAAGTTCCTACCGTAAAGCTACGTGTTCTGCCTTTTGCGAGTTTAAGGAGGGGAAAGATCGTTGTTGACGCAGTTTTAACTAATCCTAGTTTGTTGGTTGCACAAAAGAGGAATTATACTTGGTTAGGCATTCCTATTACCGAAGGAAGTATACAGAGGCACTTGTCAACTGAAGAAGGAATTGATCATCGTACAAAGACGAGGAGGATTGCTAGAGAAGATGTCTTTGCTCGCATGGTCAGAGAAAGAGATGATGCAGCTAGAGATGCTGCATTGATGGGTTATGTTGTTTCTGATGGACGTACAAGATCATCTGAATTTGGTGATATGAAGGATGTTCCAAGCCATCAAACGGGGTTGACAACCTCTGAACCAATATTTTGCATGGATGAGAGATTGCACTGGCGAGATCATCATTGCATGGATGCTGGTGTGGAGTATGATTTGAAACATGCAGACCTAGAGAAATCTTTTGGAGTAAATAGTCCTGGATCAGGAATTAAATTTTGGCCTAAATTTATACCAGGTCCTATAAAGCATAAATTTAAGAGGAAGGCTAATGGTAGAGATATATCTGCAGCTGGTATAACAGCAAAAAGACAAATTCTCGAGCGTAGTGCGTCAGCAGCTCGTGAATACTTCCTAGGAGTATCAAAGTGGAAGTTTGGAGACACTACTCAGTCATCTGAAGGTGTTACTAGTTCCTTAAGTTGTGTTCCGAGTAGCTATTATGATTATATTTCTGCGGGAGATTACACCAAAGGACTGAATATTGGAGGGGACAGAAACAATGATGATAGAAAAATTGAAGTTGATGACACTTATTTGATTGGTAAGGGAACTGCAAAGTTGGATGACAGTATGAAGAATGTAAATGCAATTACTGAAAATTTAGTAAATCAAACCATTCCCGAAGAAAAACATCATAGCCACAATTCCATAAGCAAACCATATATTCCTAGTGTGATTAGTGTAAGTGGAGTTAAAAACTCCAGTGAAAAATTATTATCTGTTGGAGATGTCTCAAGAGTTGAAACAAATGCTTCTGTTATAAATGAAAATCTGGAAGGAGTTGCATCTGTAAATAGAGATATAAATATCAAAGATGAATCTAACAGACAGAGTGGGTTTTCTCTGGAGTCTGTAAACAATGAGTCAGGTAGTCAAGATGGTCTGCCATTCGAGGGGTCGACTTTCTTAAAGCCTGATTCTGCACCTGCCATGCAACATTCAGTTTCGGTACGGCCCTGGAGTCTGGAATCAGGTTTATCTTCTTTTTATAGTGGAATGGGAAAATTTTGGTTATTCTTAGTTGCTGGTCCTTTCCAAAGGCTTAAGTCCGAGTTTGGGCCAAAGGTCGAAGATATTGTTGCAGAACTTGTTGAAAAGGTTGATGAAGGGGAGATCTTAAGCATAGAGAAAATGCTTCCTGTTACTCTGGATTCTGTTCATTTCAAAGGTGGAACATTAATGCTGCTTGCTTACGGGGACAAAGAGCCCAGGTAAGGTGACTTATGCTACTTCGTTAAAACCATGCTTTTCTTCTTTAGAATTGTGTTTCATTTTCTAGGAATTTTTTGGCTTTGATGAGGGAGCTTTTACAGAAGTCACTACTTTTGATATTCATCAAGATTAACCAACGGTGGTCATTGTTATTTTAAAAATAAAATAAAATTCCCCAAATGAGTTAACTGCTATATCTTGGAAAACTCAATCTTTCCTTTCTATGCTCTCTTATGGATCACAATGGATTTATCTGATGCTGAAGTTGTGTCATCATAATTGCTCTTGTATTAATACCGTTAACGTTTTACTAGGGAGATGGAGAATGCCAGTGGACATGTAAAGTTTCAAAACGACTATGATCGTGTGCATGTACAGCTGAGTGGTAGCTGTAAGATGTGGAGATCAGATGTGACATCTGAAGATGGTGGCTGGTTGTCTACGGATGTTTTTGTTGATATCATTGAGCAGAAATGGCATGCCAATCTTAAAGTTTTGAATCTCTTTGTTCCGGTATGGCACATGGCAACCTAGCAACTCACTAACAACATCTAACTCCCTTTTATTTTCCCTCTTCATTTTTTGCTTTGTACGAGAAAATGTGAAGTATCTGTTATCCAAGACATGATAAGTTGAAGTTTTATGTGTCTTTTGTGCAGCTATTTGAAAGGATTTTAGAAATCCCAATTACGTGGTCTAAAGGGAGAGCAAGTGGTGAGGTGCTTCTCTAATGCCATTTTTTGTATAAAATTTTGAAATCGAGTAAATCTTTGCACCCCTAACAACTCCCAACATCATCCTGATAATGACCATAAATGGTAATGATGACTCTTTTATTTGGGCCATGTTCTCTTTTTTTAGTCACATCATACCATTTATAGTAATTTTTGGGATGAAGTTGGGAATTGATAGGGATGCAAAGATTTATTCTTTAAAATTTTATCTTACAGTAGATCTCATGCCAGCCAGCAATTATTTATCATGTTTAATGCATTTTTTTACTATTGATATTTGTGAGTTTTTTAAAACTGTGCTCCTTGATTTGAGGTTTTGGAGTTCCCCCAGATATGGCAAAAGTAACCTTGTTGATTCACACAAATTGCCTTTTTCTCCTGATAAAGTTCGCATTTACCAAATGCTTTAAATAAATATTGAAAGATGGATCTCTTTTTATTTATGTAACTATGCCTATAAAACTTCCAGAACTGGAAATTCTGATATATACTCCAAAACCTCGTGTTTTAGCCTTGGAAACATTCTATTAGCGGTTCATATATTTTTGGCTGCAAAACACCTATTGTGAAGAGAATAACTATGGTGTTTCATGATACTAAGAACCATCTTTTATTCCGTTTATTGATTTATTATTCAAATGTTTCTTCTCGCATATCTTATTATGCTTTTCTCTGCCATTTTCTTCCTCTTCTTTGTATATATTGGTTTCTTGAAGTTTGAAGCCATGTTCCCTGCCAAACCTTTGGCATTTTTTTTCGCTCATTAGCTCAAAATAGACTCGATGTCAATACTATGATGTCATGAGCATCGAGGTAGAAGATTCTTTTTTTAACCTTGAAGCTTTCTCCTTTTCTTTCTGTAACGCTTCACACATTTATATTTTTGAGCTCATATGCACATATGTTGGAGCACTATTTTAATCAATTCGGCATCCTTTCTTGAAGATGAGTATTTTTGTTGACAGGTACACATATGCATGTCAAGTGGTGAAAAATTTCCTAATCTTCATGGTCAGCTTGATGTGACAGGGTTGGCCTTTCAAATATTTGATGCTCCATCAGGGTTTTATGTATGTCTTCACTTGCTTTCCTTTCTTGGTCGGGTATTTCTTGACTTGTATTATAATCCCTCTGTGCCATGTTTGTTGTTGCACTTTATTTTTTTGGGTGGCAAGTCGTATCTTGGGTTTTGGATGTGGTGAAAATGTTCTGTTATGATAATAATTGTACCTTGAACCAGATTACAGTCTTGTTGCAATGTTAACTCTAATTTCTTTTCAGATGATCAATAATCTGTTCCCCAGATAATTTAAGAAGTATAGCAACTAAACTGGAACATTGGAGGGAGTATGTTTTGATATCACATTTTGATACGTTTCTCAAGTAAAATTTCCTCTGCAATGTCAGCATGCACAACTTGTTCTACCAATCGGTCTCATCTTCATCTGCAATTTTAATAAGACCACATTTGCTGATGGTAGGATTTCATTGACAAGCTGAGCTGCCTGTAGACATAATACAGTCCCAACCAAATTTCCTCTCACACACACACACACATTTATTCCCAGTTGATCATTCTCTGTTTTCTCCAACTGCAATGCATGTCCCTTCCCCTAATGCGATCTGTCCATCAGTAACAAACACCGATGTCGCCACCTGCTGTCATCAGGCAATCAATCATACTTGTTGTCATCATCATCAATAATCAGTGGCTTGATTGTCGATCCCAGTATGCAATTTAGTCACAAATTTTACATAGTTCTTTTCTTCGTCTACCACTTTTTGTATGTTCCAGTCATCATCCATCTCCAATTCTGTGAACATTGTAGCAATATTTGCAGGAAATAGAACTTTTCTAATTCATCTTATTTCTTTTCCCGATCTGGTTTGCAACTGTCATAAGCTTTTTCAAAATATATGGGAAAATGGGATTGAGAGGCTGAATTGAGATTTATGATGGATTACAGTGATAACCGCCATAGTCGGCAATGATTGAATGATCTTGTGAAGAAGTGGAATAGTGTATTACAATTGGGGGCCAAGGCAATGGGTTACATGTTTCTAGTTGGGAAACCACATTGTTTTCTTTTATAGCCTAGAAAATCTAAATTAGGCTGCTGCTCAAATCGCATTTTCCCTGTGTGTGTGTGTGTGTGTCTGTGTGATATGCTAATAATTTACATCCTTAATATTATTTTCAACCAGTATGTTTGATTGGACGTTAAACATGCCCAATGCAGGACACGACAGCAAGTTTATGCTTTCGTGCTCAACGAATATTTCTACAAAGTGCCAGTGGCTGGTTTGGCAGTGTTCCTTTAGAAGCTTCTGGAGATTTTGGCATTGAGCCGGAGGAAGGAGAGTTCCACTTAATGTTTCAGGTAATTTTTATATAATCAACTCTAGGTTTTATTGGGTGTATTTTGTGCTTGAAATCATTACAGGTCAACTTCTGGGTGGTAGAATTTGCATTGCATATTAGGCGAAGTTATTTTTTAGGTAGGAAACTGCAGAATAGTTGAACAGGACATCCCTTTTTCAGTCTTATTGTGATATAACTAGGCATCCAAGAATAATGTGTAGCTTAGATGAAGACAATTGTTGCAAACAAGAGTAGCTGGATTCATGCTGCACATTTTTTCAAATAGTAATACGCATCTTTAATATTGTTGAGAATCTTCCCTTGGTTTCGCCTAGATCACTGGAAGGAAACATCTACATTTGTCCCCATGTTGGTTTGAATTATGACAAAGGACTTGTACTAAAAGACAGTGCTGCAATCGGTGCACCAGATGATGATGATAACTAACATATGCAGGATGGCTAATAGAAATCAAATCCGGGACATACTTTTGATGTTTGGGCGTAGTTTGGAAGGATGGACGGTTGTTAGACAAGGCCATAGGAGTTTGGAGATTTCTGAGCCGGACTCTAGTAGTTTGACTCCAATAAAATGCATAAACTAAATAATAAAAAGCAATAACAATTAATTAGGAATGAAGAAACAACAGTCAATATGGAAAGATTCAGTAAGAATATTGTCAAAACTTGGAAAAAATCTAAGAAGGCTGTTACGGAAAATGGTGTAAGCTGGCTCAACTGAACTGACCACTTAAGGGGGAACCTTCCTCTTATTCCCTCTCAGTCTTTACTCAATCTCTTTTAAGTGATTGGGTTCATTTAGGATGGTCATTATTACCAGGATAAAGGTATTTATGGCAACAATTCAACAAGGCGTTGATGCAGACTATGCAGTCATGTCTCTCTCTCTCTCTCTCACACACACACACACACACACAAACACGCGCACACATACATATGCACATGGGATACCATTACATACTAATCCGTGTGTAACTATTCTGCTGCAGGTACCTTCTGTTGAAGTAAATGCTCTGATGAAAACATTTAAGATGAAGCCTTTTATGTTCCCAGTATGTGTTAGTTATAATCTACTTAAACATGATGCACATGTTAATTCCTCTTCCTTAATAGTTAAATTACATTCAGAAGTTCTTATACTCTAAGCCTGTAATTTTACAGATAAAAATTGAATTTCTGTCTGTCCTTTTATGCTTCCACATCTTACTTTTGTTTCTTTGTTTGTCACAGTTGGCTGGCTCTGTAACAGCCGTTTTCAACTGCCAAGGTCCATTAGATGCTCCTACATTTGTTGGAAGTGGACTGGTTTCTAGGAAGATAAATGGTGCAGTTTCTGATGTTCCTGCATCAGCTGCATATGAGGCAATGATGAAGAACAAAGAGGCTGGTGCAGTGGCAGCAGTTGATCGGATTCCATTTTCTTATATTTCAGCCAATTTTACATTCAACACTGATAACTGTGTAAGTTGTTGTATGTAGCTTATCTTGCACAGCTTTTGGGGAGTGTTAATTATTTTTCAGAGTTTAAAATTTAGTGAAATTCTCTTTGCATGTGATAGGTTGCTGATTTGTATGGAATTAGAGCTAGCCTTGTTGATGGTGGTGAGATACGAGGAGCAGGAAATGCATGGATATGCCCTGAGGTATAAATTTTCTCAGATATTATATCTTGTCAAAGATAAATCAGGCTGCACAAGGATCAATTTCTGCTTAATTTAAGGGAACACATATGTTAGAAAATGAATTTTTCAATCAATTCACTTGTTGTGAGCTTCTATATTGCAGGGTGAGGTAGATGATACAGCAATGGATGTAAATTTTTCAGGGAATTTATGTTTTGATAAAATTTTGCATCGATATCTACCTGTTTCTCTTCATCTGATGCCACTTAAATTAGGGGACTTAAATGGAGAAACCAAACTTTCTGGATCTTTGCTGAGACCGTAAGTTACCAAGTTTCCATATTTGATTTGACATTAGTATTGCGTGTTTGATTTTCTGTCTATATTTTCATTCATACCGATTTTATGTAATTCAGTAATAACGACTGCAGGAGGTTTGACATCAAGTGGACAGCACCAAAAGCTGAAGGGTCATTTAGTGATGCTCGAGGAGATATCATAATTTCACATGATTACATCATTATTAGTTCTTCATCAGTTGCCTTTGAACTATTCACAAAGATTCTTACTTCGTATGACGAGGAATATTTATTAGATAGGAGAGAGTCTGATGTGAGGACTGGTATGCCCTTAATTGTGGAAGGAGTCGAATTAGATTTACGCATGCGTGGTTTTGAGTTTTTCAGCTTGGTCTCCTCATATGCCTTTGATTCTTTAAGACCAGTACATCTGAAAGCTACTGGGAGAATCAAGTTTCAAGGAAAGGTTATTAATTCTGCAACTAGTGAGCAAGGGCTGACATCTGAGAAGGATGGAGAAGATATTCCCATAAAAAGTAACGAATATGAACATGGTCTTGTTGGTGAGGTCTCAATCTCAGGCCTCAAACTGAATCAGTTAATGTTGGCACCTCAGTTGGGTGGAATATTGAGCATTTCGGGTGACGGTATAAAGGTTCGTTACCCTAAGCTCCCTCGTGTTGTTGAAAGTTGTTATTAGTAATGTATAATTTGACTCTGGTATGCATGCATGATTTTTGCGTTCATGTGATGATATGTCATAGACCCCATCCTTTATCTCCTTTATACGTATGCATCACACACAGAAAAAGTTAAAGATCAATTCTCATTTATAGGAAATCCTTTAGTGACTATGATCTTCCTTTAATAGGTTGCTATGATCTTTCTACCTTAAAAAAGTGATGGAATGACTAATAAAGGTCAATTTAGAAGGGAATGCTAGGTCAGCAGACAGTCGATCCTCTCTACACTGAACACTGACACTGACCCCATCGAGCATGAATTAAGATGACAACAAGCAACAAAGAAAACGAAAAGAACTCTGTGAACAGGGCGGGGTATTTACATATATAAGTAGTGGGTTCCGGAGAGCTACTCTCAGGCTAAAAGCCTTGCCTACAAAGTTTCACTAGTGATATCCCTGGTATGAGTTGAGAATGTCAGGGGAAGTATCCTCTTCTAGGGGCAACTCCCTGTGTCATTGTAGCGAAACAGGGCTTTTCACCGACTGATAATACCACCGAGTCAGTAGTAGTCCCAATAGTGGAATAGTCTATCCGATTAGACCTCTAGCCGCCCTAGCCGCCCTAGCCGCCCTAGCCGCCCTAGCCGCCCTAGCCGCAAGCTTGATGCGCACGATTCTAGCATACGTTAGTTGTTCCTATCAATCACTTGGACCTGCTTCTACTACTTCTTCTTAGCTTCAGGTTCAACTCATACATCTACTACTTTCTATGTGATACCTTGCTATTCATTCATTGAGCTGGTATGTTATAATGACTACTTTGCCTTATTTGTAATGACCAGTACAAAACAATGGTTACTATTCTTTCCAAATACGAAAGAATATAGTCTATGTTATTAGTTAGTCTACTCATACCATCCTTTATGAGACCACTTTTTTTTTTTGCTGATGCCATCCTTTTATGGGATGGAGGGACTATTATATTAGCATATCCAAAATAATGTTATGTACCAGTAATTTATATTACTAATTCATACATATAAGGGATAAAAACAGTGCACAAGGCAACACTGGCAGCAGTACGGGGATCTGGAGTTATCTCATTCACGAAGCATGTATTTGCAACATATGTATGTAACAATGTGGTATATCTGCTCTATTTTCGGGGCAATACGCTTATATAAGTTTGCAAAGGAGCTTTGATGCAATGAACGATCAAGTACAGTGTCTCTCTGTTTTATCAGCAACTGTAAATCCTAACACTTTCTGTTTATTCAGTTGGATGCTGCAGGCAGGCCAGATGAAAGTCTTTCAGTTGAGGTTGTAGGGCCATTAGAGCCTAGTGCTGAAGAAAGTATTATGGGAAAAGTATTGTCATTTTCTCTTCAAAAGGGGCATCTAAAAGCTAATGCATGCTATCGACCACTACATTCAGCTAGCTTGGAGGTGCTTGCTCTGTCCTTAGATCATCTAATTATTTGTCTTTGAAGTCATAACTTATAAGCTTGTTTTTGCTCGATGATTGTGGATTTTTCGATATAAATATTCAATTAGGTACGCCATTTGCCACTTGATGAACTGGAGCTGGCTTCACTTCGGGGTACAATACAAAGGGTGAGTTTTTTTTTTCCTCAAAATTGACTTTAACTTGAGGAAATATCTTCATTAGTCACTGTGAGGGAAGTAGCTTAGTTTTTGTTTAAGACAATTATTTATTTACGGTGAGGTTCTAATCACAAACTAAGCAACTATGCTGTATTTTAAATGACAATTTTGATTTGAATGTAAATTCTTGTTTTTTCTTTTCCTGAATTGAGCAAATAGTTAATTTTCAATATTCGGAAAGAAAGAAAATTGGCTTGTTCTAGATATAACACCAAAAAGAAGAAATGTTTGTAAATATCAGGTTAAGCAAACCAAAGCCCTGTCGTTCTTTAGGCTTAAAACACATCCCTACTTGTGAAAAATCTCTCTCTGCACAAAGTCATTCTTGTAAGATTTTACTGATTTCTTTTAGTGTATGTAAGATGTCATTGTTTTGGGGGTTTGCTTTTTCTTTTGGTCTGTGTGTGTTTGTGTTTAAGTTTTGGGGCTTCACTTCAGTTAATTTAAAACTGATCATGTCGAAGTTTTTATTGAATAACGTTATTCTATATTATTCAATATTTTCAACATGACCTGTGCTTTGCGTGGGCTATTAGCCTAATAATAAAATGAAAGGGAAAATCGAAATACGTATTTGGTGAAGGTCTCTGGAAGAGATGTTTGTTGAGGAACAAAACGGAAGTCCTTGAACTTTCTATGAGGTTTATCCTGTTTATTGAAATACGTATCCTGTAGCTGCTTTTGAGGAGTGTTGTCGGGACACTTTTTGATAACTGTCTATTGTAATAAGTAAGTGAGCATTAACCACTTTCTAGTTATTAGTTATACCAAGCTTAAAGTTGCATCCTTTACCTGAATGAGCAATTCTGAATCCTCTGGCTGATTTACATGACAACCTTGTTCGGCATCAAACCCTAATATCTCAGCATCTGGTTTTTCATATCAAGTTTGGTGGTTGTCCTAAGGGTGCTTTGTCAAAGTACTTGGGCTTATCCTTTAGGTATGAATAACATTAGAACTTAAAACCAGGTTTGCCTTTTCATTAGAGTTTCAAGTGGTTATTATCCAATACTTGTAAAAAGAAAGGCAGTTGTTACCCATAAATACTAATGAATAAATGGCTTACAACTATTTTCTTTCCTTTTTGCGTGATGTTTTTACTAGACTAAATTCTGAAGTTCAATTTTGATTTTTCCCCCCCTTAAATTTTCTTGTTCTGTTTGGTTGAATTTATTTATTCTTGGCCTTTATGACGGGTTTATGGGGATCTAAGGGGTTGGAATCCTTGTTGATACTCTGCTTGCGGTATTATCATCAGTTAATCGTTTTTAGGTGAAGCTATTTATACTTAAATGTTGTTTGATCATCGGAACCTTCGTGTATAAATTCTTATACCCTTGTATAGCTTGGTATTATGTTATATTTGGACACTAAACTTGTTTCTCAGGTATATGTTTTTGTTTGCTTCAGGCAGAACTACAACTAAATTTTCAGAAAAGAAGGGGTCATGGAGCGTTATCTGTAATTCGGCCAAAATTCAGTGGTGTGTTAGGGGAAGCTCTAGATGTGGCTGCTAGATGGAGTGGTGATGTTGTGAGTTCCGAATTCAAACTTTATATTTACATCTCAGATATATCAAATAGCTTATGTATGAATCTGATTCTGCACATTAAATTAAAATTGTTTAAACAGATCAATGAATAGGTGTCAATCTTGTCATTACAGAGAACAGCTTTGTTTAACCCTGTATTTATAGCATAGCTACTTGTGTGAACATAATTCTGATGTATGTAGTTGTACCTCCACCTGTTTAGTCATGGTGGTAAAAGTTGTAAAGTTGGAATCATGTCAACTCATTTACGTCCATCTTCTGTTTATTTCAGTAGCACCAAATTATATCTATATGGTGATTGGGTTCTGTACAATTAACTTGTATTCTGTCTAACTACATTCAACTCTTAAGTTCACCCTCTTTCTTTAGTTGCTGAAAACTACAATAAACATATATTCGATTAACTTGCATGCTTTACATTATTTGATTGCAACATTATGAGTATATATGATTTCATCGATGGTTGACTTATTTTGTATAGATAACCGTTGAAAAAGCTTCTTTGGAACAAAGTAATAGCCAATATGAGCTTCAAGGTGAATACGTGTTGCCTGGAATACGAGATCGAAACCCTGCTGGAAAGGAAAGAGGTAACTTGCTTAGAAGAGCGATGGCTGGTCATTTAGGTACTGTAATATCTTCGATGGGTAGATGGAGAATGAGGTTAGAGGTTCCTCGAGCTGAGATTGCGGAGATGCTTCCACTTGCAAGACTTCTTTCCCGAAGTGCAGATCCTGCAGTTCAATATAGATCAAAGGTCTGTATTTTGCTTTATTCCATTGGTTTAATGATCAGCAGTTGATAAAACTTAGTCGGTGAAATTAACTAAAAAGCATAATGCAAATCATGTAGATTGGGTGCTTGTATTGCCATATTATGGTATTTGGACAGAAAGGAATTAGGAACGTGAGTTTGACAGTGGGCATGTTGGCTTACACTTGGAGTCGTTTTTAGATGCTACATTAATTGTTCTTAACTCTAATGGAGATGCAAGAAATCAAAGCTTGTCATACGGAATTTTTTAGTTGTTTTGAAATCCATGGTTGAAATACTCTGCATGTAGATTTAGTAACATGTTTACATGTTTTACCACATCTTGTTTATTGTCTTTTTGATATCATCAGAACTATTGTATTTATTAATTAGATCTATAATGAGATAAGCTTACACTGGTCAGGCTGCCAGTATGTTCAATGTTCTTGTAGATTTTGTAGATATAAAATGAAAAGAAATATGGACTGGACTTTTGGTACATGCATGTAATGGTTTATTTCTTTTCGAGGATGCATTGGGTTTCATGAAAATGAATATTGATCTGCATTTCTTTCTGTACTCATTTGCAGGACCTTTTTATACAAAGTCTGCAGTCAGTGGGGGTATGTCCTGAAAGCATTCAAAAGCTTCTTGAGGTACATGATTGTGAATTCACAAGTCTTATATCACTGTATATGTGGAATTTCATTGGACACGCTTGATTTAAAGTTGAAAGATTTAGGTATTTCTTGTAGTCATGTCAAAGGTATGCCTGTTCCAAGATACCCTTCCCAGCATCCTATAGTAAGGATAAGCTGGATTGGAGACTCCCTTTTTTTTAAAGCTATTTGGTGGCTCCTATCAATTCGTATAATATGAAAGATGACAGTAATTACTTCAGAACAAATTTCCCTGATATTTCATAGAATTTTCTTAATGATATGATTTTGTAGGATATTCGGGTCCATTTTACTCCATCAGATGAAGTTATACTAGAAGACTTGAGTCTTCCAGGTTTAGCAGAACTCAAAGGTCGCTGGCGTGGGTCTCTAGACGCAAGTGGTGGTGGGAATGGGGATACAATGGTAGATACCTCTGAAATATTTCCTGTTGCTAACTCTGAAGTATTCATCTATTATATTAATGGAACTTGTTTGAGAATTTCAACTTCCTTAATACTAAGTGTTATATTATTTAAAACTTCTTTTGATGTGTTTGTTGGTTAGCAGGTTCATCAAGCAATATTAACTAATTGATTATTTCCTTCTGTATTTACTTAGGCAGAATTTGATTTCCAAGGAGAGGAATGGGAATGGGGAACCTACAAAACTCAGCGTGTTCTAGCTGCTGGTGTGTACAGTAATGATGATGGCTTGCGTCTAGAGAAAATGTTTATTCAAAAGGACAATGCCACAGTCCATGCAGATGGGACTTTGCTAGGGCCAATAACCAATTTGCATTTTGCTGTTCTAAATTTCCCGGTCAGTTTAGTCCCGACTGTAGTGCAGGTTATTGAATCGTCAACCACTGATGCGATTCATCCACTGAGACAACTTTTAGCACCAATAAAGGGTATATTGCACATGGAAGGGGATCTTAGAGGAAGTCTTACTAAACCAGAATGCGATGTGCAAGTGAGGCTCCTGGATGGAGCTATAGGGGGTATTGATCTTGGACGAGCTGAAATTGTTGCTTCCCTAACATCAACTAGTCGTTTTTTGTTTAACGCAAAATTTGAACCGATCATTCAAAATGGCCATGTACATATTCAAGGAAGCATTCCGGTAACATTTGTGCAACATAACAATATAGAAGATGAAAATTTGGAAAGAGAGAAAAATGAAGCAACTTGGATCCCTGGTTGGGCTAAGGAGAAAGGCAAATCTATAGATGAAGCCGCGGATAAGAAAGCTTCCAGGGACAGAACTGAAGAAGGTTGGGATACTCAGCTAGCAGAAGGTCTCAAAGGATTAAACTGGAATGTACTAGATGTTGGAGAAGTTAGAGTTGATGCTGATATCAAAGATGGTGGCATGATGTTGCTAACAGCATTATCTCCTTATGCTAATTGGCTCAATGGCAATGCTGCTGTTATGCTTCAGGTTGGTCACTTCAATGATTTAATTGTCTTTTATATTGTCCTAACGGAATGTATAGATGACTCAGTGTTGTAGTCTGAAGTGGTAAAATTAATAATATTATTCTCCATGTTCGCTGAAATATATTCAGGTTAGAGGGACAGTTGAACAACCAGTGATTGACGGATCGGCATCGTTTCATAGGGCAACTGTATCTTCACCGGTGCTCCGAAAACCACTCACAAACTTTGGTGGCACACTTCTTGTGGATTCGAATAGATTATGCATCAATTCACTGGAGAGTAGGGTAAGCAGAAAGGGAAAGCTATCCCTGAAAGGGGAACTTCCCCTCAGGACAACAGAAACATCCTTTGGTGATAAAATTGACTTGAAATGTGAAGAGTTGGAAGTGCGAGCAAAGAATATTTTAAGGTGATTCTTTAATAAAAAAGTTTTGGTTTATTGTTATATCATTCCCTCTAATTATGTAATAGTTTACATAAAGAATTTAGTCTTTGTAAGCAGTTCCGTTCTTAATTTAGTTGAAAAGTTAATCGTTATGTGCTTTTACTTGTTTTTTTATTATTCATCCAACGAAGGTCTATGAAATTGCAGTGGTCAGGTTGACACTCAGCTGCAAATAACTGGTTCTATAATGCAACCAAACATTTCTGGTAAGATTAAGTTGAGCCATGGAGAGGCTTATTTACCACATGATAAGGGTGGTAGCGCTGCTCCAATGAATCGAGATGCATCAAATCAATCAAAGCTCCCAAGTGGTGGTTATAGTCAAGTGGTTGCTTCAAAATATGTATCACACTTTCTGAATTTGAAACCTGCTGCTTCAAGTGCTCCATTCAGTGAACCTTCAGGTAAATTAATTTGGTCATGCGAACCTTCTCATAAGTACTGAATACTGGTAATACTTTATGAAGTATTTACATTGGTCATGTAATGCTTTTGCTAATCCCAATACCCAACTCCAAACTTTTAATAGAAAAACTTTTTTAAGAGGCCAAGGAGGAGCTGATTTGTAGAAGAAATTTGTTCTTCTTTAACGAACAATATTCTTCACTGGGATAGAGGATCATAAATAAAGAGCTGACTTTTGTTTCTTTGCATCTGCTGAGGATCTTGTTCATGTTGAGGCCAAGCTTTTATTAGACGAGTACTCTGTCTTGTTTCTGTGGCCCTGCTCTTTATGCTAAATATTGTGCATCTTCCACAACAAATTAACTTTATAAAATATGTTAGGAAGCACCTTTATGTTTGCCAAACTACTTGCCTGTGGAAATTATTATATTTGTCCCTTAATAATATAATGTGTTACTATATCTCTACCTAATATGTAACTATTTCGTATGTTTGCAAAGTGATACCTATAAATTTTGATTAATTACAGGAAAAATAATCTGTAAATATGTTTTCATCAGGTCGTCAGATAAGTAATACATATTTTACAAAGAGAGAGAGGAGTAAGAAAAAGGACATCTAGATGTGGATAGATGTCTATATTGATCAAGTAGTAGTTCCATCTTTCTTCCAGTCCCATCTCTCCACAGTTTACTACGTCACTTTCTTTTTTATTAGTCAGGTTTGCCTGTTGTCTTTGATAATTAGTAATCAATGTTGTAAGGAATTGAAGTAACCATTCTCTCATACGGTCGTACTTTGTATGTTTTCTTACTATTTGAAAACCTTAAATCTGTAAGTATTTTGGGTAACTTTAGTCTAGTTACTTTCTACACAGCTATTTGGTTTTCTACTTGTTATTGTTTAGTCTAGTTACTTTCTATGCAGCTCTTAGTTTTCTCAGTGTAGAGCCATTCTGTGTTATCTATAGGTAAAGAGGCTGAGGTTGAGAAGGACATGGGGCATGCAAGTGGTAAACCCAAAATAGATATCCGCCTTACTGACTTAAAGCTTGTGCTTGGACCAGAGTTGAGGATAGTTTATCCTTTGATTCTCAACTTTGCGGTTAGTGGCGAGCTTGAGTTAAATGGCTTAGCTCATCCCAAATGGATAAAACCTAGAGGCTTTCTAACATTTGAGAACGGTGATGTGAATCTCGTTGCAACACAGGTGAAAATTTTCATGGAATGTTAGTTCTGCAATTTATGGTTTTCTTATCATATTTAATTCATCAACTTGTATCATCTTAGTGAAGATTATACTGTTCTTTTTTTACTAATTCAGATGAGGCTTAAACGAGAGCATCTCAATATAGCAAAATTCGAGCCTGACAACGGCTTAAATCCAATGCTCGATTTGGCTCTGGTCGGATCAGAGTGGCAATTCAGGATTCAGAGTCGAGCTAGCAAATGGCAGGACAATTTGGTTGTGACCTCAACACGTTCCGTGGAACAGGATGTCCTTTCCCCTACTGAGGTAATATATTCCATGGAGGCTCTCCATTATGTCATTATCTGTTCCTTTTTATTATGCATGACTAGTGACAATGTTCTGGGAAAATCTACACATAGTTCATTACGTTTATATCTATACTAAGTATCATATAGGTCTTTGGAACAACTTCAATCTAGATATTCTTCTGTCCCTGCTCTTCTTTTTACCAAGTTCCTCACTATGCATATGATTAATATTCACTTTTTCTCCATTAGTTTAGCAAGTTAACACTCGTACACTGATGACATGTCTTGCATGGGGAGTGTGCTTGTCGCATTTCGACAAGAAGTTTATTGTACATGTGCATGTCACTAAGGATTCAGATGTACCTGTGGTTTTTTATGTGTGCAAATATATGATTTTTATTTATTTGCTTCCTACTGGACAGGCTGCTAGAGTCTTTGAGAGTCAATTAGCGGAATCCATCTTGGAAGGTGATGGTCAGCTCGCATTTAAGAAGCTTGCTACTGCCACGCTTGAGACTCTAATGCCAAGAATAGAAGGTAAGGGAGAGTTTGGACAGGCGAGATGGAGGCTAGTATCTGCACCACAGATCCCTAGCTTGCTTTCTGTTGATCCTACTGTTGATCCCCTTAAATCCATAGCGAGCAATATTTCATTTGGTACCGAAGTTGAAGTCCAGCTGGGAAAACGCCTTCAGGTAATCTTAGCGCCTTTACCTTTTGTTGTTATGAATAATCTCGTCATAGTTTTCTTAATATATGCTGCCCAATACCTGCATATAATTAAATATTCGCATGATAAAAGATGCAAATCAAAGGCTTTAGAGACAAAGTATAAGAAGACTCGAGCAAAGATATAACAAGATTTAGACTGTTAATCATCAGAAAAGCAGAGTAGCTATTTTTCTCCTGTTTACAGTTAGATTTCACTTTTTTCCTCCAAAGAAATTTGTTATTTAAAAATTTGGATAAATTGAATTTAATTGAAAACGGTATGATCTAAAATTTAGGCTTTTAAACGGTATGAAGTTATCTAAAATTTAGGCTTTTACGTACATTATATTCATTCACTAATATTTCTTGTTGACCATTTATCATAGTTATCCTTAAAAAACTAAATGTAGAAATTCCGGAAGATGTTCTCAGGAAATTTTCCCTTGAAACAGTGGATGCAAGTCTCAAGTACCAAAATATTCGTGGCTTCAACTAGTATGTCTTGAAATTAACTGATTACTTCACTAGATTTGAAATTCACCTATGATGTGCAAGTGTTAACTTCTACTCTCGAACATACTTCCAAAAAGCTCTCTCAGAAATATCTTGTGTGTAACCTCAGACATATATATAATGGATATATTCATTTCAAATTAGTTATTGCAATTTGAGTGGGTACATCTATTGTTCCCACCTATGCTATGTAGCAGCAGGTGACCAAAATGATGTGATTTTAGGCTTGTTTATTAGTCAAGGGGGAAAGTAAACTAGCAATTCTGAGAATGGATTGGCTGAAATACATGGTATTTCTCAAGGCTGGTAGTTGTTCCTCTTTACGAATATTGTTGCATTTTAAGACCGTAGTATGTGTTTAGGTTTCTACAGATTGTTCAGGGAAGCATGATTGTTTAATAGTAGTCTTGTTTGCTTTCTCCAGGCCTCTGTTGTTAGACAAATGAAAGATTCTGAGATGGCAATGCAATGGACATTGATTTACCAACTCACAAGCCGCTTGCGAGTACTACTCCAATCTGCTCCATCCAAACGGCTCCTTTTTGAATATTCTACGATTTCACAGGACTAAGTTGCTGAGGTCCCTTTACCTTTGTCTGGTGATAACTCTTTTTGTGGAATGTGGATAGATATTTGTTGTTGGAAAAGTAGTATGTCCTTGTAGTACCCCTTGTAGTTTAGGGGCCATTAGTGTACATACTGTAAATACATCATTCTTTGCTCATAAATAGATGAGCTTGTTTATATGTCTCAACACTAGACCTCGTTTATATGAAAGGGTAGTTTCCAAAATTATATCCATGATCAGTTTATCTATCCCGTTCATAATGAATGCTCATCGATCTGGTTCATAAAGGTGAACTAATTTCAAAAAAAAAAATTAATACTACATATTTTATCAACTTATCACGTCAAGATGTAGCATCTCCGCAGTCTGCAATTGAATATTATATATATAAATTATGCCCTATTTTCTACTTATTTTGTTCTTGTTAAGCTAAATTCCTGTGCTGATAGTCTGATTTATTTAAACTCTTTAGAGCATGTTTTGTTTGAGCGATTATGGCAGAGATTGTATTATTAGTTCCATCGTAAAATTAATCTGAGTTCGTTTTGTTGATTGGACTAATTAATTGTACCGGATAGTACCATGTTTTGTTCACGCACATGATTGGATTAGTCTTAATCAAAAAATAAAGCACCGACTTAAAATGTATCTAAAATGATCACATGATCGCCTATTCTCAAAAGTGAAGAGATTGAGATTCAAGTCTTCGGGCTACGGTGGGTACCACTGTGTGCGTGAGTTCAACGATAACTTTTGTAATAAAAATAAAAATAATAATAGAACACCATAATTAGGAATTAATTAAAGGGGAGAGGCCTTCCACCTGATTATTAACCCAGGCTTAAGAGTTTATTAACTTAAAATCTCTCTCAATCTGTTATCTAAAAAAGAAACTCTCTCAATCCAATTCCTCAAGAAAATCAGGCCCTTAATGATCTTTGTTTAAGATATTTAACTATGATCACAACTTGAATACAACTAATTTCATTAACAGAGTATATATCAACAAAACTGCAACATCATTGCTACCGAAATTGTTCAGAATTGTCTATCTTCAGATTTACTTTACGAAGGACGATATATCAATTTTATCACCAAAATCTCCAGGGATCCTTGTATGGTGGAACATAGTTTTCTGTGGAGGGAAGAAGTCGAAAAGAAGCCACAGTTTTCTCCAGGAAAGGACCCATCTGTACCGTACATTCACATACAAGATTAATAAATAATAATGTAAAAAAAATAAAGGAAGAAGAAGAGGATTCTTAATGGACTTTAGTATTTCAATATCACAAAAATCACGATCAACCATGCAACATTGCTAGTTAAATGTGCAACAAGGAAATAAGGATAAAAGATACGGAAAACTTACTTTATTCCATTGCCTACTGAGAGTAGAAGCATTCAACGAATATAGATAGCCTGCAAAATGTCCAGTTATAAACTTAATAAAGAGCCCGAACTGCGTAAAGAAAATACCAAAATAATACCCATGTCTAAGAGAGCAGCAAACTATCTTGGCTCAAGGACCAACACAAGCTCAATTTTCGCTTCTCTCGCTGTCCACCCATTCCCATTGGGAATACACTAATCATATATCAGCTGATTCCTAATCACAAATTGGATTGGGCACATAATTTGACACGGCATCTTTTACTTATCGAGTTTAGGAGACTGCTACTGCAGCAACTTTTACCAGATGAAATATTTTATAGACACTGCAGTTTGCTCCTTGATGCTTACATGTGTTTGGTAAGAACAAAAATGTCTTTTCGTTTCCATTCAAAGCACTGTTCAGGGATCATAGCAGAACATTTAACAGATTGTGGGGAAAAAATTAAAAAGGACCATATCTACTTCTATTGACTTCAGTAATGGGCAACAGGAAGCATCTGATGTGAATCATGTGATGCAGAGCTGTTATATGGAGGGAGGTCACATATACACACATGCTGAACTCCTTCCTGTTTTCAAAAACAATTTTGAGGAAACATTTAGTGGGACATAGTTCAGCAGAATCTGATGTGCCACTGGACTGTGCATATAAGTGGACACAAGCACACTGTAAATACAGATACAACTTATTTACCAACCCGAAAAAGAACTATTACGCATTTGTTTCAGGTGGTCATATCACTTTTTTCACAACTCAAATTTGCAGTAAACCAAATTTTCCTAGAGCACAACATTAAGAAAGAAAAAGCTCTCAGAAGTAGCAGTTAGTATTGAGGTGAGATAATGAGTGGGGCAAAGATAATTTGCCAGTTGCAAGGTCTTACCATCTCGTTCAAAGGTTGAAGCAACGTAGTGCCGAAAAATGTTTGATTCTTGAACCTGCATCATTGACATGATTGTTGATATAGTAGTACCAAAACTTCATATCTTCTAGCTCCAACAAGTGATCAAAGAAGAAACACTTACAGATTTTGTAGGTGACTTACGAATGAGGTATTCGTAGTACCAATAGGTCTCACCATCAATCTAGGGAGAGAATATATTAGCTCATAAGCAGATATAAAAGCATACTTATGTGTACACCTTGTTGTAGAAGATTCAGAGGTATAAGCATTTGAATGAATCATCCTCATTATAATTCTACAAGATACAGATAGTTTGAGAAACTCACTTCAGATGGATGTGCATCAAGAATCGAACTCTCAGCCAAGCGCTGGCTTGAGGTAACTCGCTGTATACAACTGTAGCATGTTAATTACATTGACGAGGACCAAATGATGTAAGAAGGATACTCCAAGGAACATATGTGTGCTAAGAAGCGCAAAACTGATACATGTTGAGAAGTTTTATTTGTAAAACTGTATAGTAGTTTATTTGATTCTTGAGTGGAATCATTTACCAAAGCAGACTTGTCTGATAAAACAGAGTCTGCAACATCTTTTGCATTCCATGTACTCTTGTCCTTTGATTTTAAAAACTGGGAATTTGGGGGACCAATCTGAAAACAGGAAAGATACAAGTACAGAGACAACCTTAAAAGATGAGGAAAAAATATTTCCCTAAGAAAAAGAGGTAGACATGATAAATTTTATGAATTCAATGATCACTAAAAATTACCGACACGGAAAGGATAAGGTTGTCAATAAGATCAACTCGCTCTGATACAATCCGCTGGCGTGCATCAGCTGTATCATGTTTAAGAATTTTGTGAACAGAGGAATTTTTGCATGTCATCCAAGTAACTGACATTGAAAAACTAGTAGGATGACAACTGATAACTAAATAAGGAATATCTAGGAAAATTTTCAAATACTATATGCTTAATTTAGAACCATTATTGATTAGACAAAATTATATTATAATGCCTTCACGAATACTAGAGTATAGACATCAAACAATAAGCAATAAGCATGGTACAAATTATGTGTCCTTCTGACTTCTATTTTATTTCAGGAAGGAAGAAGTCCTCTGAACTTACGTGAAAGTGGTGCAGCTGATGAATAACGTTCAGGTTTTCTGGATTCTACCCTTCAAATAGATGCAACAATGTCAGGTTCCTCCACTTGTGGGATGCATTATAAAGTGAAAAATGATTGACAAGATACAATAGTATAATGTCTGCAGTAAGTTAACAAAATCATGTTTTATTTTGTAGCATATAATATAACTTGGCTCAATGGGAGTGTACGTTTTCCATAAAAGGATGACTACTAAGAACCTAAACTAAATGCAACTGTTAATGTAATAAACTCAAAACATCTTTCAGTTTTACAATATGCTAGAGATCAAACTCTGATATGTATTGAAAAATTCCTAACAAGATACAGACTCAAGAAAGGAATTAAAACATCCAAATGGTAAAGCCTAGCACCTTCTGTGGAAGACAGAAGTTTGACTTGAATGTCTTTTGAATATCACTACCATGAGTCCATCATCCGTCTCTTCAACTTTGAATATACTAATGGACTTTAAAAAATGGTAGAACTTATAAAAATTTTCAATTGGATGTCGTTATGGGAAATACCATTTAAAGACGAAATTTTTAGAAGGCAACTCCACAGGATATGAAAATGTATAGGCATTTATATCATCAACCACCGGTACCATTTTGACCTCTTCTTCTGCAGCATAACCTGAAACATTAGTAGAGTAATACTTAGAATTCATACAGAATATCCTCGTTGAGTAAAGATTTTAAATAGCAATAGAAGGTTTATTGTTTAGCCTCTCCAAAACAATATCAGAATATCATCCCTGTTATCTGATTAATATGAAGTCTATCTTCCAAGAAAATACTTATCAAATGAAGCAAAATGTAAACAACTATAGCAGTCAATAAGAATCGCATTCTCTTATATAATCATTACAAAGGAATTATCCATAAACATAAACTCAACACTACTTGAGAATGTTGACTCCATTAATAAATATATGTCCGACACTACTTGTGACATTGATTCAGTAACCATCATAAAAATTGTGCAGTCAGACCCATGACAAGTGCTTGAGCTGTCGTAATGTGTTGTGTTTGGTGAACCCAAAAACACCCAAGCACACAGCTAGAAAGAAACAATAAGCAAAATAATGATAATACTATTAAAAGTAGAGAGCACAGAAAACAATACTAGATATTGGAAGGGGGGAAGAGTTTGAGGTACCTTTGGATGAGAAAACGGTAACAACAGAAGAAGAAATGCCAAAAAGCATCAAATCCCTTCTGCAAAACCCATTTTGCAAACTGGGTTTTGAGGGAATACACGGGTATGCCAAAATTTTCACGAGTAATCTACTTTTCTTTTGGAGTAAATTGATCTTATCTACATGGTTCCTGACCAACAAAAGAAAATGTAATTATTTTGTCTTGTGGATATTCAATACATATATATATATATAGTTAGTTAGAGAAAGAGAATGAGAGTGAGAGTACCTGAATTTTGGAGGAAGAGAGTGGTGAGAGTTGAAGAGAGAGTGAGAGGGAGGGAGAAGCGTTGCCATGGCTCTCCTCGTTCTTCCTCTTCTTCTTTGTCAGGCTCATCCACTTTTTTATCTAATGGAATAACTAATTACTGTAGTTTTTATTAACAGGCTTACCAACACTGAATGAGTTAGCCAACAATTGGTAATTTGTTATTTCTATCTTTACAGCTGTGTTACGGAGTTTTGAGTAGGAAAAAAAAACAGAATAGGACATTTAATAAAGAATTAAAGTGTCATTATTGAGTTCATAAAAGAAAATAATAAAAATTTTATTTTTATATTTTTGAGTTGGATAAAATAGAAAACAAAACTAAGAAGTGTACAATCATAATTTATTCTTTAGTAGTTTATATATTATAATGTAAGTTGAAAAAAAGGATGACATAAGAGACTTATTTGATTTATTTTTTTTTCCTTTTATAGCCGAATCTTGTCAAATTTTAGAGAGAAAACATAAGCAAAAAATATGACTATTTTCCATTTCTTTTTTTTCCTAACATATAAATTCTTAGGAATAGAAAATTAGATAGAAACTGAAATTTTCTCTCAATTTATTTTATTTTTTATCCTAGAAAAACTCAGTAACATTATGTTACTAAATTCTAACACCCACATGAACTCCTTTCATTCCAAAATTAATAAAATATATATTTATTTTATTTTAAAATTAAGATTATATTTCATTTCAACAAAATAGATTATTAAAATTTATAATTTAAAATTATAAATTATAATTTTAAATTGGAATAACTTGAAGTATGTATTGAAGTATATAAAAATTACTCTTCAATACATATTCAAACTTTCATACATTTAAAATTTTATATTACAAATAAAATTATAAATGTTGAATTTTGTATTATATTAAAAGAGAAATATATTTCTAATTTTGAAACATATGAAGTAGTTTTTTTTCTTTTTAATCCTTCATTTAATAATTATACTTTCTAGAATTTGTAGTAAAAAGTAAAATATTATTTGAATAGATTAATTACTCCTTAATATTACTATTTGGTTTAAAAAAAAAAAAACAATCGTTACGTTCAGTTTGTGGGAGACAACCTCTTATATAATCAGGAAAATTTTAATAATTTAATCATAAATATAGAAATTTTGAAGTTCTTAAATTAAGTGAATTGAAATGAAGAGTTGATATTTTAAGGAAAAATAATTCCCTATGTTTATGTTTTTGCTTTGAATGAACTAATTTTTTATCCTATCCGATTAAAGTTTCAGATGTACAAATTACTTTTATCAATGAGAAAATCATTATAATGACAGAATTTATGAAAATACGTATGGCCTACATCTTAAAAATAAATAAATAAATAAATAAATAAATAAATAAATAAATAAATATATATATATATATATATATATATATATATATATATATATACACTTTAGTTTTTTAGGGTCTGCAAATTTTAACAGACCTTGACGGACGAAGTCGTTTATTTTGCTCCAATTCACCAGCAGCTTCTCCACCTGAAAAAAAATTCTAGCTCGGGTTCTTGGTTCTTCCTCCTTCGCAGACCACCGAGAGAGATTGGCGGGAAATCTCCATTTTCCATTCCGACCCACAAGCTAATTTATCTTCTTCCTACCTATATTTCCTGCTCTGTTTGCTTCCCAAGAAAAAGGTACAAATATTGAATATAAAGAACCTTTTGATTCTTGAGTTTCTGGTGTATGTATGTATGTATATATATATATATTTCAATTCTATGTGAGCCTTTAAAGAAGTTTTTAGCTTTAAATCAGTTGAAATCACATAAGTTTACAGTTGGGTTATTGAGACAGTGATTTTATGTATATATCTCCAGACTCCAAGGGTATTTACCGTGTTTGGCTTTAGTTCTCAGATACCAAGATACTGGGTTATGTCATGTCTTACTATTCTATGTCAATAAACCTCCGCGTCAAGTTCATTATGATGCATTTCTACAGATACCCAAGTTTTGGTTTTTGTTGCAAATGATTATCTGTACAGTTTGTGTGAGGAATCGCATGTACAGAATTTTGAATGGGGCTCAGTTATTGTATCATTTTACTAGAATTTCTTCATCTTGTGCTGTTCAAACCATGGATATTTTGGAGGGAGACGAAAACCATGAGTTAGATCATGTTGATTTACACTCGAGAATGGAAAGGCATGCTCAGTCGGGTAGTATAGCCAAAGCTATTGTAAATTTGAATATCACGAAGAACGTTCCCAGAAAGCCGAATGTACATGACTATAATTGGTTGATTCTGTGTTATTTAAGGTCAGGAAATGTGGTTGTGGAAGAATTAGCGGAGCTCTATAATCAGATGAAAAGGTCTGGGCCATACCCCAATGAATCTACATTTGAGATACTCTTGGATGGGATGATTGCATTTGGGAGTGTGAAGGATGGCATTTTGGTTGCAGAGGAAATGTGTAATAGTGGGCACCGTCCTCTTTTTCGTACCTTGTCAGAATTGTTGAAAACATCGTTGGAAGTGGGGAGCTTAGTTGAATCACTTTGTGTGCTGGAGTTGATGTTGAGATTTGAATATGTCCCAATTCTGTCCTCAGTAAATCGTTTCATAAAAAGCCTCTGCAAAGGTGGAATGATATGCGAGGCATATTTACTGTACTCCATTATTCTCGAAAAGAGACATGAATATCTTCGAGGTGAGTTTTGTTATGGTCATAATCACATATTATGGAACTTGTGTAAATCTGGACAGAGGTTTAAAGCTTTGGCATTTTTCGGCTCTTTAAAGAAAAAGGGCATTGTATTTAATGAGTATTCTTATACAGCTTTAGTTTATGGATTTTGTCGGGAAAAGTTATGGGAGGAAGCCTTTCATTGTCTGCGTGCAATGGTAACTGATGGTTGTAGTCCTAATTTGATTACGTACACTGTAATTGTTAAGTTTCTTTGTGATGCTGGAAAGATTGAAGAGGCATTTGTTGTATTGGAAAAGATGGATAAGGGAGGATATGGTCCAGATTTGGTTACTTTCAATATAGTTCTTCGTGAACTTTCTCACCAAAATATGATTGATGAAATGGGTCAGATTATTCAACTTATGGAGCGAAAGGGACTTTCTCCTGATCCCTTCACCTATGCTGCTTTGGCTGGAGGGCTATTGAGAAGGGGCAACGTAGAGACTGCCAAACGGATTCTGCATGATATTATTTCAAGGGGTTGTGTTGTTGATGCTGCAGTATACAACATTTACTTTCGTACTTTATGTTGCGAGCATAAAACAGATGAAGCATTGTCTCTAGTCAACAGTTTGATGGGAGAAGGTTTTAGACCAAATAATATATCATATAATACGATTTTAAAAGGCATTTGTGAGGAGAAAAATATCAATGAAGCCTTGGAGTTCATTGACTGTATCAAATGGACTACAAATACACCTGACTTAGTTTCCTTTAATACGATACTGTCTGCTGCTTGTAAACAGGGAAACACGTCAGTGGTTAGAAGGCTCTTGAATCGAATGGAATGTGAAGGTTTGAAGCTTAATGTTGTTGGCGCTACTTGTTTAATCCATTATTTTTGCAAAGTTGGAAAGATTCCAGAGAGCTTAAAGCTTTTGGAGTCCATGATAAATAACGGTCCCAGTCCAACCATAGTGACTTTCAATACACTCATTAACAACCTCTGTAAACTTGGCTTACTCAATATTGCAGATCGGGTTTTTGGTTATCTAAAAAGCTATGGGCTTTCGCCTGACACTGCTACATATGATATTCTTATATGTGCCAACACAAACGTGGGGAATCATTTGATGGTGTCCTGGTTGTTGACAGATATGTACTTCCAGAAATTAAAACCAAATGCAGTTACTTGCGAGTCATTCATTTATCGATTATGTAAGGAAGGCAAGATATCAGTTGCTCTTCAGGTATGTGACCAAATGCGTGAGAATGGGATTGTTCCGAATATTGGTATTTACAATTCCATACTGGAGGCATTATTGAAAAGAAGTAAATTTTGGGACATTGCCTCGTTGCTGAAAGAAATGGCTGAGGATCAGTGTGAAGCTAATGAAGTTTCTTTTAAGCTCTTAAACAAAGCTATATCAAAAGGTTGGATGAAGGGTTTCCCCAGAGCAGCAGAACTTTTTTATTCTCTCTTGGGTAACAATTCTGGACTGAAGACATCAGAATAGAGAAGTAAGAGACTCTTAGCCTCATCATATTGCTTCTGTTGTGACAGCTGCAGAACCTTTCAGAGCTTGAACTCTGCTGGAAGGAAGTTCATTGCCAGCCCAGCACAATCAAATAATTTTTAGAAGGTATGTTGGAATTCTTATATCTTGTTCTATATTGTTTTTGTTTACTATGTCATGATTTATATTTGTTCTATACTTCTATAGCTCTAAATTGTTGTTAAATAACTGGGTTACTGTCTGCAAGCTGGAGTACCGAGTACATCTTATACTATTTGAGTTGGAGTTCATAATAAACTTATGCTGCACTGAGAACTAGTAACAATCAATTTACCATGCATTTTGTTATTTGATCGTCCTTCTTATGTTAACAAAGCTTATGTTGAGGCAACTGAACAGGGATCAGAGTTGCAATTGAAGGAGTCAGAAGAAGTTCTTGAATAAATATGATGGTTTCTCCTCCATAATCTTGGGAAAATTCTGTTGTCTCCTAAGAGTTTCATTGTGATGTTCGAAAACACTAATACAGTGACAGCAGTGATGAATGGAAAGTTATCTTTGAATCAAGTACAACAAATCTGTATGGGATATAATGTTTTTAATTATTGGTCCTTTTCAAATCTGATCGATAATCAAGGTTCTGAAAGAAGTATGTTTATACTTTAGGTGCACCCTATTGATGTTGGTGAAATTTTTTAACTAAAAAGCATAATGCAAATCATGTAGATTGGGTGTAGACTTGGTGCTTGTATTGCCATATTATGGTATTTGGACAGAAAGAAATTAGGAATGCAAGTTTGACTGGGCATTTTTGTTGGCTTACACTTGGAGTCACTTTTAGATGCTACATTAATTGTTCTTAACTCTAAAGGAGATGCAAGAAATCAAAACTTGTTATACGGGTCCTTTTAGTTGTTTTGAAATCCATGGTTGAAATATTGAGCGTGAAATACTCTGCATGTAGATTTAGTAACATGTTTACATGTTCTACTACATCTTGTTTATTGTCTCTTTGATTTCATCAGAACTATTGTATTTAAATAATTAGATCTATGGTAATATAAGCCTACACCGGTCGGTTGGTCAGGCTGCCAGTGTGTTCTATGTTCTTCTAGATTTTGTAGATATAAAATGGAAGGAAATATGGACTGGACTTTTTGTACATGCATGTAATGGTTTATTTCTTTTCAAGGATACATTGGGTTTCGTGAAAATGAATATTGATCTGCATTTCTCTGTACTCATTTGCAGGACCTTTTTATACAAAGTCTGCAGTCAGTGGAGGTATGTCCTGAAAGCATTCAAAAGCTTCTTGAGGTACTTGATTGTGAATTCACAGGCCTATTATCACTTTATATGTGGAATTTCACTGGACATGCTCGATATAAAGTTGAAAGACTTAGGTATTTCTTGTAGTCATGTCAAAGGTATGACTGTTCCAAGATACCCTTCCCAGCATCCTATAGTAAGGATATGCTGGATTGGAGACTCCCATTTTTGTTAAAGCTATTTGATGACTCCTATCAATTCAGATAGTATGAAAGATGCACAGTAAATACTTCAGAACAAAATTTCCTGACATTTCATAGGAATTTTCTTCATGATATGATTTTGTAGGATATACTAGATCATATCATGAAGAAAATTCCTATGAAATGATTTTACTCCATCAGATGGAGTTATACTAGAAGAAAATTTTCTTCATGATATGATTTTACTCCATCAGATGAAGTTATACTAGAAGACTTGAGTCTTCCAGGTTTAGCAGAACTCAAAGGTTGCTGGCGTGGGTCTCTAGACACAAGTGGTGGTGGGAATGGGGATACAATGGTAGATACCTCTGAAATATTTCCTGTTGCTAACTCTGGAGTATTCGTCTATTATATTAATGTAACCTATCTTGTTTGAGAATTTCAAGATACTAAGTGTTATGTTATTTAAAACTTCTTTGGATGTGTTTGTTGGTTAGCAGATCATCAAGCAATATTATCTAATTGATTATTTCCTTCTGCATGTACTTCTTAGGCAGAATTTGATTTCCAAGGAGAGGAATGGGAGTGGGGAGCCTACAAAAGTCAGCGTGTTCTAGCCACTGGTGTGTACAGTAATGATGATGGCTTGCGTCTAGAGAAAATGTTTATTCAAAAGGACAATGCCACAGTCCATGCAGATGGGACTTTGCTAGGGCCAATAACCAATTTGCATTTTTCTGTTCTGAATTTTCCGGTCACTTTAGTCCCGACTGTAGTGCAGGTTATTGAATCTTCAACCACTGATGCTATTCAACCATTGAGACAACTTTTAGCACCAATAAAGGGTATACTGCACATGGAAGGGGATCTTAGAGGAAGTCTTACTAAACCAGAATGTGATGCGCAAGTGAGGCTCCTGGATGGAGCTATAGGGGGTATTGATCTTGGACGAGCGGAAATTGTTTCTTCCCTAACATCAGCTAGTCGTTTTTTGTTTAACGCAAAATTTGAACCCATCATTCAAAATGGCCATGTACATATTCAAGGAAGCATTCCTGTAACATTTGTGCAACATAACAATGTTGATTGTTGCTTCCCTAACGAATGATCACTGCAATGCAACTTGATGTGTATGCCTTTCATTTGTAAATTTTATTTTCTTAACCTGGACAGTTCTTCTGCTGCACGCAAACTCACTGAACGTTAAACTCATTTGCAGCGGCTAGCGGCTATGATGGATCTTAGAGGGCCATTAATGCACAATTGGAGGCTTAAACAACTCATCTATCTAATAGTTTGTACATATCTTGGTAATTGGAGTGTGGAGCAGAAAGCTTTCAGTCAAGCAACTTTTTGCTGAATGCAGTACCGTGACTCTATACATTCTGTGCAGCTCTACAAGATGTGATGCATTAACCTTTTGACTAAATCAAGATGAGTTCATGATAAAGCAATGTTTTATCTGCTTTTGTCATGAATCAAATTTCTTGTAGCCATCTAGCTTATAGTATATCTGTGGATGACTGTGATGTGAAGTCTGGTAATTTTGATGTAAGATTGTCAAGCACAGATAATTTATATGATTGGCCCATATACGATATTGTGAAAGGAAAAAAAATGATGATCGGTGTGTTTAGTATTACAAAGAAGGTAGAAATTACAAAACCGAAAATGTTCTACTAGATGTGATGATGCAGTATAATAGAGATGAGACATTCAAATTAAATAATAATAATAATAACAAATATTTAATTTGAGAATCTTAGAAGAGCTTATCATAGTACTATGACATCCACAACTCCATTATTTAGTATTTACTATCCCTTTATCTTTACTAAATGGGTAGTGATCGTCTTATAATCGTCACCTATACGTTTGCTTTTATACGGACATATTTTTTAAATAAATACAATGTATTTGGAATTAAATTTTTTTTAAGTCATTATTTTTCAATTATATTATTAATTTTAAAATTTTAAAAAAGAAGAGAGTGTAGTATTCATAAAAAAAAAAAAAAGAGTTAAAAAAAATATTTCTTTCTCTATCTGATTCGTGCAATAGCAATCCGAACTCGCCTTAAAATGTCTTAACCAATGCCTTTTGTCAAAGCACCAAATTTACTTTGCTGGACAAGCCAAACAAGCAGGAAAAATATACGGGAGCTAAATTCTTTTCTTTAAGTAACAAAAAGAAGAAAAAAAGAAAAGCAAAGAGAATATTAGGAGGGGGGAAAGAAAAAATGCCTACATGAGGAGGAGATATAAATATTGTCTAAAAAAACTGGTGAAAGAATTAAGGGAGACAAACGAACGGTTATACCTGTCAATCTGCCATGAAACACGATTGAACAATTTAATACATAAACTTACCAAAAGAAAAAAAGAAAAGACAAATTCTTCAGAATCCTTGTTTCCGATGATACCTATATACATGATATAGGTTAATCATATAACTATATACATGGTATAGGTTTTTCATTTCATCATATAATTTTATGAGTATATCATAGTTATTGAATTATTAAATCATATGTATATTTATAATATTGTTGAATAGAGAAAATAAGGAAAAAGGTGGAAATGGGGGTGGATTATTATAGTATATTGAAGGTAGGGAAGAATGCAAGTGAAGATGATCTGAAGAAAGCATATAGGAGATTGGCCATGAGATGGCATCCTGATAAGAATCCTACAAACAAGAAAGAAGCTGAAGCCAATTTCAAGCAAATCTCTGAAGCTTATGAAGTAAATATTTATGTTCCCCCTTTTCTTTCTTTTTTTATTTTTCCCCCCCCCCCTCTCTCTGTTGCTTTTTGTATTTCTTGCAAAAGGTTCGATTTTGATTAGAACCCTTAATTCTGAAGCTTATGAAGTTAATATTTATGTCCCCTTTCATTTATTTTTTTTCTTTATTTATTTGCCCCCCTTTATTACTTCTGTATTTCTTGCAAAAGGTTCAATTTGTTAAGAACGCTTAATCACATTGTTTGAAAGAGGGATTGCAGACATGTTAATAAATAAAATTATAAACATTTTAGAAAACATATTAGATTTTGAGCAATTATTGGTAGGTATTTCTTGTGTATCTGTCAAATTTGTATTGCTTATTATATCTTTACTTTGGATCTTCTGCCATGAACGTTGGATTTTAAGTCTCCATATTTTTCTTACCACTAGATGAAGTCAATGAAATAAGACATCTTTTTGTTAGGCTTGTCAAGTTCTTGAACACTGTTTAAATCAACATGGGTTTCACATCATGCATTTCCCAGTCTCCACCCACTTTAGGATCATATTAAGCACGAGGGGGTCAAATATTACCCTCTGAATATGATGTCTCAAGCTTTTTGTTTTTGGCTGAGCTTTTTGACCCTATAAAGGAAAATGTAATAAATGCAAACAATCTTTTTTGATCTTACAATATATGTTTTACACCTAACTGTATACTTGTAGCTGTTGACTAATATCATTATTACAATCTATAATCTTCTTTTTTTCGCCTTCGTTTATGTTTATTTAGTGGCGTTTATATAATCAGTTGAGGGGACCAAAACTAGACTTCCAATTGATTAACCTACTATTCTTTTCAGGTCTTGAGTGACCCACAGAAAAGAACAATTTATGATCAGTATGGTGAAGAAGGTTTAAAAGATATGCCACCACCTGGTTCAAGTGGCAATGGTGGTGGATTTCCAAATGGCTTTAATCCTCGAAATGCTGAAGATATTTTCGCACAATTCTTTGGGAGTAGCCCTTTTGAGTTTGGATCAGCAGGACTTGGGAAGTCCAGTAGATTTACATCTGATGGAGGAACGTTTAATGGTTTCGGTGGTACTGATAATATATTTCGAAATTATAACAGTGATGGAGCTGGATCTAACAAACATAAGAAACCACCACCAGTTGAGAGCAAATTACCTTGCACTCTTGAAGAGCTATACTCTGGTTCAACAAGGAAAATGAAGATTTCCAGGACATTAGTTGATGCTAACGGGTATGACCAATCTATTCATCAGGTTTTGTGAGCTTTGCTTCGTGTTCATTTTATGTCCATGCTTATACTTTTCCAATAGATGCTACCTTACATGTGCACAACATTGTCATTCTTCTAGTGCTTTTAGTGGCGTGAACATTGAAAACCTTTCATGACAAATACATGTATATAGAGACATGGTAGTCATCGATTGTGCTTTTAGATTCTAGAACACGGCTTCTCAGTGCTCGTATAAAACCATATTGCTCACCTCACCTTCTCCTTTTCACTCATAACCTTTGATAAAATACTTAGTGGCGAAATATATCATTTACCTGTAAACAACAAATGCTTAATATGTGGTTATTCCTATTCCAAACTCATAAGGGAGTAATATTTGTTGGCCTAGCTCACTGATATGGAAAATAAACGTGGAAAACACGACATTAGAGTGTTGATCGATAACAATTTGGAAACTTGACCTATTATTTTTAAAGCTCGTCTTAGGTACTTAATGTTATTGAAAACATGGCAGGCGATTAGTGCCAGAAACAGAGGTCTTATCCATTGAGATAAAGCCCGGTTGGAAGAAAGGAACAAAGATCACTTTCCCAGACAAAGGGAATGAGCAACTTAACCAGCTTCCTGCAGATCTTGTGTTTGTGATCGACGAAAAACCCCACAATGTTTACAAGAGGGAGGGCAATGACCTGATTATGAACTATAATGTGTCTTTAGCAGAAGCACTAGGAGGATCAACAGTGAATCTAACTACGCTTGATGGGCGTGATTTGTCAATCAATGTGACCGACATTGTGAGCCCTGGTTTCGAGCTAGTGGTCCCACAAGAAGGAATGCCTATCGCAAAAGAGCCTGGCAAGAGGGGAGATTTGACGATCAAGTTTGAAGTCAAGTTCCCTACAAAATTAACACCAGATCAACGAGAAACACTCAAGAATGCTTTAGGGGGCTGATGGGGATTGTGTAGCTATAGAATTCTTGTTTTCCAAAATGAGTAGCATGTGAGATGTGGCACCCATTGTTTTTTTTTTGGCAAAGCGCACAACTTTCAATGAAAGCTTTTATATATAGCTCTTGACATTAAAGGTTTCAAATAAACAATTAAGATTAATTTAGTGAAAATTTAATATAGTAATAATCAATTTATATTCAAAAATTTTCTAAATTGACAGAAATTTTTTCTAGTTAAATTTTTTGAAGAAAGTACGCATGTATTAAGGCTACATTCTAACATTTTAAAAAACTGTCGGAAATAACCTTTTTATATAGTTAAATTTAGCATTCAAATAAAAAAATATATATATCGATTAGATCAAGGGAGGATTAACTTCTTTTTTTACTATCTTTACTTTTACGTTGAAAATTACTATTCAAATGTTTATTCACTACCTTTTTCAACTTAAAAATGATTTTTTAATAAAAGAAATGGAGATATATTGTATTTTATTTTTTAATTTTATGCGAAAGAATTTATACAAAACTTAAAAGTCATATCAACTTAAACCAAAAATAAAATGTAAGATATAGCACGATATATTTGATTTGATCAACTTAAACCAAAAACAAAAAGGTAAAATATAGCGCGATACATTTGATTTTATCAACTTAAATTGTACAGTGTCTAAATAAAGAAAACGAACAAAAGGAAGCGGAATGAAATATCACAATTACAATCACAGGAAGAAAAGAATTTTTTTAAAAGAAAAATCTAAGCTTCAACGTGTTGAATTTACCAGTCTTCAGCTGGCCGGTGGAGGCAAAGAATAAACAACTGTTCACAAAACTGCAAGCATCGAGGATTATTCCGTCACAAGGACGACTACATTATATCTACTCCCCACACAATCTTCATGAAACACAAGCTTCGAATAAGAGAATTCTCCATTCACCAAGTTTTATTGGCTTTATAGCTCTATTTCCAATCTTCTTGTACCGAATACCCATACCGTTCTCTTTGTTCTATCTTGAAAGTTGAATTTGAATTGGTTTTCATGATTCGGAGCCGTTAATTGATCCGGGTCATCCTCAAAATCGTAAATTTTGATTACCCAGAAGTCCAATTTTGCATAAAAGAACTATGGCTTCTTTGGTGAATTCGATGTCCTTCCCTTTAAAAGTTATTAATAAATCTTCTGGGTCTACTGAGTTATGTGTTACTGGTGCAAGACAATCACTCAAGTTATGTAATTCTGCTGGACGGAGGATTGTTTGTTCATGTGTGGCGCCGCCCCACAACTTGAAACCCGCGGATGACTTTGCTGCATCCAAGTACAATGTAAAAGTTCTACAAAGCTTTTGGATTCGAAATCGAGTTATTCAATGTGATTGGATTTTTCCTTTTTCTTTTTTCCTGAATTGGGCTCTTTCTATTTGTTTTTAAGTTTTAATATTTTTGGTTATCTGGACTGCTTCCTCTGTAAATTTATGAAGTCAGTCCGTACTAGATGAGTGGTATAGTTTACTCCAGTAGTTTCTTGTGTATCAATTTTCTGTTCTCTGTTTGATTTGGTTTGACATCACAGAATTATTTTGTTTTATGTTAATGTTTAGTGGATTTTGCTCTTGAACTTTTGGAAGTATTTGGTTACAACCTGGCTTGAAATTGTGTCATTTATCTGGCCATGTTCAAAACTAGCCATGCTAATAGGATTATTTTTGATTGACTGATACTTGATCATGTATTGAATGTGAGTTCTTCCTAATATGTTGTTACCAGGATATATCTCATCCTGAGAGTTTGAGCGTAGTGCACGAGCATGAGGATGAATCTGATGTTCTCATAGAGTGTAGAAATGTCTACAAGTCTTTCGGGGAAAAGCACATCCTAAAAGGTGTCAACTTTAAGGTAAGTTTGGTTTGAGAATGATTTACAAAATCGGTTACAATTTAGTTCCCTTTCAGGCAAAAATTTCAGTAAACAAAAGTATCCTCAATGTTGTCATCTGCCGATTCTTGCTCTCTGTATTCTTCTGTAGTGTCCTTGATGTTGAAATATTACCAGTCTATTTTGGACCTTTAAATTCCCTATTCATTGGCAAACTGGGGCGTAACTGGTAATGAACTCCAAATAGTCAAGGACTGAAGATATTATGATATTTGTCCAACTAGAAGCAACTGTGGCCCCAGTAGCATATCCAAACGTGTGGGTTGATTATGTGTTTATAAGCATATCGTTAGAATTACCGGAACATGGCATTTTGGAACTTGTGATATTAACATCTATGGTGATCACTAGGTGGATTCCAAGCACATTGTGGATTGTGTTAAATGTTGGTATGGGGTAATTGGAATCATTTCCAATAGTTTTGAAGGTTGTGTTGATGATATACTCTTACCATAATGTCAGTAATTGTCATTGGCGAAAGCATGGGATAAAAATGAATTTGACTTGGAGATGGATAATTTTGGTTGGGCTAGATATGTACAGCTTGAACAATATTAGTCATAGCTTCCTCCTGTATACCCACACTTTGTTTCATGAAATATAATCCAAACTTAGTTTACTGCTTTTTTCGTAGCAATTTGCAGAGCTACTTATTTTGATTTATGAAATAAAATGTATAGCTAATTGAACTTTCAGAATACCCCAATTCTGTTATTATTATTATTATTATACTTTTTTTTATTTGTTTAACTTTCAGATTCTTCTTCAGTTATTTTCAACATTTTGACACTATCTACCTATTTATAGATTAGACATGGGGAAGCTGTTGGAATAATTGGACCCTCTGGAACTGGAAAATCTACAATTTTAAAGATTATTGCCGGACTTCTTGCACCAGACAAGGTTGATATATTTATACATATTTGGATGACTCTTGTGTTCATCCAATTTGCTTCTGCGAGATTTATCACAGGCTCTGCAAGTCAAAAGCTTGGTTCCCTCTTTTGGTTGCCTTACATCTTAGATGGACTAATTTTATTTTCTGTGCAGGGAGAAGTCCTTATTCGAGGAAGAAGACGTCTTGGTTTGATCAGTGATGAGGAGATATCTGGCCTTCGAATTGGCTTGGTCAGTTGTATTCAGTATACTGCATAAATATTTGACCTCTCTCTTATTTGTTAGTGACACAAAACTTAGCTTTTCTTTTTTTTCATCTTTCTTGCATTACTTTCCTCCCAAAAAACAGGTTTTTCAGAGTGCGGCGCTTTTTGATTCTCTAACTGTTCGTGAAAACGTTGGTTTCCTTCTGTAAGATACTTGCCAATTCATTAAATTTACATAAAGTGTCATATATCCAAGCAGACGTCATTTTACATTATCTTATGCAGATATGAGAATTCAAGCATGCCCGAAGACGAAATTGCACAGCTTGTTACTAAAACTCTTGCTTCTGTTGGATTGAAGGTATGCCTTGGTAGAGATTCTTAGGACAATAGACGATATGTGGTACTACCTATCTAACACCAATACTTTATCTGTAATTCACTGCACCAATACATGATGGAAGCTTTTCTTATTTGTACTTAGACTTCTCAAACATCCTAGCGGCTGGCTTCTTGTTGCACCTGTTAAGATGTAGCCACTATCCTTTCTACTCTAACATATGCTATATGCTACTTATCAAAATATTAAAAACCGAGATGCTTTTATGCTCTAATCTTCATAGAATAAGGCAAACTTAATTCAGTCCTATGCATCTGGTTCGCTCTTACACAATAATCAGTAATATACCAAAAGCCTCATCAGTGATAAGTTTATGGACCAAGTTCATAAGGATTTCCTAATGACTTCATTGAAGTTCTTTTTTGGTCCATCAGGACACTTGGGATCAAGTCCTGACTTATATAGATGTCTTGACTTATTATATTTCTCTTCTGCAGGGAGTTGAGGATCGATTACCTTCTGAGTTGTCCGGTGGGATGAAGAAAAGAGTTGCATTGGCACGTTCTATTATTGCTGATACAACAAAGGACACAATAGAGCCTGAAGTATGCATCTCTACCTATCCATAGTAACAATTTTCACAGTGTCGTCCCTTTACTGAACTTTTAAGTTTCCTTCTTAAAACCATATCCATTTTTACATGGTTGATAGTACATCATTCACCTAATCAATTTTTTCTGACACTCTGGAGTAGGTCCTCTTGTATGACGAACCAACAGCTGGACTTGATCCAATTGCATCTACGGTGGTTGAAGATCTAATTCGTTCTGTTCATTCCAAAGGCGAAGTTTCACCTGGGGAGCCGGGAAAGATTGCATCATATGTTATTGTTACTCACCAACATAGTACCATTAGAAGAGCCGTTGACAGGTATTTGAGAGTAGCAGTTATTTGATTGCGGACCTTTGTTGTTTCTTGGTTCAATTCTGTAATGATTTTTGCAACTACTTGACTTGCTGCTAAATGTATTAAATTACTTGTAGACTGCTGTTTCTGTACGAGGGTAAGATTGTGTGGCAAGGAATGACTCATGAATTCTCCACATCAACAAACCCAATTGTCCACCAGGTAACTACTGAATTTATTGCTTTTATTTCCTTATTGGTCTCATTTCAATTTCTCAAGATGGTTATGACCTATGAAATGACAAATATAACATGTCTGTCTTCCTAATATTTGGCACTTTTAACTGCTGTTGATTTCAGTTATGACTATTTTGACCTCTGCTGTTTTGCTTAGAACTAACTGAAAATAGTACAGTGTGTTTGATCTGTAATTGATGTATTGTTATACTGAATCATCACTCACTCTCTGCCTCTCACGTCCCCTGATCCACCACCCACCCTTTACCTCTTGATATTTTGGTGTGGAGTTGGTAGTTTCAGAACTAGTTAAATCGTGCATTAAAAAAATTCTAAAAGTCGAAAACTTGTTAAATCATGTCATTGATATTGTAGTCCCCTTTTAAGATAATTCTAGTTTCTTTCTTGTATTGATTGATTCAGTAGTATCTAAGCAGTTTTTGTCTTCTATCTATTTCAGTTTGCCTCTGGAAACTTGGATGGACCCATAAAGTATTAACTCTTATACTGACATGGTTCAATTGAACTTCATGATCCTGTCTGCTCCAACGGATTGGATTTTCTCCAGGAAAAAGAAAAAGAAATTGAAATTTAGAAAGTGAGAACGTACAGTCCATAAATGAGATTTTTTTTTTTTGGGCTAAATTTAAATGAGATTTTTAGGATTTGAAAATGTAAATCAGAGCTGATGAGTTGGTTATCTACCTAGAAGAAGATACATCTTTACAGTGCAGCTTTTGTTTGCCACATTGCTCCAAACTAAGCACGGTGTGGGAACGCTTGTTCTGCTCTCCAGAATTTCGTTAGTGTTATAAATTGGCTATTCTATATAGGCATCTAGCTAAATTGTGTAATCATTCATACAGTTTGGGGTCTGTTAGGAGTTCCCCTGATATAGTTAGTTGTAAAGTTTTACAAAGTTTGTAGAATTGTTGTTGATGATGATGGTGCTGGTGGTTGTTGGGACTTTAAGTTTTAATTGGGAAAACATAAATCCCATTTGTCATGATACGTTTACTAGCGATAACAACATTGAAGAATTGATTTTCTGTGGTAGATAATATTGATATCAAATTTATATATATTTATATTTTTGAAGTTTTGCCATGTCTCTACAAGGTTTCAAACAACTCCCAATATTATAAATACATCCTACGAAGTTCTAAACAAAACATTTATGCAAATATCAAAGTTTCATAATTATTCTATTTGTTAAATCTCATAGGGCTATAAAGTTATTGTAAATTCAATTCTTTTTCTCACTAGAATTTCACCATTACTATATTTTATAAACTGAGAAAATAACTATATCATAATTTTTATATACATAGATGCATGTCACATGACAGTTTTCTGGGATTTTTACTTTCTTTTTTTCTTTTCTTTTTTTTTTTTGGCGCAGAAACTCCAACTGATAGTTCACACAAAAAGTATTACCAGAAAGCAGAAGTCAAAAATCAAGCAAGCAAATTAGTTGTGCTTAATTTTTGTTCCTAATTTAACATTAACTGGTAGGAAGATGACTGCGAACTCAGATAACTAAACAGAGATCCAGGGATCAGGTTGGATATGTATTGTCCTATTTTAAAAGCTAGAATCACAAATAACAAATATGTCCAAAAAGAAGATAACTAAATAAAAGAAAATATATTATTTATATCTTTGTGAGTATATTATTTGAGAGAACTCTGATACAAGGTCTTCAGCCATGAACATTGGAGATGCCTAATTCTACAAATTTACAAGCTACAATCTTATAGACCAAACCACCAAAAGATGGAATGGAAAAGACGAAGTTCAAATCCCCAAATGGGGTTCTAAAATCTTTTCAGGTCATCAACTCGAAAAGGAAGGTAAAACATGAAGTTCATACCGACAACGATCAACACAATTTATAACACAGCATGCACTTGCATGTCGGATGCATCTCCAGAAATCGAGTTCAAATTTATCTCGCCGACCTCACCCTTACAAAGGGGACATGAAGCATTGATTTTCAGCCACTTGTCTACACATTCCTTGTGGAAAAAATGAGAACATGGCAATTCCCTTAGCTCGTCATTGTTTGCGTACTTCGACAGGCAAATGCAGCAA
Source organism: Centella asiatica (assembly GCA_014636745.2). Lineage (NCBI taxonomy): Eukaryota > Viridiplantae > Streptophyta > Magnoliopsida > Apiales > Apiaceae > Centella > Centella asiatica. The sequence goes on from CM025786.1 coordinate 62,341,241, forward strand.
ACCTGGAGAGAGGAAAACAGTACGTGAAATTCAACATGAATAGCAATAACATATGTTGTTTCGGAGATCCCTCCATTTTGGAGTATAAATAGAGAAAGACATAATAACATAATTTTCAGTTCACTTAAATTACACAAAAAAAAAAGTAAATGGTGCAGTCAAATGTGTGCAGAGTTAAGACAACTAGTTGAGTTCAACAAAATTCAGCAACGCTCAACTCTAATATATAAGTACACAACTGATTGTTGTTATAACCTGAAAATAAATGTAAAATAGGTAAACAATATTCAAAATACTCTAAATAGCACAATAATATTAACTATTTTTTCAAGCAAATATTTTATAAAGTATAAGGCTTCTAATTGAAATGGTAGAAGCCTTCAAAGTCTTCTTGTATTTTCTGAATCACCATAGAAATTTTACCACATATGTTGCTAATTTTTAAGAATAATTATTCAACAAGTATCACATTATGACTCATACTTGCAACACGGTCTATTTTTGATAAAACCTATGACAAATATTAAGTAACCTGTGTATCATGTTGTATCATATGATACTGTACCGCTTATTGGATCATATTAATAACCATTATTACTGGAACATGTCGCATAACACCAGAAAGGTCAAACCAATTTCCTAACACGAAGGATAAGCATAGAAATAATCATCTACATCAAGATCGGTGAACTACATGCAATTGCAGACTAAGGACCGATGCCAAAACCATGAAAACATGCAACTGCAGATTATAGACTGATGCCAAACCATCAACCATATGGGAATCTTGAAGAAAGAAAGTAGCGTACCGCATCTTCTCCTGAAATGATGCACTCCTTTTCTGTTCCTGCAGCCACAACCCCTTCATTATTACCTGAATTTGTTTCTCTATCACTGCTGTTTTTGACTTTCTTTATCTTGAACTTGTAGGTCGGAAGAGAATTTATTGATTCAGGAGTTGCTCCTCTATTTTGAGTTGGATCCTCTCTGAAGCCCAACACAGAAATAATGCACGGCAGGCAGCAGCAGATAGTGGCACACAGTATAAATGGCATTGCATAGCCAATACAACTAAATGCAAGGAATACTATGCACAACCTGCTGAATCAAATATATAAGCTGTTTGAAACTATAAGAAGTAGAAAAAGAAAACATAAACAGTTAATCACCTCCACCTAACATTACCTGTACAAGTTCGGAGCCTCGGACGAAGATGACTGACCTCCAAAGATCCAAACATTTCCTACCACAAACCACACTGCAAAGAAGCAATCCAGAGCCATCTTTAAGTACTCCATAAGTACCTTGATTCTACACAGAAAAAATTTCTGACTCATTAGCTTGCTTTATACACAAATTTCTGGCTTATGCAAAAGAGAAGAGGTTACGGCAATCAACAATCCTATGCTTAAGACTGACTCAAGGAAAAACTGGCCAGAGATAATCTTGAGTATTAGAATGAAGGTTGCAACCTCCAACGACATAAGAAAGAACACATCGAAGTATACAAAATGCTATTTGGGCACTTCAGTTTTGAATTATAGATGTATGAAGCATGTTGCATGAAGAGTCTTACTGTGTACAGATTACACAAGTTGGAAATGACTAAGCTGTGAAGCAAGTTTGCCTGATTATCCAAAATGAAAATATAATAATATATCCATTCTAAATCAAATTTCACCAGAAAAAGCACTACGATAGCTGATGGAGACAACTTGAACGGTTAGAGAACATGCTTGAGTGATGTCATCAAAACATTGATACAATGATACATATTAATGTATAGTGGAGTAGTGGAGTAGTGGAGTAGTGGAGTAGTGGACTAAGGTAAAAAGAATCACAAAGACTGAAGAACAAAAGAGCACCAATCATACCTAGCATTCAGCATTTCACTGTTTTGACCAACTCCGGAGGTTGTAATAGTTGTCTGGTAATCATCGTTTTCCAAAGTTCTTGTAAGTGAAGATAAATTGTATGAGTTAGTTCGGGCAGTTAGGTTGCTCTCGTGAGAACTGTGATGAGCTTGAGATGAATCTTGCTCTGAAGCCTGGTTCCGATGATGATAGCGCCAATATAAGAGAGGAAGGATAGCAACACAGCCGGAAGCATAACCGACAATCCATTGGAGCAATGGAGCATGTGGATGTTCATCCCTTGACAAAGATAAAACAATAATGGATGCAATTATTTGGCTTACTGTTATAACTAATTCAACAGATATCCATAAACCAGAATTCAATGGATTCCTACGACGCCCATTCCCATTCCTTCTTCCAGTCAATGATGTGTTCCTTATGTTTGATCTGTTAGCAGTGGGATTTGAAGGTTGAAGAACAGGGGTTCTCACGTTTGTAGAAGGCTGATCTTCACTCTGCTGCCGATCTAAGCCATTGTATACTCTACTTGTGGATGAGCTTGAGGAGGATACCTCATTGCTACTCGTTATGTTAATAACATGCTCACAGTCATTAAGGTTTTCTGTTCGCTCCATAAGCAATGGAATTTTTCTAGGTTGACTCTTTCAATGTAATTTCAGAAAGGGAACGGCCATCTAAGTCCATGAAAACACATGAAATGGGGAAACATCGGATGGCAGAATCCAAAGCAGCATCTTCAACTACCACTCCTTTATCTGTTTAAAGTATGTCACCTGATATCATATGCATTAACCCAGACGTGCGAACCAACTTAAAGACTTTGAACTGTGATATCTGGATACAAGCAAAGTACTCTGAAGTAAATGCCCCGAATCAGCATCATTGCAGAAGGTTTCAGTAATAGAAAAGAATCAAATTGTTTCTGCTGATGTTGAACAATCACTCATAAAATTCAGGAATAACAATGGCTTTTGTTCCATGCAAACTTATATTTGAGTTTGGTTGCAGCAGGGATTGTGAAATCCTAACATTAAAATTGTAGTACGCAATTATCGTAACTTAGAATGACAAAGGTAACTACTTGGTTAAAATAATTATTTAGATTGCAACAGTTACCTTCGTATGAATTTAAAGAAATTAAATTTGAATTTTAGTATTTTAGAAATGTAGTATGAAATAATTGAAATGCAACTCTTTTTGAGTAACTAAGGGGACATATCCAATATAAGAAACTCTTACCAGAGTCCCAAATACTGCCCACCACAAAATAATGGAGTACTGATAATAAAACACGGCTTTTATTTTAATTTAACCAAAATCAAAGCACTAGCAGAATTGAAGAACCACAGCATCAAAAAAACCCACCATCTTTATAAAAACTTAATAGATATACCTCGGAGAAAGAAAAAAAAAGGGAAAGTCTTGAGGGCGACTGAATTACCAAGACTATTATCATCACCCAAAAAAGAAAAGAAAAAAAAGGTTTAACAAACAATCATTATTGACCAAGTTAAACAAGAAATAAAAATTAGACACCCAAAATCCCAAACAAACTACTGAAAAGTTGAGTCAATGCAATAGTGGATCATATCGGCAATAGAATACTATAATAATCAACAATTAATCATCATCCCCTAATAAATTAACTGCTATTGGGGAAAAGAATGAATACTAACCACCGGAGATACAGTGGAAATCTTGATGTGAAAATGGTTAGGAATCAGTGGGCTTTGCTTGTTGTCAGAGGATCATAAACTTTTGGTATATAACGAAGAAAGAAAGACAGAAGGGTAAGCTCAAAAACCTCAATTGCTTCACTGGGTGATTTCGGAATATATATAATATATATACACGTATGTTTGTATGTGTATATACTGTCTGTTTTCTTGAAAGATAATTCTTCTAGGAATTTGATGTTTTTCTTCTTTTTTTTTTGGGATATATATCTACCGAAAAAGGTCTTGCATTTGTATTTTCTGATAGAAATATTGTATACATTTCTATAAAATATATACTGTAAAATTTTACTTTTAAATGTATAGAAAATGAAGTGTCACCCTTGTTCTATTTCTTTCTGTCTGGTTAGTATTCGGAAAAATATCTTGTCCTTGATTCGAATATTTTAGTGATGCCCAATGTATTTCAACCTGGCAAAGTTGGCCCGTATCATCATAACATTTATTTTAACTTTTAAGGGAATTTTGTGGTATTGTTTATATATATATATATATATATATCGAGAGAGAGAGAAAAAGTTACCTTAAAATTTATTGATATGTATTATTATTTCGTATTATATAATTTGTAAGATTTAAAATTTAAAAATTTTGTATTTATATAAAGTAAATCATTAACCTATTCAAACTTTTTTCGTCATGAATGTTAAGATTATCTGTGAGACGTTTTCCTTTTTTCCTTAGTTAAATGCACATTTCATATAACTCATGAATAAAACAATGAGAATATGCTTGTGAATTGTAGGATTGGACTAGTAATATCTCCAGATTGTTAATACTTTAGGGTTTTAGTAATGAACGCACGAGGATGAATTAATAATTCTTTTGGATTATATTGTGAAAATCAAGGCATTCCTCACCTTTATTTTATTAATTCTTTATGAGATATTAATTTTAAAAAAACAAAAAATAAGTGATTTTTTATATCGTCATACTTATTTATATTTATTATAGAATTCATTTTTACTTTGCACTCCCTTATATTAAGTTAAATTTTATAAAAAATAATTATTAATAGTCACTTATAACCATCATTTTTATTAAAAACTATTTATTCTAACCTTCATGTATCAACACAAATGTACCATTATTCAATTTAATAAATTAATTTAGTCTAGATCGACAAATCCAACACAATATTATCTTTTGAATATGACTAAATAGGGTCATCTTCAATATAAATTTACCAACACACATTGAAATATTTTATTAATTTAAGTGGTAACGAGTTTGTTTCCCTTAAATAATATCTCGAGTTGGAGCATTATCAATGAAAAAAATAGTTCTCTTATTATTAAATCTATTTCAGCTTAAATTCAGATTAATCAGAGTCCAAATAGACTACTAAATACTTGATTATTTAACCAAAGAAAAGAAGCACACACCAAAATATTTAAGATATCTTTTATACTCCGAAGTTTATTCCGATACTTCTCATTGTAACTCAAAATATGTACCATGTTCAAGAAATCTTAAGAATGTAAGTCTTGAAGTGCTTGTTATCTTTTTTATCTTTTTTCTTTTTACACTTGATTCATCAAATGGAAAAAAAATAATTCTATAACCAATACGGGGTAATGCTTTCTTACTTACTCAGATTTGGAACAATTGTATTTTGAATTTGAATTTTGTTATTTCAAAAGTCAATTCTAAAACTCAAAGTGTGAGCTTTCTATTTAAAGAAAAAGAGTTTATGGATCAAAAAATACTCCGTACATCTCATGAATATAAAACTAAATAAATGTGTGATTGATACCATAAAAATTACAAATGAAGACGCAGAATCCAATGCTGGGTACTATGCAGAAAGTGTCACAAATTAGATCTTACACTTTTTTTAATTCGTGCTAAGTAATTGAATTTCATTTAACCCATGGAAAATTTTGAAATTATTTCTTTTGATAGATAATAGTTTAAATTAAAAATATAGAATACAAAAAAGTATTTAACTATTACTGAATTTAAAACTTATTAAGAAAAAAGTAACATTTTTCTAAAACAATTTTATACTTTAATAATAATATCCACACCTTTATTTCTTTTTAATGAAATTGTACTCCATAATATTTTTTGGCAATTTCCTTTGTTCATTATTGTTGGCTTTGTCTGGAGACCTGAGACTCACCTGCATTGTCTGAGAAAACGCCATACACATCTCTTGGATCGAGAAATAAAGCAATTTGCAATCAAATATATATTTTCTTTCTTCCATTCAAACCGAGAAGAAAGAAGATGATCAAAAGAAGAACATAACCCCCTTTTCTCTCTCATCTTCCTCTTTCTTTTTACAAACAATATGCATGTTCCCTCCACACTCTCTCCCCTTAATATTTGAGTTCTTCAATCTTCAACTTTTCTTACCCCCTCTCTCTCTATCTCTCTCTCTCTTTCTATATTTCTCTGTCCTCCCTCTGTATATAATATTTATGCATAATATCATCCTTTTGAGCTCTATGATTAAAAGGTTTAGCTTTGTAAACATCATTTGAAAATTTCTCCTTTTGCTCCCATCTCCCTTTGTGTATCTCTGTCTAATATCTATGAGTGATTAAATCACCTCCCATCTTTTTTATATCATCTTGGGGTATCTACGAATGACTCTCTAGGTGCAGCATTGCTTATCAGCTTTTAAGGTTTTTGTACATTTTCCTCTTTTTCTTGCTAAAGATCTTCGCTTCAGGAGCTCCAGGTTTCATTTATGATATCAAGATCTGAGCTTTCTCTCCTCTCTTTGTGGATCTTTGAATTTTATTCATTGTTTGGTGTGAACTGATGAATGATTTCATGAAATTGAAATTGGATTGCAGTGCATTGTTAAGTTTTTCTTGATAATCAATTTCTAAATATCTGTTCGCGTACAAGCATTGGTGGGGGGACCTTATATTTGCAATATTTTTATGTTTATTCAACTCATATTGTAATTTGCAGTGTGGATCTGGGCATTTTGTTGCAGATCTTGAGTTATTGAGCCACCTATGACTAAAGTTCTAGGGTTTTGGCTCCCCCTTTTAAGGGTTTTGAGTTGATTATATGTCTTGTATTATCGATGTTCAATAATACTTGGATTGAGTGTTTCTAGCTGTATTGTTTGAGTGTACTCAAAATGTTGAAACAACTTCTTGCTAGAATTCCCCGAAAGTCACTGAAATCGGAATCCATTGATTCTCCAAGAAGTGGGTCGGGTACATTTAGTCCAAGTAGTGGAAATGCAGCTCCAGGCAGATCAAATTCAGCTAAACGGACTTCATCAGCTGTATTTCCTGCTGGTTTAATGGCCGGAATTGAACCCCTTATACCATTCAAAGATGTGCCCACATCAGAAAAGATGAATCTTTTTATCAGCAAATTAAGTCTTTGCTGTGTTGTGTTCGATTTCAATGACCCAAGTAAGAATACAAATGAGAAAGATCTTAAACGTGTTACATTAATTGAGCTACTTGATTTTGTGTCTTCAGGGCCTCCTCGATATACTGAACCTGCTATCCTAGCCATGTGCAAAATGTGTGCTGTAAACTTGTTTCGAGTTTTTCCACCAAGTTATCGATCTAATTCACACAATGGTGAAAATGATGATGACGAGCCGATCTTTGATCCTGCTTGGGCACATTTACAGCTTGTGTACGATATATTGCTCAAGTTTGTAACTTCTTCCTCTGTGGAAGCTAAGGTTGCCAAGAAGTACATAAATCATTCATTCATTTTGAGATTGCTTGATCTCTTTGAATCCGAGGATCCTCGGGAAAGAGAATGTTTGAAAGCTATCATGCATAGGATTTATGGAAAGTTTATGGTGCATCGGCCTTTTCTTCGTAAAAACATAAGCAATATCTTTTATCGTTTTGTAAATGAAAATGATCGGTCCAATGGAATTGCCGAGTTGTTGGAGATCTTTGGCAGTGTGATTACGGGGTTTGCATTACCTCTGAAGGAGGAGCACAAGATCTTTCTGTGGAGGGCATTGATTCCTTTGCACAAGCCGAAAGCATTAGGAGCCTACTTTCAACAGTTGTCATATTGTGTTACACAGTTCATTGAAAAGGAGCCAAAGTTAGCTAGCACGGTAATCAGGGGATTGTTGAAATATTGGCCGATTACGAATAGCCAGAAAGAGGTAATGTTCTTAGGCGAATTAGAAGAGATTCTGGAAACAATCAACATGGCTGAGTTCCAGAAGATTATGGTCCCATTATTCTGGCGAATTGGATGCTGCATCAACAGTTTCCATTTTCAGGTATCGTTTCCCTTTTCCGTTGCTTTTTTACTCAGGTTTTTTCGTTCTAAAGTTCGTTAGAAATTAATATTTCAGATCATCTACTTTCTCTGGAAATGTTTGGGCTTCTGAATTTAACCTTATTATGCAAGAGATATTGTAAATGCATACTTCTAACAACAGAACATAACCTTATTATGCTAATCATATGCCCGTTACCTTTTACCCTGCATTTTGATCCTGTTTATTAATCCTGATTTGAAATTCATAGGAAAGCTATACTTTCTCAAGAGTAACTTATATTGTATAAATTTCTGCCTGAACATGTTTTGCATGTATAACAATTTAAAACGGGGGCTTAAAATTCTGATGGGTGTTCTTAATTTAAAAATCCTGAAAAAGAAAGGATGCAGGGGCTACTACAAAAAGAAAATGAAGATAAGTACCATCTACACATGGTTTAAAAAGGATACTGTAATTGGGATTGGGATATTACATAAGACCTACTGAGAAGAACCGATGAAATATGCTATATAGTTCCATAGGTTTACTTGAATATTCTCTGATTGGAATTGGGATAAACATTTTTCTTAGCTCAAAACTATTCATCTCAGGTGGCTGAGAGGGCACTTTTCCTCTGGAATAATGACCAGATTGTCAACCTGATTGCACATAACCGACACGTGATCCTTCCAGTCATATTTCCAGCTTTGGAAAACAATGCACAGAGCCACTGGAACCATTCAGTTCTTAACTTGACTCTAAACGTGAGAAAAATGTTCACTGAAATGGATGAAGCGTTATTTCTGGTCTGTCAGTCTCATTTCAAGGAGGAACAATCTAAAGAGGCATTAGCAATAGAAAGGCGGAAAGAAGCATGGAAGCACCTTGAGAATGCAGCTAGTCGACAGCCAATAGCTGGAAACACAGCTGTTTTGGTTACTCCGTATCAACTTCACTAGTTACATGTTAAGTTCAATCTGTTGTACTAATCGAATGCTCTTTCAATATACCTCCCTTAAGGTGGTGAAACCAGAAAAGATGGAAAAATAGCACATCAGTTGTCTGGAGGTTTGGTAGTTCTATTGCGATGGTTCAAATGCCTAGCATGTTGTAACCTGTTCGTTTTCATTGTTTTTCAATTGCTATTAATTGAGTGCTACTTGGTTTCCATTTAAGGGTCACCATCAAGGCAATGTAGTTGGTTGTAGAAATAGACACCCTTCTGGTAGGTTGGCTGATTAATTTTGAATCTTTGATTCTTGTCGTGCTTGTGTAATAGTGTCTGCTTGAAACAAAATTTTCATAACAAAATCTTGTTTCTGGCGGTGAACAAAACTGTAGGGACTGTTTTCGATGGTGCAAGCATTTGACGTACAAGTGGGATCCACGTTTAGAAATAATAATTTTCGACTTTTTACCCCACCTCAGCCCCACTCAGATTCAAAATTGAGTGGTAAGGAGCTCTCAAAATGATATGTTAAAATATATATGTTCGTGTGGATGTGTCAAATAATAGACTTTGTGTTCAGCTTATGCGGGTGGGTGGCTGTGTGTGAGTGAGTGAGTGAGAGAGAGAGTAAATAAGCGTACAAGTAGCGAATTCAAAAGAGAGACTGGTTGAAATGATTGACAAATTTCAAATTGGGTATGGAAACAAGTAGCGAATACAAAAGAGAGACTGGTTGAAATGATTAACAAAATTCAAATTTGGGTATGGAAACAATGATAGCTCAACTTCAAGCTAACTGTTCCAAAAATATCATCAAACCCTGTTGAGTTACTCACCAATATTATTAAATGCTTATCATTATGCCGAAGGGACGTTGTTTACTGCCTCACTTGTACATTTTTTCCGTTACAATGAAGGCTCTGGTTCTAGTTTTAACATAACCAGAACTTACACAATATTACAACAAGGATAGAAGGTAGACAAAAACAGAAAGAGAACAATGAAGGGTAATGAATGGTAGGTAGCTGACCCTGGTTTCTGGATAGGAGCAGGCAGAAAGTGATTAGTGGCTCCTCGGCTACAAGCAGCCGATAAGTGATCAATGGTTCCAGCTGATAAATACCTCATCTTATACAAGATGAATAGCTAGATTGAACATCCGAATAGTGATTGAACAGGTTCTGGTGAAGGTAAAGCAGCGACACATTTGAACTGTAAAAGAAGAGTAGGCAGATGAAAACGTTAACTGTCAAAGCCTGTCAGAGTACATTAAACAATATAAACTCTACCTTCTGCTGGCTATACTTTTGGCGTATAGCTTTAAAAGGGGATCCATTTATGTTGAGTTGCAAGTTCTGCAATTGAAGTACTGCATCTTTTAATTCTGACATTTGGTAACCAGTGTAGTGCTTTAGAGTTGGATTCTGCAAGAAGTTTTCCGGAGTTAGTTACTTCATTTGACAAAAGAAAGTATGCAATTTAAAATGAAAAGGAGGCACATGGAATGCAGACCCATGGGTGGTTTGATTGATCTAGCGTCCATCTGGCTAAGAAGATCGCAGAAGCAGCAACAAGAGATGGTAGGAACTTAAGGAAATTATACTCGATGAGAGTTAATTCTGCCAAGTAGTTGGCTAAGAATTCCAATTCTACAGAAGGAACCTGCAAGGTCACCAATTCATTGACTAAATTTAAGATTCATTAGTTGCAATATTTCATTATTAGACATGGAGCGAGAGTTTCCATACCTTATCGTTAATCAGTGCTGCTTGAATGAATCTCCTAAAAATCAGAATTCATGGAGAAGCATTATGTATTAGGAACTATACTGTTTTCTATCTGAAGAACCGTTGTAGAATGTTATAATCACCTGAGGAATTTTTTTGTGGTTGGTACAGAGAGCTGAAATGCCAAAAAGTTCAAAACTTTACTCTCCATTTGCAGTACCTGTCATGTAGCCTCAATCATGAGTCGCACACATTCAACAATGAAATGATTCATAGTGATGATGCAGACTAGAAAATTAATTGAAAAGGCACATAAATTAGGTTACTAGACTTGATCTGACATTCATATTGAGAATTACAAGCCTGGAGGCAGAACCAAGTTGATGGTGAGACAACTGACATTTTTAAATATCCTTCTTATTAACCAGCAATAAAAAGAAACAGAAGACAAACTTAAAATTGGTCGCAAACAGATTGGCATGTTGAAGAACAAATGCATATCAAAGACCTACAGAACTATGGGAGCATACAACTTGGGAGTTAAGTCAATCCATGGATGAATTGCATTGCAAAAATGAGTTCATGTTGCAAATATGTGCAATATATTCTGAAAAACGTTCCACGTTCTCATAGTTTGTTTTTTTTTTTTTTTTTTTGTGACTCATGTACGTGTTTTGACTCTTAGAAGTGATCAAACAAATAGCATTTTACAAAATGTATTTGCATGCGAGATTAGGATTGCATTTAACAGAAGAAATATTGATCCAACTACTTCAAGAAATATATACTTTCAGTGTGTCACTTTCCGCTTCTCCAGGATTCTATAAGTGGTATTGTCATAATGAGAATAGGTATCCATCTATAACAAGTAAGCTTGCTTCCTAAAAAAGACTATGGCAAGTCATTTTCAAAACCAGAGTAAATCACATCATCCTTGAATTTTTCATTTTTTATTTTTGGGTCATGATCCCTGAAGTTTTGCAGATTATTTTTAATAAAAAGAGCCCAAGTGCGTCAGGATTTAAAGATACAAGCTGCTCAACTAAATCGATTCTTATGTTGAACAAATCACTGAAATTACATCTTGGCATGCAGGATTCAAAGATATAAGTAACATCTGACAAACCATGTATCAGATAGGAGCTTTCTGAAATTACATATGAAGCGAATAAATTGCGAAGACATGTCACAAAATGACGTTTATACGAACACTTGTTAAATATTATCTTTGCTGTTTTCTGGATACCCTTTCATTTGTTCTCGTCATTATTAATGAATATACAAACAAAATCGCGTTGTAATTTAAGTTTTGCAAGAGTAACTAAAGACTAACCTCCTCTCTTTTGTAGGTGTTGTCTGTGATGAAGCAGAACTCCTCAACATGAGGTGCACAGATTTCTTCGTACTTTCTTCAAGTGAAAATGAAAAAGTGGCAAAGATTTTTAAATAAATGGGCCAAACATATGATATGTATTTAGTGCAAAGTTATACTCAGTAAGTGGATGCAAGAAAATTACATGTAAACCAAAAGAAATGAAATTAATGTGTATGAAGGATAGATAGCATTGAAATCAGTAAGGATTAAATGCTCGTTAAGGCTAAGGCACAAATATTGGCAGGCATGTAAGCATGTATAACACGACTAGCATAATAGAGACCTATAGATCATATATGATACTCCCTCCATCCCACAACACTTGCAACATTCCTTAGCATAATTATTAAGTAAAAACTAGCTTTGTGCGAATGATTGAATCTTTTCTTTTCTTTTGTTTAACAAACTTGTCACAACAAGCAATGAGGATCACTGATGCTATTTTTTTTTTAATGCTAATCTTTCAAAATGCTATTTAAATTTGAGAGAGTATTAAATTTTTAATTAGAAGTATGCGTGAATGTGAAGTTAGCGGTAACATATGAATGAGTTTAAAGCCAACAGTCAAGACGGGCATGAGATTGACAAACAGATAAAAGGATCTAAAAGCTGAACTAAAATAATTCCCATATCATCTAAAATCAGGTCCAAAGGAGTAAACAACAAACCACACGCCCATGACCACCCAGGAGAACCAAAACGTTGAAATCTGTAAAACAGTTAAAAGTTACCTCCAACAAGAAAAAAAAGAGGCAATGAGGAGAACTCCCTTTGCAGACACATGTTACAAGCAAGCATCATTTCTAGACATGGAGTCTATCTTTTCACAAGTTGGTTGCGTACAATTTACTTTCTATGCAAATAAGCAAATCACTAACAAAATGTTCTAAGACCAAACCTATTAAAGATTTATTAATAGTTCAATAACTTCTGAGTTCCTGATTGTGTTATGTAACTACTATTTCATTGGTGCCAATTGGATTCATTACTACCATAAGCATGGTTCTCAATTCAAAACACCTTATTTATGAAAACAATTAAAAGTCAGTGCAATTTTAGAGAAGGCAATGATACAAATAAAGAAGAGTTGTGGAAGCTGTTCAACTTATTTAAATTTTCTGGAGAAGGAAACCAATACACATGAAAAGAGTAAAAAAACTTACGAGGAAATTAGCATGCAAGTAATACCAAGCAATTGGAGTCTTTGCTTCTCAATATAATTATTAGATAAAAATCGATCAATGAGATTTACTGTCATATAAAGTGTGTCTGGTACCAGCTTATATTCCTCAGAAACCTGAAAAGAGGACAGATATAGTTAATGGTTAACAACTTTATCGTCCACAGCTGATATGAAGATTTTTATAATAGTCTGCACCATGAAATAACTTTTTTATAGTTATTAAGTCAAGTCTTAACTAACAATTCCTTATATTGCAAGGAGATTCGAGACGCATTCTCATGGTGAAGACATGGTTTAGAAACTTAACGGAACCAAATACTGCAAGGCAATGTTGTGCCCAATGAAAGATTGAGGTTCACAGATAAATTCATAAAAAGTGAAAGACACTTATTGTCAAGTGAAAGTCTTGAATGACATTAAACCGATGACCTGATGAAAAACAAAAAGATGCATCAAAGACATCAAATATTGAAAACAAAATGCTTAACCATTTCGATTGATAGAAACCCCGTATGGACAATGAATTTTATCTTTGCAGAAAATCTACTGCTCTGCTCAAAGAAGAAAGATGTACAAGGGAAGAAGCAAGAAATGGTTTGAATGAAAATTAAACCTGTGCAACTAGGGAGCTAGCAAAATTAGTATAATAATGTCAACTCTTTCAGAAACCCACAAGTTATTACAGATACAGAATCACTTCATTCTGCACTTTGGATAGGAGACTCAAAGAAGAATTATTAGTCTCTGCTGTAGACTTGTCCTTAAAACTCATTATGCTCTCATCAAATGGTCCACCAAAAAATCTGGAACCAAATCCCATCTCTCATGATTGACAAATCCTTCCTCTAAGTCCTATGGAAATACCCAACAAACTCTCAACATAAAGTAGTCTACTCCAAAAAGAAGTGCTGAAGACAGAAGTATCTCTTTACTCAATAAGGAAAGCAATAACATATGAAGATTGTTTGATTGGTTTAGCCAGAAACTGCAAATGCTTTGTCAATTTAACATCCAACCGCCTAGGAAGTAAAGTATAGCTTTGTGTCCAGTAGCTATTTTCTACTTTCTACTTATAACGCACTTCAGGAAATCAACTTAAGATGAAAGAATATAATAAACGTGAACGTCACATTTGACCAATATGATTCACACATTCAAGCACAAATGGAAGACAAAATCGGGATGGACTGCAACAGCATACAGATTAAATGAAAGGGTAAATTTGACTTTTTAAAGCAGTTCCATACGCCTCTTGCTCATTATACATGCCACTATACCGGGAAATCAGAATGCAAGTCGGTTGACTATAAAGTGAGAGAACTAACCTCCACAAGCCAATCAATGAGAATTCCCCGCATGATATGGGTAATATCTCGCTGCAACTTCTCCATATAATTAACTGAAGGTCTTCGGTCAAGCTGAAAAAGGATAGAAATAATTACAACTACGCAGGTTGGCACATATTACATCAATGAGTTTATATGTCTAAAAAACAGAAGTTCAAAAGGATATGCGACAAATGACCTGAAAGAAAACCTGTTCTTCTATCCCTTTCAAAGCAATGAAATAAGGGATAACTAGCAAGTAGAAAGAAAAAAAAATACAAAAGGTTTTTTAATGCTGAATTAACGATTTCCGATATACTGGACTGCTGAAGAATGGTTTCCTATATAACTTCTAGGTAGAAGCAGAGATAGTAAGAATTTTCAGATAAATATTGCATTTAAGAGGCACTACGACTTGCTTCGCATGTTGGCAATTTGCAAGAGAGGAAGCAAGTACGAACAACTTAAGGTTACCAATTATACAGACCTCTGCAACACGTAGGTTTATATAGATATCAGAGGCATAGATGCCACACATTTGAGGATCTTTTCGGTTTGAATCAATATCTGCAATAGCTGAACCATCTAAGACTTCCACTTTCTTGCAAAGCTGTCCGTCTTCTGCATAAGTCAACCAGCATATCATCAAAAACAAGGCAATGATTTATCAGAAAGTAACTACCAGCAATAATTTATCAAGTCAAATATCTCAGAAAATAACTGCCACCGATGAGGCATCTACCGCTGAGTGATAAGATTATGAGGACTTTACATGCTATATGACATTCCAAAAAAGAACTCCTGCAACATGTTAAAAATAGCACAAGGTGAACTGCCACGCGTTTATTCCGGACCGACTGTAAATTTGGTAGCAAATCTATCACCTCTTATATAGTTGTTTTGCTCAAATTTTTTACAGCATTAAGAAAACCATAATACCACTATCCATATAGAAACTTATGAAGTCGTCATCAATATTGGGTTGGTATCTGGGGAGCCAAAATAGCTCAAGTGCATAAAATATTAAAATGTCGCCTGATAGAAAACTTCAATCTTCAAACATATCATTTTATCTATTTGTGTAGAAGCTCATATGATACAAAATGGAATAGTTCTTCACAGCCATAATTGCTTATATGAATATAGAGGTCTAATTATAATTAATCTAAGCTAATCAAACAACATTGTGTATAATATACACACACACACACATGCTGCAATCTGTACAGAACTACCTTTGCTTGAAGGGCTTCCGAGTTGAGCTTTATTGCTAAAAGTTTGCTTCAAAAGCATCAGATCTGCTACTTCACGACCTTGTGTGCTAGTTGATTGTACTTCTAAACTTTCTCCAAATTCCACTGGTAAAGTACCAACTTTTTGTGATTCTTCCACACTTTCTTTGGCCGTATCTTCAGTTGTCTTTTCTTCTGTATCCTTTTGAACTTTATGATTCCTGAGAACTGTTTGTACCGCCTTGGTATTCCCATCCACAGTAACACTTTTACCCTGCCTGCTATGCTGACAACCAGAAAATTATCAACAGCTGGTGTGTGAGAAAAATATGAGAAGATTTAATTTCTATGAGGATATGCAACAAGTGCTTAAACATCCATATTATTAATAAGAAATGGAAATGTGCCACATTATGTTAATATATACAACCTCAGTATACCTGAACTCTGCCGCCCTTGGTGCATTTTACATCTGAACTATCACAAAACATATTGGTAACATCATTGAGAACAGCACGTTTCTTATGCTGAGCACAAGCATTAACACCGCTAGTAGATTTGTTCTCATCTGTCACCGATCTTTTTAAATCTGGTTGGAAAACATTATTTTCACATTGCATCGTAGAAGGTTTGTCAGAAAGTAAACTGCTTGATGGCCCCAAGGCTTTAGCCCGGGCTCTTGTTATTCGCACATTCAGAAGTTCACATCTATCGGGCATTTTATTTTCTTTGTTCATTCTTGCCTCTTTTTCAGAATAATAATAATTCGTTTACACTGACATGCTTTTCATCAAACCTGCAGAAAGGCAAATGAATTTCTGACAAATTGTATACAGAAATGTCAATCATTACATACAACCAAATGCAATTTGCTGCATGCATAAGCTAAAAATGTCACTGCTCATGATGGATGCTTGAGAAGAATTCTGTTGTGTTTGTACGAACATAGATTAGGAGTAAAATTTGTATTTTTAATTAGAATAGACATGATTTATGATTTAACATGATTCATCTTTCATTATAAAGGGGGAGGAGGAGGGGGGGGGGGGGGGAGGGGGGATAAAAGGAAGGGACGGCGGGGGGGAACATACATATAACTGAAAAAACAATTTATTTAGAAGCCAAACCACATTATCCGACAGTGAATGACCTACTTGTTGGCAACTTTTCATAACATTTCCTGTTTTCTACTTTGTGCTAATAACGCAGGTGCTTTCACTCATAATACGTTTATGTCTCGGCGATACATTTATCAAGATTTATACTGGTATAGACTTCACCGTTGTTTTTTATTATGTACGTGTACAAGTTATCAAGCGCTTATGCATCATAAGTTCATACTTATCCTCTATAACACTTTTTACACAAATAGAACTACTCTCCCCTAAGCAAGAGTCCAATCATCTGCCGTTATTCTTTATCTAGGAGAGTAGGAGGCCGTAGAAGCGAGTAGTTCAGAAACTAGAGATAAACATTCAAATTAATAAGCACCTTAGTAATAACACATATATAGATGAATAAAGTGTACAACATTCACTCGTATAGCAGATACATCGATTCATTTTATTTTTTTTTGTCCAATAACCCCCACCCTCCCACCCCAACCGCCACCACCCTCTAAATAGATCTGTCCACTCTTCTCATCATTACCCTATTAGAGTTGGATTGACTAAATAGATTTGTGGGTACTTAGAACATGGATGTTAATAAGATCATTTTTACAGGTCACATCAAGCTCCCTATCAATCCAATAGATAATGCACCGGAAGCTGAACAAAAAAAAACACTACAATAAAATATTTATCAAGAAAAATGGGACAATCTTGACAGACCAAAAGATGCCATAATCCCTTTCCAAATTTAAATATCATGTGCAGAAAACTCATCCGAGAATAAACAAAACAAAATGAAAATTATGCATATTATTAATTAACAAGAGAATCCCCTACTCCCCCGTATGAAAATCCAATTGCAAAACTAATTCCCTCTAAAACAAATCTAACAAATGGATGACAAAATAAATAGCAAAAACAAAAGGTTACCAGGAAAAAGAAAAGGATGAATGAGTAAAAAAAATATCTAACCACATCAGATAAATTTTTTAACACGGGCGGATATTTCATAAACAGAAAAACTTGATACACAAAGCAAATCAAATCGAATCAGAGAAAAGCCAATGTATCATACTGAAGCAGCTCAGATACCCTCGACCTCATACATACATTTCTATATATATCTGAGCTCTGAGAGTTGTGAGCTTACTCTGCATTTTTAGAGCTCCGAGACCATTGAATTTGGGTCTGGTGAGCAGAGCTAGGGCTTCGTTCCGATGGTGAAGCAACTTCTCTCTCGAAACTAGAGAGAGAACTAGGCACAGATTTCGAGAGCCAGAATGGACTGCCGCAAGCTTTGTGTGTGAGAAAAATTGGTGTTTGTGGGTGTGTGTATACATATAGATGTCCATACGTATAGACGGGTCGGAGGTTAAGTGGGAGCGGGACGAGGGTACAGTTCAAACATCCAAAATCTAACAATAAATCTGTGGCTATTTACACCTCTGATTTTGCTGCTTCCAATACGAATGTGTGATTTAATTGTTGTATCTCACGTAATTAAAAACAATTTTAATCAATTACATACTTATTTCTTCTATTTACTTTTTTTTTATACATATTTTCTGTTAAGTCTTTTGCCCACCTAATTGCTTTTTCCTAATTAAATCACTTTACTAGTTTTCCTTTTTAGTTGATTTCTTTAGCCAATTTTTATTAATTGTTTGTTTGTGTACTTGTAGACACCTCATTTTTTATTTTTCTCTAAATAATATAATAGTGAAATTAATAAAAATGAAAATAATAGAATAAAATATAATTATAGATTTATTTGATTTTATTATTGTTATTATTCTTCAATATGAATGTTCAATTTAATTACAATATGATTATGATTGTTACAGTTTTATGTGTTATTTATTCTCAACGTTAATTAGTAATATTATTAATGGCTTTATTACATACTAAATTTATCAAATATTATCTATTATCGGTACTTGTATTTTACATATGAGTTTAATAATTTTAGCATTTTTATTAGTATGTCGCGATTATTATTAAAACTTTATAACGATAAAAATGGACTAAATTGTTGTGTTGAATTAATTGGCAGGCGGGAGGAGTCTAACAAGAGAAAGCCCAAAAGGAAAGGGAGAATTAAATGAAAAGTTCAAATTCAAGAGGAAAAGAAGAGAGAGTCCAAACAATGGGAGCCATTAGATTGAAGATCAAGTAGATGGTGTAGATTAAATATTGTAATAAACCCTACTTAAAAGGTATATATATATATATGAATGTAATATATATTTCTGCTGGTAGTTTTTGTTTTTTTTTTTTTATTATTATTAACTTCCAATGGTAAAATGATCATAGGAAAGGATCTGTTTTACATAATCTATATGAATATAATATTTGGGTATTAGTTATAAGGGTTTACATGTGAGGGTAAGTTTATATTAACCATTTTTATTGTGTTTCGAACACTTATGTTAGGTGTGTAATTTTAATTTGTTTAACAGCAACCCGGTGTTTAAGTCGCGTTAATCCTCCCTTCTACACCATTTATTGAACTAATGATTTTATATTAATATAGGTCGGTCTGTTTCTTTCTTGTTTTTCCTCCTTTGAATCTCTTGTTTCGGTTGCATCAAGTTCCAAGTTAATTTTGTCAAGTCCAGACTTGGGGGTTTGCTTGATTAGCGTCGTTATCATCATTCCAATTCCACGGGCTGGTTCTAAAGAATAAGTTTTATTTTTAGTAGTTACAAATATTGATTTTTATTTTTTAGAGGGGCCTGCCTGTTCTAACATGAAATTAGAATTCATAGTAATCCATCTCCTGCTTAGTGGCCAATAATATATATTTCGGAAAAGATCAAGATGGGCATAGATCAACAACTCTACATCTCATTCCATTACCAAATTTTTCATTATTAGGTGTTTTGTTGTATTGGTTTCCACTGCTAATTTGCTATAGCAAAAATATGTAATTGTTCGTTTTAGGATTAGAATTTTATTTGCGCATTTTGTACCTTGTAAATGTAAAAATCAAAGAATAGTCAAAATGACACAATGCACACACTTACACCGTTAATTAGGATGCATTTATTTTGTTTTATTTTAGTTGCTTTCGTTTTATTTTAAAATTAATAAAAATAACATTTTTTTTTCTCATAAATAACATTAAAATAAATTTTTTAAGAGATGATTTTATATAAAACAAAATATTGGAAAACACTCACTACTACATCAGTGATGGTAGGGGTGCTTAACACTTTCTCCCTACTCAAATTAACAATGAATCTTAAAATCTTCTGGTTTTGTTTTGACTAAATTATTTTAATTAGAGTCATCTTTAATTTTGATAAATTTCATAGTTTTCTTAAAAAATAAAAAGTGTCCTAACACACTATTTTAATTTGTTAGGTGGCGACTCTTTTTCGAAATAAAAATTGATTTTAAAACCTCTCCGTCGCGTTTTATAAAAAACTTGGATTTTGAAAATATTTGTCAGAAATAAAGGTGAGACTTAAATAAAAAGGATAAAAATGAACTTCAAGAATAAAAATCTCACATTTAATATTTCAAAAAAATTCCCGAGTGCAACAGTACTTATTAGTTATTTTCATATGTAGATAAACATGAAATAGTGTTAAGGGATATTTTATCTTTCAATCTTAAAACTTAATACAACGTAAAAAACTATAGCTAATAGTTTATTTTCGAACACCTTGTTTTGCTCAATTCCTAGAAGTTATTCAATTACTGGAATTTCTTCTAAATATGTAATCAAATTCAAATTGAAAATTTGATAAAGTTGATTTAGAGAGCAAAAAAAAAAAAAAGAAGTGATCGATAACAAGCAATGCACATAATCTGAAATATTTGAGGAGTTTCAGTATATTTGCTTCTAAAATCATTTGCTCTCATCGGTTTCGCGGCAATTTTATAAAATTTATCACATTTTTTAAGGCTATATTTGATAAAATTAAATGTTAAGACTGAATGATTAGGATATCAGTATAGTACAGAGACATAGTATAATATAGAGATTCTGAACCTGAATTATAAAATCTATTTGATAACAAAATTATTTTAATTATCTGAATACCATTAAAATTAAAATTGATAGGGTCCTTATTAGAGTAAAATTAATTCTCAAGTTAGTTTATGTAATAAAACTTGTAAATAATATTTCTAAAAATTTAATTATAATATTTTTATTAAAATTGTCATTAGGAGTTACCTCTTAATCGATCGTCATCAGTTTTTTCTCTTAACAATTGAATGACGTTAAGAAACATTCAAATATTAAAAAAAAAATTATCAAACAACATATATCTCTTACCGATTAAAATATCAAACTATTATGAAATATTAAGAGTCAACTAAATACAACATTAGTTCTGTTAATATTGAGATGTCGTTGCATGTGTTCTCTCTTCTCGACTCCTTTAGTTTAGTTGCAAAATAATTTATATTTAAGAAATTAAGATAATTGGGTTATAGTTTATTTTCATAATCTTATAGTTTTATATCCACAATAGAAAATTATAATATAGTTTTATTTTCATAGAAAATCTAAACAGTATGAATTACAAGTATATCAGAAAATAAAGGTGTGTATAAATTTTTTTTTTGTGGTATATAACATGGTGTTTATAACCATGTGAAATTTATACATTTTTAAAGATTAATATTTATTAATTTTAGATGATTAAGAAAAACTATGTGAATTAGCTCAAAAGTTCAAAAAATCCACATATTACATTATTTTTTAAATATCTTTTTAATCCACGGTTAGATTTTCTCATATATTTTAAAAATCGAATCATAATACGAATGAGTAAATTATAAAAATAAAATGTAGCTCAATTAGTTTTTTCTCGTATTTAAATATTTTAATAAATTATATTAATTTTAAAATTTAACATACCATTATTTAATTTTAAAAATTAAAACGATTTTTTTAAAAATACAAGTAGATAGCGATAAATACGGGTAAATTGGTACGACATAAAAAATTAAAAGCAAGCGAGCCCCATTCGTCTTCTCCTACTCCCAAACAAGAAATCAATGTGATAATTCTTTTGCTCAACCAATTTAACTACTTTTGGAGACTCATTTCTTCATTTAGTCGTACCTACCCAACTCCTTTGTTCTAAATTCTCTCATTTTCCCATAGCCAGCTGGGTATGTTTGCTATGGGAATTACAAGGTATCCAATCAATTCAAAGTGTCCAACAACTATTTTCAGCCTTCAGAGTTGTTGGATGAATTCATCCGTCACTACCCATCATAGTATTATGTTTCCAATCTCATTAAAACCGCAAGATCTTACTCCATGTCCTTCACAACCAAGTCTTTCACTCAATTTCATCTGGGTTTTGTTCCTCTCTCAAGATTTCCACAACAATGTGGAGTTCTTCCTCGGGAAACGTCTTTTCCAGAAATGAGGAAAATGGGGTTGTCACTGACGACGAAGAAGCTCTTCAATGGGCTGTTTTGCAGAAATCCCCAACATATGTCAGAGCTAGAACTTCGATTTTTCGCAACATTGAAGGTGAAGTTTCTCCGGTGGATATTGGTAAACTTGGTGTTCAAGAACAGAAATTTCTGGTGGATAAGTTAATTACTGCAGTTACTCAAGATCCCGAGCTGTTTTTTAAAAGAATTAGGCAAAGATTTGATGCGTAAGCGTTACTATTGCTCTTTGGTTTTAATTACTAATCCCCTTCATATTTTGTCATAATTTCTTAATTTTGGTAATGAGCTACTAATGAGTTTCCTCATTCTAGTAATTTACCAATCAATCTATTGATTTTTTGGGAAGCTGAACTAAAAGATGAAAAGCTATAGCTTGGAGAAATAGAAGTCCTACTAGAGATATTGAATCCATTACTGCCTACTATAGTTGACAACATGAATTGGGAAAAAAAAATGTAGAAGTATAAAAAGTGAACAACAATCTGTTCTTAGCATTGGTAATTTGAGCTACTTTCATCAATGAAGAGTCTTAATCGTTTCTCCATTTTGTTTAATAAAGTAGGCTGTGTTGGGTTTTTGCTACAGCCATCTAGCTGTGGCAAGTAATTTCATGTCCGCATGATTCACCTTGATCTTACTTGTCTAATACGTAAGAATGCATAATTAACATCTTGATAATGTGGTATATGCAATGCTTGTTGAAATAGAGTATGGGTTCATTTAATGGTTTAGTCCTACGCTTCAGAAGAAAAAATAAAAATAGAAAGAGGATAAACAGGGTTAGTCCTAGATTCTGACCTGAATCAAAACCAGCATAGCAAGTTCAACTAGCTATTTCAGAGTTATTTACTTACCATTGGGCTTTACAGTGTTGCAACAGAGTAAGAATAAGACCAAAATTGATAGAACAGGGGGAAGAAGATACAAATGAAGATTGAAGCTGATTACGCTATTCCATGTTCTCTGATCAAAACCCGATTCATTCTTGTTTCCCATAACAGTACTACTGGGGACCAAGAACTAAACTGGCCAGTCCAAGCTACTCACCAGCATAATCAGTTAATCATAAATTGACTACCCAAGTGCATGTGGTGTGCCTTCTATCTGTAGGATTATCACTATACTCTCAATAAACATGGTACATTCTTCGTGAGCCAAGACCCTTGACCTATACATCAATCACATCTAATAATTAGAAAAATGATGGAGTATGTAGAGCTAGTCTATTAATAAGTTTGTTTTAATAGTTTTAAAAAAAGTTATCGTCCTAGGCCAAAGGATTCACTGACGACCTGACTGTGTATCTCTCTTTTGTAGGGTTAATTTGGATTTTCCAAAGGTTGAGGTTCGATTTCAAGACCTGAAGGTAGATGCATCAGTACATGTGGGGAGTAGAGCATTGCCCACTATTCCAAATTTTTTCTTTAACATGACTGAGGTACACTTCTTAGGAATTTGTGTTCTTATTGACCAGTCCCAAATCCCAATCCTTACTATTTGTTTATAACTTGTTTCTTTATATACTTTGAGTAGGCTTTTTTGCAAAAGCTCAGGATCCTCCCTGGTAAAAGAAAGACACATTCTATTTTAAACAAAATCAATGGTATCATTAGGCCTTCCAGGTACAGACTGATTTCACTAAACCGTATAGCGGATTTCAAGGTTAATTCAAGACAATATGACATATCATTGTTGTGTAGATTAACTCTGCTTTTGGGTCCGCCAAGCTCTGGGAAAACAACACTGCTTTTGGCTCTTGCTGGCCGGCTTGTACCTGGTGTGAAGGTACCGAATGTTTGCTTTAATGGAAGTAGTTCTTAATTTTGTATTCTTGCATGTAACACCCTTGTGGAGATATGGACAATCATGACTTCAGTCGATGTGACAAATATTGCACATGGATATAGGACCGAGTGATAGTTATGCTATTAACCTTTTTAGTTTTGGGAAACTTCTCTATGCTCTATCGTCATTTTCTATACTTCAAGAGAAAAGATCTACAATATGAAGTACCTTATTTTGAATAGGGAATTGTGCTGTTATGTTTGAGCCAGCACCTAGTCTTTCATACATAATAATGAGAATGTCCCCTTATAGTTGCTTGATGGCTTCTAATGGAATCAAAAAGGTAAAATAATATTAATTTCCTATCCATAAAATCAATTAATTATTTACGGTGTTGTCAAAGCTATTGTAAACCTTTGTACCTGTTTTGATTGAATTTGCAAAATCAGGGAGTCGCAGTACCAAGGATCCTTTTATAGTTTTTTTTTTTTAATTCTCTGATGTTTTTCTCTGTTATGTTTGGCATAATTTTTGAAGGTGTCAGGAAGAATCACCTATAACGGACATGAACTGAATGAGTTTGTTCCACAAAGGACTTCTACGTATGTCAGTCAGCAGGACTGGCACATTGCAGAGATGACAGTGAAGGAGACTCTTGAGTTTTCAGGAAGGTGTCAAGGCCTTAGTTTTAAGCAAGGTAAGCTTGAAAAGAGCTTTTGTTGATTGTGTATGCCTTCTAATTTTGTATCCATTATTTTTCCTTTTCTTTTATGTTATACTATTTTTTATGGCATTATAGTTAGAATCTTTACCCTAACAAAATTTGGTATAGATATGCTTATGGAACTTTTGAGAAGAGAAGCTAATGCTGGAATAAGACCTGATGAATATCTTGATATTTTTATAAAGGTATGGCTTACTATTGAAAATTTTGTGTGGCCTGTGCCTCTGCGTATTAATTTTGTTAATGACATTATAAAATGTAACTATGTATTGTTTTCTCTAGTCAGTTGCATTAGGAGACCCGAGGACAAGTCTTGTTGTGGAATACATTATGAAGGTACACAATCATGGTTCATTACAATTGTTGCATTTTTCATAGCAAAAAGTTTCATTTGTAGATATGAACTTTTGCAATTCTATCGCAACCAGAGATGCACATATTTGCTATGCAAGATATGATAGATCAGTGGGACTTGATTCACTTGACATTTGGTCAACAAGTTGACAACTTCACTGAAACCAAGTTCATAACCCTTGATATCATCAAGTTGGCATTGAAATTGATACATCTTATGAATTACTGAATCATCTTCAGAATCGTGAAAAATTGCTTGAGGGTTTTGTATGATATAAGGCCTAAAGGTCTACGATATTGTTGCTAATGAACAAATGTAAAATATAAATTTGGTCCTCAATAGTCCTGTATTTCTTAAGACTATCAATTACATACTTTTTGTGATAGAAGTTATTATTGTTCAGTCTCAAAAGTTTCATAACTGAGATTTAATTTCCTCACCATAAAGTCATAAACATATTCAAGATCCTCATTTTTAGTTCTGGAGCAGAGGTTTCAGCACTGCACTGGGCAATATGATATGTTTAGCCATTTATTTTTCTGTAATGTTTATAAAGATATTAGGGTTGGATTTATGTGCGGATACATTAGTGGGAGATGGAATGCGTAAAGGGATATCTGGGGGACAAATGAAGCGGCTAACAACTGGTATTTATACTTTATTCCTAAATTTTATTTCTTGGACTTCCTTTTTGCATATTCAGAGACATCATTGACTTCCTTTTAGGATTGTTTATTGATTTCTGCACATATGATTTATTTTGGCAGGAGAATCACTAATTGGATCATCAAGAGCTTTATTCATAGACGAAATCTCTACAGGGCTTGACAGCTCAACTACACATCAAATTGTCAAATATCTTAGGCATTCTACTCATGCTTTTGATGGAACCACAGTCATCTCTCTCTTGCAGCCAGATCCTGAAACTTACGAATTGTTTGATGATGTAATCCTGTTAAGTGAAGGACAAGTTGTATATCAGGGACCCCGTGAAGCTGCACTTGAATTCTTTGCATTTATGGGTTTTCATTGTCCATACAGAAAAAATGTGGCTGATTTTTTGCAGGAAGTATGTATTTCGTGTGACTACGTGTAGCGTTGAGCTAATTCCGAATCTCTAACAGTTTCCGAACTATTTCACACAGGTTATATCGGAGAAGGATCAAGAGCAGTATTGGATCCTAGACAAGCATTACCAATATGTACCTGTCTCAAAGTTTGTTGAAGCATTTCATGCATTTAGGCTTGGAAATGCTTTATCACAGGAGCTGGCTGTACAATTTGATAAGTCTTACAATCATCCAGCAGCCCTTTCAACTAGGAACTATGGCGTGCAAAGGGCTGAACTTCTCAAAATAAGTTTTTCTTGGCAGATGCTACTGCTGAAGCGGAACTCATTTGTATATATTTTCAAATTCTTTCAGGTACAGTTTCGGTGAAATGTTATAATTATTATAGAAAAAACACTATGAGGCTACTTCTCACAGTTGATTCATCAAAACAAGATTTTGAGTTGAATCTCATCTCGGACGAATTTTATTTTTGATAACTAATGTTGGTCAGTTGTAAAATGACACCTTAGGTGATTCTAGGAGACTTAGTTTTACTAGGTAGTGTCGCATATATATGGTCTTCAATTTTTATAAAGCATTTAGCTTTCTTAGATAAACATCAGTAAAGGGTAAATAGACAAGAAATAACTCTTCTTTATTGAATTTGACAAGCTAATGCATAACAGTATTATTTATCATGTAATTTATTGATAATAAAAACTACTCTATTTTGCAGCTTCTTATAATTATTAGTATCACGATGAGTGTGTTTTTTCGGACAACAATGCATCATGAAACACTTGACGACGGAGGTGTTTATCTTGGTGCTCTTTACTTTGCAATTGTAATGATTCTTTTTAATGGCTTCATGGAGGTCCCAATGTTGATAGCCAAGCTTCCCATCCTGTACAAGCATAGGGACTTGCGCTTGTATCCATGCTGGGTCTACTCACTTCCTTCTTGGTTTCTTAGTATTCCATCTTCACTTTTAGAGTCTGCTTTGTGGGTCGGAGTTACATACTATGTGGTTGGGTTTGATCCAGAAATAACCAGGTCTTTCTTCAAATTAATTTAATTTTCAGATGTTAAAGTTCTACTGCTCCCTAAATAAATATAGGTTTCAACTGTATTGTATTTTGCAGATGCCTTCGTCAGTTTTTCTTGTATTTCTCTTTGCACCAGATGTCCATTGCACTTTTCCGTGTGATGGCATCCTTGGGTCGAAATATGATAGTCGCCAACACTTTTGGATCCTTTGCAATGCTTGTTGTTATGGCTCTTGGAGGATATGTCCTTTCAAGAGGTGAAATATAATGTTCCTTTAATTGCTCATTAGGTTTGTAAGTTAACAAACAATCATTATAAAAAAAATTCTTAAGAAAAATAATTACTTAATTAAAAACTTGGAATCTCTTTCTCTAACCGGAACATGTTCTCACTTTATTCTTGTGTCAGATACCATCCCATCTTGGTGGATCTGGGGTTATTGGTTTTCCCCTTTGATGTATGCACAGAATGCAGCTTCCGTAAATGAATTTCTTGGGGATTCTTGGCATAAGGTAATATGAATTAATATTAGCCACATCACTTAAACTTGTATAATACTTTGACTTATATATTTGGTAGTTTAACGGGTTTTTTGTAGGAAGACAAACTGATTTCTTTTTATCTTAGATTATTCAATGTAAATGTAGGAAATGTTTATCAACAATATATATTGATAGGAATATCACACTATATACACTTAACTGAAACCACCAATTTTCCTAAAGGGTTAACCTATCAAATTAAACGAACCATAAGAAAATTGGATAAAAATGGATGAATATGATTTTAGTCATTGTGATTCCAATAGATTCCTGTTGCTGTGAAAAATCAGCATCAAGGAAATTCTACACTTGACTGCCACTAATATTCTAACACAATTTAAATGGAATGAATTGACTTGTTGACAGTTAAAGTCATGCAAGAGTATCTAGTGAGCTTGATCGAGTACCTTTCTGATCGCCAACAATTATCTTTATTGATGTCTTAAATGTAGTATCTCTAGGTTGTCTTTTTCTTCTATTTAAATGCGAACTGTAAATACATATATTTTTTAAACAATTTATTTTCTGGGTCTTTAGGATGCTGGGAATGGCAGCAATCTGTCATTGGGAGAGATGCTATTGAAAGCTCGCAGTTTATTTCCGGAGAGTTATTGGTATTGGATTGGCGTTGGTGCTTTGCTCGGTTATACAATCTTACTTAACATCCTCTATACCATTTTTTTGACTTATCTTAATCGTAAGTTTCATATCCTGAAAATTCTTATATCAAATTAAGGAAAAGAGAGTTTCTAGTTTTTCAGGAGTAAACCTTCAGTTCCCCAATTAAAATTTTCCTTTCTCTGTATAAGTTTTCGTCGAGTTAATTCTCTGATATTGGACCATTTTGTCCCGAGACCAGTTCATACAAGGTCTTGTGGGCGAGTTGTTATACAGATTTTTTTTCGTGTTTCATTATGCCTAAACTTCACTCGTGAAATGATTAGCTCAGAATTACATATCACTCCTTTCATCCTGAATTTTATGTCATGTTATTCTTTCTAATTGACCAAGATATATTGCTGTTACAAACCAGTATAACTAGAAGTTCAATTTGGTCATAGGGTCCTTTCCTAGATAGAGATATTTGTATGTGGATTCCCACCGCGTGTCCTTGCACGGCTTTTATACATCATGTGATTCACTGACTTGAGTATTTAAAGGAATAGTTGGTTAATTTTTTTCTTCAATATGTCGACCATGACAATCTTAAATATCAAAGCTTTAGCAAGTCTAAACTCTATTTATGATTTACAAGCACAAATTATGTTAATTACTAACGTTTTAATATCAAATAAAGTATCTTCTCTTCAATTTATACAGCTGTGGGGAATCAGCGAGTGGTTATTTGTAAGAAAGAGGCTGAGGCACAGGATAATACAACGCAGGATCAACATGCTGCTGTTGAATTAAGAGAATATCTACAACATTCACACTCATATGCTGGTTTGTCTGAAAACATTATAACTTCTTCTATAATTATATCGTTTCAATTTTGAAAGAATCATTACATTAAAGTACAAACCGTTGTTTTAGGAATCCTTAAGGGCCAAAGAGGAATGGTACTTCCATTTCAACCTCTGTCTATGTCTTTCAGCAACATTAGTTATTATGTGGATGTCCCTGCGGTAATCAATTACCCCTAGTATTTTGTCTTGTATATCAATTAGCTTTGGTCATGGAAAAACTCATCATGTTAGTTCATCTGTCTACCAGGAATTGCAGCAACAGGGTATAGCAGAAGACAAATTGCAGTTGTTGGTCAATGTTACAGGAGCATTTAGGCCTGGTGTTCTCACTGCATTAGTTGGAGTCAGTGGTGCTGGTAAAACTACGCTCATGGATGTTTTGGCTGGTAGAAAAACTGGGGGACACATTGAAGGAAGTATATATATTTCTGGATATCCCAAAAGGCAAGAAACATTTGCCAGAGTTTCTGGATATTGTGAACAAAATGATGTGCACTCCCCTTGTTTGACTTTGTACGAGTCACTTCTTTTTTCTGCTTGCCTCCGATTACCTTCTCATGTTGACTTAAAAACTCAGAAGGTAGTTACTTAGTTCACTTTTTATTTTGATGTTTTCTAAAACTTTAGTCATCTTTTGACTCTTAGGTATCAATTATCAGGATTTTGTAAATGAGGTTATGGAACTAGTTGAGCTCACTCCCTTAAGTGGAGCTTTGGTTGGTCTACCAGGGGTTGATGGGTTGTCAAGAGAACAACGAAAGAGGCTGACAATTGCAATTGAGCTTGTTGCCAATCCATCTATTGTATTTATGGATGAACCAACTTCTGGATTGGACGCCAGAGCTGCTGCCATTGTGATGAGAACTGTGAGAAACATTGTTAACACTGGACGGACGATTGTTTGCACTATTCATCAGCCCAGCATCGAAATTTTTGAATCTTTTGATGAGGTTTTCCCTTTTACTTTCTTAGCAGAGATTATAAGATACAATGGTATACTTAGAACTTTTGGAATAAAGTCTATATTTTTCCCTAAAGATACAAGTCTAATATTAGCTACTTGATAAGCGAGTTTGGAAAATTGTGGCTTCTTGTCAACTTCTAGCTTTAGCAAATCTTTGCAGTTCTCCCTACAATGAAATCCATCAAAGTTAACATTAACAAATCATATGAAATACCTTTTAGGTATTATCTAATAGCAATATCTACACCTGTTACGGAACTTACACATACTCAATTCATCATCTGGCAAGAACAATATTTATCACTCTTCAATGTTAGAAGCTGTTTAAGATGAAAACTAAAACTGGAAAGTGGAAGCACAATCTGCAGTACTGTAAACAGACCTATATAGTCATTGTACAATACCAGAGTTTTTTATGTAGGAAAAGTAGCCTCAAATCAATCATTATTGGTAACCATTACAAGTTTCACCTAGATGACCATATTTTCTAGCTCAAGCACTCGTCATGACAGATGATCTCACATACTTATCTGTTATTGCAGCTGTTACTGATGAAACGTGGAGGGGAGCTCATTTATGCTGGTCCACTTGGAGCCAACTCTCACAAAGTTGTTCAGTTTTTTCAGGTGAAATTAATTCATATTTGAATTATGGAGTACACATATGCATTGTGCTTGCTAAGGCAGCGATTGAGTGAGATGGTTTTTGTTTTGTATTTCAATTCTCACCATCTTCTAGTTGCTTTGTGATCACATTTTTCATGTATTTCTTTTTTCCTTGTTCAGTTCTCTTTGGAGCCCATAACTAACTTTGTGTTATGGAAGTATTACCTTTCTAAATAAATTTGTGATGTGAACAATGATATAAATGTGCCCTTTGTTACGTCCCTTTATACTCTTCAGGCAGTTGAAGGAGTTCCTACCTTAAGGCCAGGTTATAACCCTGCGGCTTGGATTCTAGAGGTGACTTCTCCAGCAGAAGAAATCCGCCTCGGTGTGGACTTTGCAGAGGTTTATAGGGGATCAGATTTGTTCCAGTATGTGTTTCTTTTCATAACTTCTTAATCAATCATTATACAAGATACCCATTTCTTTTGAGTTGAAATTCCTGCCCTTGCAGGCATAATAAAAGGCTGGCTGAAAGTTTAAGCAAGCCAAGTAGAGATTCAACTGACTTAAACTTCCCAACAAAATATTCTCAGTCATACTTTTCCCAGTTTGTCACCTGTCTATGGAAGCAAAATCTGTCATATTGGCGAAATCCACAATACACTGCAGTACGCTTTTTCTACACGGTCATCATATCCCTGATGTTTGGAACAATATGCTGGAAATTTGGTTCTAAAAGGTATCTTGGTCAAATTAACTTCTGCCTGTGCTATTTATTACTTGGAGATACACGATGCTTATATTCTATCCTGCTTCCAGAAAGGGCTTAACTCTAATTTTCTTATCAATATTGATTGTTAATTTTAAAAGTGAGCAAAATAAAATTTTCTATGCCAGAAAAGTTGAACAATAATAGGTACTTGTGACCTACTAATTACTGCAGCAATCAAGGAAAATGAAGTCAAATATTTCCATTTCATAGATGCTCATTCTTTTGATAATAAAATTCTATTATTAATTCCTTATAACATTTTCGAGCATTTCAACGATTCTTCTTTTTTCTGCTACATATATTTCTGACTAATTGGTGTCCTTTTATCCATTATTAGGGAAACACAGCAGGATATATTTAATGCTATGGGATCAATGTATGCAGCAGTCCTTTTTATTGGAGTCACAAATGCTTCTTCTGTTCAACCTGTGGTTTACGTTGAAAGGTCTGTTTCATATAGAGAAAGAGCAGCAGGAATGTATTCTGCTCTACCATTTGCATTTGCTCAGGTACTTAATTACTACTCTTTTTTTTGTGTGTAAAATATGTATATATGCAAATTAATGATTCAAAAATTCTATGTGCAGGTTGTAATTGAATTCCCATATATCTATGTACAATCAGTTATTTACAGTATCATCTTCTATTCAATGGCGTCTTTTGAAGGGCGCGTCGTGAAGTTCGTTTGGTACATTTACTTTATGTACTTCACCCTACTATACTTCACCTTCTTTGGAATGATGACAATTTCTGTTACGCCGAATCATAATATTGCTGCTATAGTTGCTGCACCTTTCTATATGATGTGGAACCTGTTCAGCGGATTCATGATTTCTCGCACAGTAAGGCTCTAACTTTTGACCTCCCTATGTCAAGCAATTATACACAAAGATACACACAGACGGACAACACAATAACTGAAGTGCTAGGAGCAAGGAGACATGCTGAAAGACCATCCCTTCAGATCCATTAGGCTTGACCTATTACAACCTTTCTCAAGGATGAGTCCCTCTAAGCTAGGATATTTATTGATCAACCACTAAGTTCCAGTAAGGAATTCCAAACTCAGATCCTTAATGTCTGGGATATCCGAGACTTCCAGCATTTACTCGATTATTACGCTTTTAGATAAAACAAAACTTTCCAGGGATGACAAACGAGTTGCATTCTGCAGACATCCTGTAATTATGTAACTTGTTTATTATGTAATGAAACATGATGATTGAGCATAGAACTGCTAGGTGTCTGAAATCTCACCCCTAACCTCTTTCGAGTCCTAGAACTCCACAGTCCCAGCACTTTCAAGGTACCATTTGATAAGGCTTTCCATGAGTAAGTTTCTTAGTTTGTCGTCCAATTTAGCTCTGTACCTAAGACAGTGAAGAAGAAAATACTCAAATTGTAGTTATAGAAGGGTCACTCAATGGCACTATCAATATGGAACTATGATATCAAATAACTTCAGACATGAGATTGTGAGGTAGAGCATCTTGCATGCTATTTCTAGTAACATCTAGTAAGCTTCATATGAGTCACTTGGAACAGAAAATCATTTTGCAACTGCATCTGAAATCATGAAAATGTTGACCTAAGCTAATATAGGTGCGTTCTAACTATGTTATTATATAAAATCATTTTGTTCTCTTTGGCAGCAAATTCCGATATGGTGGCGTTGGTACTATTGGGCAAATCCGGTAGCCTGGAGTTTGTATGGCCTTTTAACATCCCAGTATGGGAACAATCATGAATTGGTGAAGCTCACTGATGGAGTTCATATGATGGCGATAAATCAGTTGCTGAAAGAACAATTTGGTTATAGGCATGACTTCGTAGGTGTTACTGCCATTGCTGTGGTTGGTTTCTGTTTGCTCTTCGCTGTGACATTTTCTTTTGCGATCAAAGCATTCAATTTCCAGAGGAGATGAATATGATGAATGCAACTTCATTTGATATTTAACAAACATGGTAAGCCATCTATTGCTTATTTAAATATCAAATTCTTGTGTGGGGAGCATAATTAATTACATCTTCAGAATCAGGAAATCATTTAACAAAGCTATAAATAAATGTACTATGCATATGGTGGGGGGGGGGGGGGGGGGGGCACTTGCATTTAACAATTAGCATTATCGAACATATTTTGTTGCATGACCAACTGATTTAATCTGCCTCAGTGATTTGCAGCTCCCTAATTATCCTGTCCTGTTAAGTATCATGGACAACAAATCCCACCGAAAACTAGGAAGCTGGAACAACTGACGCAATATACTAAAAATAATGGTGCCTCCGGGAAGAAAAAGATTCTGCAGAGTTTTACATTTTCACCAAGTAGGTTAGCATGCGTATTTATTATTTTTAATTATTCGAATTATATCAATTTGTACACGTTCATTTGCAAAACATCATAGCAGCAATAACACTAATACAAACCACTCTACTATACTAGTATTTCGTCTTCAAAATCATTTCAAATGAGAAATGTTGTCCTGGATGATTTGAAATGTTAATTTATGACTGGGTGTATGGATGTCCTGAACTCCTATCATTGACTGTGTTTCTGTGCGTATATTGCAATGCGTGGTCCAATTCTGTACTGCGATATCATATATGGTTGTCTCAACTTTATTTTTCCTCCTATTTCTTGTCCTATCCATGTTGTATTAATTAACATTATTTGTAATAGAACACTTGCATTATTGTCGGATATAATTCAACAGTTTTACTTTTATGAACCGTAGCTAGCTCCCAATTTTTACAACGTTTTGGATAGACCTAAGTTTAGTCATCATCTAAATGAGTTTATATTTAGTAATGGTCGAGGTTGAGAGCATAAGTAGTGACTTAGGAGCTCCACTCGGACCTTTCATTTGTCATATTTGTTAAAGTCGTTAGGATTGTATTGTGTAATAATGAACATTATTGTACTGCTTTTAATAGAGATATGCTGTTGGGGTCCACATAATTGAATTGAGGTGGTGACAACACTAATGATTGGTGCTTGAAATTAATAAATCACTCGATGGATGATGTGTTCAACTGTTTATTTAGTACTAGTAGGACCTTGGATATTGTCATAGTCATAAACAAATCATCGTGTTGAAACTTAATGATTTCAGTTGTGAAAGTAGTATAGTACTAGTATTCCTATGTTATCCTACCGTAGACGCGTGGAATCTTATTTGTCGTAGTTCAATTAATCATTCAACTGATATATAGAAAAAGACATGGCTTTTATATTCAAGGATAAGATAAAATGTTATATTGTGTTGTGCACCAATAATTCAGGATTATTGTTTATACCTCATAAAGAATGAAATGGAAATCTTTGTAAATCTATGGACAAGAACTCCTACCAACCCAGAGGAATGGATGTACATACACATGCATGTGGTGCGCGCTTAAGTCGTTAATATGTTATGTATCCTTTTCGATCCGTTCATTATATCTTATATTGTTTATCGTAAATAATTACGAGTACTATATAAAATTTAAGGGTTCTGACAGTAATTGTGGTCGAAAAAAATTTGGTATACTTTCATCTTTTTAAGACAATAGTATTTGCGATGCATTTAGTTAATGAATTATGATTCATAATTTTTACAACGACAAACTCCTCTCTCTCTCTCTCTCTCTCTTCTCTCTCTCTGTCATATTATATATGTGTGTGTGTGTCAAATTTATAATGGAAGAAAGTGACTCATCCATAAGTAAATTTGGTATAAGTTCACTTCCCCCTGGTGTTTCAAAAGACATTATTCTTCTTTTTGTTTAAATTGTCTACTTGTCATCATTACAAGTAGCAAGACAAGACTTCGTTTTCTCAAGTATATATCTAGAATACGTTGGATATATATACAATTAATACTCATTTACTCAAATTAAAAATGCCACCCGTGATTCCCAGGTTACATGTATAAATAAAGTGACCTAAAGTTCTTTGAGATAAATTGTTTTGTCCAACAGAAGAATGATATACAATACAAAGAAGGAAAATTTCAACCTTTGTCTTAAATTTAATTTTATTGATTGGTTTTATAAAATTTTCTTTTTAAATCGGCCAATTTCCAACTTCTTAATATCACCGGTAGCAAGTTTTAACCAATAAGAATAATATTAACCGGTAGCAAGAAATCCATTAAATTGGCCTGGTTTTGTTTTCCCAAAAAATGTGTACGATTTGTGTAACGGAAAATTTTTCTGATTTTCACGTCTTTTTATATAATAATACTATACAGATAAGTAAGAATATAGCGGAACAGAAAAAAAGTAAGAATTGCTTACAGAGTGGAATGATAGTTTTCTTGTTTATATTTTGCTTTTCATTTTCTTAAATTTGAAAATTAGATTTCAATCATAGTTTAAGGGTAAGCAATTTTTGTGGCCTATGAATTCAACTCGGGTGAATGAATTCCCATTCAAACTCAAATGGAAGTTGGGTGATCTTTGTCGATGTGCAGATTTCATTTAATTGGTTATGTTCTTTTTTTTTTTTTTTTTTTTTTTTTTTTTGTGTTTCTTTTTTCTTAATTAGTTAGGTTCAGTGGTATAAAAGAATGAATGAAAGAAAAAATTAGTAGACGACAACGTGACTATGTGGATATTGGTATCACATTATTATTGTAGAAGGAGAAACCATTTATGAATTAATTTTGATATCTTGAAACTTTATTTCATATAGTCTGATATATAGAAACACAATTAGTCTTAGCTCTTTGAGGGGAGCTAGTTAGCTATCCTAAAGTTTATCCACTTTTTATTTCATTTACATTGTGGTTAAAAAATGTTTTACTTTTTAATTTTTTTTAATAATAAAATTAAAAATTTTAAAAAACACATCTTTCAAAATTGAAAGAAAGAAAAAAAAATTAAGACAACAAACAAAACATAATTTGGGACAACAAAACCCAGGGGCTATGGGCGTGTGAGAGAGAGGGAAGTTTTGATGGTTGTGGTGAAGTAGAAGTAGAGATAGAGAGAGCAGAATCGACATATATGCTCTCAACTCAATATAAATCATTATTACACATTACTACTACTGCTACAGCAGAAGATTTAGGAGGAGAGGAGAGAAGCCATTAAAGTCCTTTATTATAGTTACTCACCTTTTGCTTTTTAATGCTCTCCTCTATCTCTCTCTCTCTCTCTCTCAACAACCTCAAAAGAATTAAAGAAACCCAACTCCCGATTCTTTTTCTCTCTTTACTCTTTACTGGAATTCGTGCAATTTTTCTTCAATCTCTCCCTCTCCCTCTCTCTCACTAAAAATCCTTACTTTCTCTCTCTTATCCAAAATGAGATGGCTGTGTTGACGATGGCTCAGGCTCACACTAACACTAACACCAACACTAAAACCAACAACAACGACAACATTGCTGCTCAGGATGTCAAGCCCACCATTTTTCATGACTTTCTGGGTAAAGGGTCTGCTTCAGATTCCCCGCCGGCGGCAGCAAACACCGGGGCCGGCGATGCCAGGCCACCGTCTGAGGCTGCTCCGTCGGCTTCAGCCTCTGTTGGTGCTTCTTCTAGTGGTGGCCGTGGACCCATTTCCACCACCTCTGATCTGGGTTCTGGTAAGTAACAATCAATAACCCCCTTTATTATCTTCTCTGTTTTTAATTTCTCAGCTTTTTTTTTCTTTTTCTTTTTTTCAAAAAAAATGTTTTAAATATCTCTCTTAATGGGTGGTTTTTGGTTTCTGCATGATTTTATCCATGTGATATTCACGAATTTCACTCCCTCCCATTTAGGCTCAATGTTTTTTTATAATTTTTTTTGGTGATATAAGGATGTTACTTGTTAATGTCAGTGTTGTCCTGTTATGATTCACCATCTCATGATCTTGTTAATGGGGCAGGTTTCTTTTTAATGGAGTAGTTTTAATGAGGTCATCACTGAAGTTAGGATTTTGTTTTTGCGAAATCATTCACCAGTTCAAATTTTCTACTATTATTCGCTTCATTTTTTAATACCTTTTTTTTGGGTAATATTTTTTAATATCTGATACATTGGAACTAGGGGAAGTGGGGAGGTTTCTTTAATGAACATTAGGGGGCATCTTGATCAGTTAATTTGTGTACTTATGCAATTTTCACTTGGTTGTGTATTTGTAAGGTGTTGTCTTGTGATTTTGAAATTATATATGATTTTGTTGGGTACATTTCAAAGATTGATATTTTCTCAATAAATATGGTAGAAAGACAGGCTGGAAATCATTTTGAAGGGGTGCCATTTTATGGTCTAAGAAGCGACTTTTCTGGACCTGAAATTGCTAGCAGATTCACTGGCAGTAAAAGAGCTAACTCAGATTCTGCCTTTATGGGGACATCTAGAGATGGGCTGCCGCAAATGAGACCAGACTCTCTGGAGAGTTCACATTTTGCAAAGGTAGGTATTGTAATCCTTCATCTACTTCTAATACTTCTGCTACAGCTGGTGCTACTACATTGAGACTACCACCAGATAGTTAATTATATATTGCACAACCTCCCACCCTATCTCCCATCTATCGCTGTTAGTTTAAAGAAGTCTCTATAATAGCTTGGGCTATATATAATCTCTGCTGGAGCAATTTTCAAATGCAGATGCTCCGAAATGCTGGGGGAGAACGACCTAGACGGCCCCACGATGATGAAGCAATCTTTGGTAGGCATCCAATGAGACCAACATCTGCGTCTCTTATATTTCAGCCAGCCACTAGTGGTAGAGCTGATGTCAATGCTTCCAAGTGGGAAAGAGCTACTCCAATTAGTGTTGGCCCAGTATTGCAGTATCCTCCACGGTTAGGACAAGTTGTTCCTTTTGGGTATCAAGGCCCTTCAAACAGATTCAAAGACAAGAATGCAAGCCCCTCTGTCATATCTCAAGCTGCTGATGAAGGATCAAGAACTGGAATTAAGGGCTCTGGGATTTTGAGCACTATTAATGCCTCTGGTGGAATTGCTGATCGAAATGTGCCAAGCACTGGAAAACAGAAGTCTGGAATTCCCATTTCTGAAATAGAGTCATCAAACTCTCACAAGTAAATTACATGATAATATAAGATACTTCTTTCATTCTTTATTCCTCAGTCAAAGCACTTATCTTAAGAATGAAGATATTATATCAGACAATCTTCCCGTCGATGTTTTGCAGTCGACAAGGATTAGCATCAGCTAATCGCCAGATGACAATTTTTTATGGTGGTCAAGCACATGTTTTTGATGATGTTCATCCAAACAAGGTTTGTTTACTGAATTGCATTTTCTATGCTTCCCTCCCTCCATTCCACAATTGAAATGGCCAATGTGAAATACAAATTCAAGCGATGCTTTCTTTTGGAATAGAGAGAGCAACTGGTGAAGGCCGCTGTTTTTATATGGTTATGTAGCTTGCTTTAGTGAATTGATTGGACAAATAACCAACTCGACTTAAGTTCCATAAAGGAGATATTCATTGTTCATGTTCCAAGTTTCTCATGATTCACTGCTGGATATACATTATACAACAAAATGTAATAGTAATATGTATTAACCAGCTTTCTTGTTAGAGAGATTTGCATCAATATCATACTCACTATAGTTGGAACTACTTCGCAGCACTTCTAAACTTACATATATTGTTATTCCACCCCTTGCATTTGCCTAATAATCAGTCCTTCCATTTTCTCCATATATGATTTAATACATATATTGTTATTCCACCCCTTGCATTTGCCTAATAATCAGTCCTTCCATTTTCTCCATATATGATTTAATACTGGTGAACTCTAGCATCTGTCTGTTAACCAGAACCATGCCATGACCATCTTGCTTCATTGTTCATTTCAGGCAGATGTGATAATGGCCTTAGCTGGATCGAATGGAGGATCTTGGTCCACAAACTACGCACCAAAATCCACAGTTAGGCCACCTTCTAGTGGAAAGGATTTGCCTTGTGGTGAAAATGATGTAGCCATGGTCACCAACCCTGCATTTCCAACGGAGAAGTTATCTGTGGCTGGGAATTCCATTCATGGGACTGGCTCTGTTGATCAAATTTCAATGCCCCCAGGTCAGTTTCTCCAAAATATGTTTTGATTGTTCTGTGTAGATTTTCACTATCTTCAGAGATATGAAAACTTGAGAAGTCGGTAATATATGTTATTATAAAGGTAACTGTACCATCATGGGGTTTGATCTCAAGTCTTATATTACCACTTTAACACTTGTACTAGCCAAATGGGCACCAATTTTAAAATTTTGAACGTGACATCTTCTGTACTATTTTGTTGCAACCTGATCATTAGTAGAAGTGCGAAACGATGGAAGCCCAATACCATAAATCTTTGTCATCTGATCCAAGCTTGACAACTTGGTTGGTTGATTGGTTCATATTTTTTAAAGTTGAGATACAATGCCAGAAGCAGATATAATTATTGGTCATCGTTCTTATCATTGTTTCTCATTGCTGACCATCATGCATTCACAACCCCAAGTGTTGTACACTTGTACAGAAGAATTACCTAAGCCCTCTTTGATAAGCTAAGCAACAAACCTTTTTTTTCAAATCAGTGAAATTTCTATAACTACTAACCCAATTCTAATTCGGTGCTCAACCATTAGTTTTGATCTCTTGGCCTCTAGGTCATAAAGGAGTATTCTTACCACTTGAGCTAACTCACAACCTCAAAATTTTGGTTCATATCTTTAAATTGCAGCATTCACATAAATATATGCCGTAACTCCCACCATATTGATAGGGCATCTTCTTTTTCACAAATTTTGAAGCTCACCCTACAACTAGATCTTTTTTTGTTGCTACGCACACAGTAATTGAGCCAATTGTTTGAGTCTAATAATGCAATCAATTAATTGAATCACCTCCTAGAAGAAGTTGAATTCATGTTGTTTGTGATCTACAGTTTGATTTGCAAAATTCAAGATTCCAAACCAATCAAATCTCCATATATGTAGTCACCATATAGTATGAAAAAAGGTGTTGTTTGGTGGCAGTTTCTGGTAATTCATTCTGTCGGTATATGCAGTTTTGCAATCTTAGAAGAAAGATTGATGTTGTGGGGATTTGATTTTGCTGCAGGATCTGGATTTCAACAGGGAAGCTTAGCAGGGAAAGAGTCGAGAATCCTGAAGGAAACAGCAGAAGTGAGAACGGAAAAGAAACGTTAGACGACGACGACGACATAATATAATATAATACTCCAAATTACAAAACTGCAAATTGCATGCATGCTTCATCTGCAGCCATTCTCGTCCATGTCTAATGATTTGTTATCTGCTTAATTCTTCGCCAAAGATGAAATCCTTATCCACCCCCCACACAAATGACCGTAGAATTGAAGAAGAATATCCTAGTCATCTTATTTCTCTTTTAAAACTTTTTCTTTTCAAATTTTTAATGTAGTTCATTAATCTGTTGGAATATATGGCTTCCTGATAATTTGGTGATTGAGGCCCCCTAATGCCAAGAAACAGTCTTTCTCTGGTTTCTGTCTTCGTTCGTGCTACTGCAAGTATGCAGGTGTGTGTGTATATAGTCATACCCGAAGTTAATTTTCCAACTGTTGATGATATGATAAATAAAAGAAAAGGAACAGTTAATAATACTCCACTAATCAAATCAAACTTGTCTTTAAGTGAGACAAATTGAGGCAAAACGAAAAAGAAAAATGGTTAAGGGAATTGAGTTATATTTTATTTTTTAAATTATACTCGCCAGTTTTATATCTATAATTCACAATCTATTTAAAAATCTTAATTGTATGTATGGAAAGAGTATCAAAAAATAGAATAGTATACGTTATTTATATAACTATGTAAAATTTATAATTTTCAAGGGGATTGTATAGTTTTAAACTGATCATAAAAACTACATAAATGAACTAAAAAAAAATCAATATATTTCATTGTTTTTGTATGCTCTTTCAATTATTACGATTAGATTTTTCTCATATATTTTGAAAACTAAAATATAACAAGAATGTGTAGAATTGTAAAAAATAAACTATAACTCAATTCTTTTCTTCTTAATTTTCAATTCCCCGCCACAACCTCAATTCCGCCCTATATTTGTCTCTTTAAAGCCACAGTCCATTTTCGTACACTAGGCCATTGAAGTCAAATTCTTTTTTGTTTAAATTTTAAAGATTTTACGGAATATATAAATTATGTTATCAGATGTTAGATATTCTAAAACTCAAGTTGAAGAGAGAGAGAGAGAGTGTGTGTCACATTTGCAAATATAAGTTTAAGTGTTGTGTGTTACAAATAAATAAATAAACCGACTATGGAAAAGGAGAAAAAATGGGAAGCCAAAAATGTTGGGATTAAACATATATGTTCAGTCCCCTTGTATATAATTGAGGAAGCAAGCAGTAGACCAGTGTGTGGAACAAAATGGATGATGATTGATGAAGCAAGCAAGAGAGCAAAAACGATATTTATTTGTTTTTTAATTTTTTAATAAGTAAAATTTAAATTTTTATTTGGGAGGAAGGAACTCTTCTTAGCGAGTTAGAACAAGTAATGATACAAAATAAGGTATATAGAAATTGAACCCCCAATTAAAAGGCCAGGTAATCGATAATGTACGTGGGTACGTACATATATACGTACTGAAATTCATGTTATGTTAGTTGAAATTATTACTCTAGGTTCCGTTTGATGCAAGTAAAATATTTTTGCAAAATTATTTTTTGAGAAAATGATATATTTTTCAGTGTTTGATTAATATGTTAAAAATAAGTGAATATGTTTAAGTTGTATTTTAAGAGGTAAATTTTTTTTTTGAAAAGTCCAAAAAAATTATAGTAATATGGCTATCTATTTATAGATCTTGAAAAATTATGAATTATGATAATTTTTAAATACTTTTTAGATATATATTTCTAAAGTTATAAATGTTTAAAACAAAATAAGAAAAAACAAAACGCACAAAATAATAGTGCTCACTAAAA
Organism: Centella asiatica; assembly: GCA_014636745.2. NCBI lineage: Eukaryota > Viridiplantae > Streptophyta > Magnoliopsida > Apiales > Apiaceae > Centella > Centella asiatica. Next base: position 62,383,645 of record CM025786.1, read on the forward strand.
TTTTATCTCTCTATTCCACTCTTCATCCATATTCATTCTCTTTGTTGTTCTTTGAAAAAGGTTTTCTACTAAATCATTTTCCCCACTTTTCATATAAATTTTTCTTTTAATCGAAAATCATTTTGTTTTAACTTAATTTTCATAAACAACCAAACATAAAACAATTTATAAGAAGGAATTCGTCTCATCTCTATTAAACATTGCCCTATATAGAAATTTTTTAATGTCCAGTTACGTTGAAAGCGAACGAAACCAATTCATAGAACAAGTGCATGTTGAATTAATCCGTCGTTACTCCTTTAATTTTAGAATTAAATTAATAATATGAATTAACACAAATTAATAGTACAACGAATAAAATCTTTTAATTTAGTCTATGCTGCTGCACAACCCTTTTTCAAAAACACTGCGCGGAGGAAAAACAAATTAAACTCATTAAGCATTATTGCAGCAGCTTAATCGAAGTCGTATGTTTAAAAATATATACTCTGATAATTAAAACAATTACTACTGCCTCGGTTCTTGAACTAAAATGTATAGTATTAAGTAATTTAATATAATCACTGATATATATTATTTGAAATATATAAACTATTGCATCTTTCAACATAAATACATCATGATATATATATCATCAGCTCGGATTTAATCCTAATGAGAGTGAATGAGGGGATGGAGTTTTCTGGTACAAAATGGTACGACATCATATACTACAATTCTAAAAGTTTGACATATAATTAATTTTCATTTTTAGCCCTATTTTAAGTAATAAAATCTTCAAACTTGTCGATTTTCATTAGTTTGTAACAGAAGATATCATTTTTCTGGAGTAGACAAGTTGTTCTCGTGAATGAGTGATCCATGTATGTGTGTGTATTGACAATAACTAATTGGAATATATAGGATTAGTTAAAAAATATATATAGAGAGAGAGAGTATATAATTAATTACGTACGTTGTCAATTAACTATATATATATATATATATATATATTCTTAATTTTGACATTGTCGTATTTACACAGACGAAGTGAGGTGCTCAGGTGCATGTGAGGGGAATTTGGGGCGGCGTTTAGTAATATATATTCAATTAGTCGACACATCATGTTATAAATTTATGCTTGTCGCTATTTAGTATAAATAAATTATATGTGCGTGGAGAGTGTAGTAATATATATCCTGCAATGAATTTATATATTAAAGTGACACAATCATATAAATTTTATGTTATAGGATTTTATATTTTTCATCAACGACAAAGCATCACATCAGTCCAAAAGATATACATTTTGGAGTTGGGGACCCACTACGAAATTCTTTCTAATTAATTAGTTTATTCTACATTAAGTTGTCCTCTTCAATTATCGATCAGTACAAAGTAGACAAAAACTTCCAAAATCACTTGAAGACACCACTTCTTCCAACAGGCCACCCCCCCAATACCCCTCCGGCCCTGCACATGTAAATCTTATTTCTTTCTTTCATTTACTGACATAACTAGCCTATATTTTTTTCTTAGTTGCAACTATATATATGTATGCTATATTTATTTACTTATATAGAACAGAATGAATTAACACACACATGTAAATGTTGTATTCATATATTTTTTCCATATATATATATATATGCTGATTAATTAGTGTCAAAATGAATTAGTTTTGAAAACAAATTAAAATGAGTAACCTCTCCGAGGCCTATAGAGACTACCCTTTACTCACACAAGACATTATCCCCTTAGATTTCCACGCCGTACAAACGGTGCCGGAATCCCACCAATGGCCTCAATCCGACGTCGACGACGACACTACCCGCTTACCGGAGATCGGCGGGATCGTACCTGTTATCGACCTCACGGATCCCAATGCAGAACAGCTTATAGGGCATGCAACGGAGAATTGGGGGATATTTCAAGTTACAAACCATGGGATAGACTCGAGTATGCTTGAGAAGGTTGAGTGGGAAGCAAGAAGGCTGTTTTCGCTTCCAACTCGGCAGAAGTTGAAGGCTTTAAGGTCGGCCGGAGGAGCCACCGGGTATGGAGCGGCTCGGATATCGCCGTTTTTCTCCAAGTTCATGTGGCATGAAGGCTTCACCATTATGGGTTCTTCTTGTGTCGATCATGCTAAGCAGCTTTGGCCTCGTGATTATAATCCTTTTTGGTAAGTCCATGCACGTACATAACTTATACATGTGTGTGTATCATTTTTCACTATATATTATTGGCAGAAACCGAGAAAGAAAAGTAATTAATAAATTATAGACGTTAAGACATAATAATTTATCTATTGTATTTTATAATTTATCTCCTGATACAAATAATGAGAAATTAGTAAGTGTCCTTATTTTAATTTTTTTTAAAAGAGTGATCTAAAATCATATTTGGAAAAAAGCAACCTTTGAAAAAATTGGATCAATAGATATAATTCAATTTGCATAAGGAAAACCGGTCTCAATTAAGACATGCATTAAGAAAATATTTTATGTCTTAAAAGAATTAATTCAAGTAGGGTTCGTACGTACCGGTCTATTCTCCTAAATGGACAAAATTCGAAAAACTTTCTTTTAACTTAAATTATTTAAAGAATTAGATATAAATAAATAAATAAATATATATATATATCCAGAATTTAATGGCATTAATGTTGATCAAAGAAAAAGTTACTCGATCTATATTACTACATATATATTTCTCGCAAAAGTTCCGCATAGTGTTTGAGGGGATGTATATATATTAATAGATTTGTGGACAAGGTTTTGCTGACTAACTAATGAAAGACTATATACATATCTTGTCGTCTAATTACATATATAAGTGATGATGAGTAGTGTACGTATCTAAGAACACTAGATGGACATATATTCCAAGTGATGGTAATTATTACTACTTGAATTAATTCAATTAACCAATGATGACACATACATATAGATATCGTTGTAATATTGACCCTAGTCGAGCTTCAACATGCAGTTTATTTCTTATTAGGTCATTTCGAAGTCTCAATGAATTTGATTAATCAAAACTTGAAGCTTGAGGTTTTCGATTCCTACTACTGTGTTTATTTGAATCTAAATTATTAAGAGCTGAGAAACAAGATTCTTCTTAATTTTAGATTCAGAGTATTCGATCCATCTCATATATAATTCATGAACATTAAGAACCCGTCAAAAGTTTTCTTAATTAGGCCCCAACTAAACTTTTTATTTAAAATATATGTTTGATTGAATACAAATTAGTACTATATTAAATAAGATTATTTTTGTAGATTCCAAGCAGCGTATACTTTGCAACTTCTTCTTAAAAAAATGAGAGAGAAAAGGACTACCCTTTCAATGATAAGCATGAAGAAAGCAGCTAGCAGGCCAGGACAAATTTTTCTGGCCAGAGTAATTGTGTGCTAACACTTAATTAGTTAAATCCACACCATTACCCTTTCTGATCATGTAGGTTTGTTGATAGAAACACGTACTATCTAGCTCTAATTAAATATTCTTTAACCAAACTTTATTTGCTGTTGTAGTGTAGAAAAGAGAATATGCGAATTAATTATAAGTTTGCTTGTCTATATATGTATCAAATATTCTTTACATGTGAACCAATTCATATTAATATCATATGATGTGCATGATTGATATGCATAACATTCCAAAAATATTAGTGATATAATGGCGGAGTATGAAAAGAAGATGAAAGCACTGGCCTACCAAATCTTGCTGATAATCTTAAAATCACTGGACATAAATATTTCGGAACAAGAAGACATCAACATTTGGGCAGCATCAACTTATGAGTCCGAAGGAGCACTACAACTTAATTCATATCCATGTTGTCCAAACCCTAGCCGTGCCATTGGCCTGGCCCCTCACACCGACTCGTTACTACTCACTATCGTTCACCAATGTCAAATCGGTGGCCTCCAAATCTTCCGAGACGGCGGCAGCTGGATTGACGTTGCTCCGGTGGCCGGAGCTCTTGTCGTAAACGTCGGCGACCTCTTGCATATATTTGCCAATGCAAAGTTTCCTAGCGTCTATCATCGTGTGGTTGTGAAGCAAGACATGCATCGGATATCGGTGGCTTATTTTTATGGACCACGGATTGATTCTCAAGTTGAACCATTGACTAAACTTCAGCCTCCACGCTATCGTTCATTGTCCGTCAAGGAGTATATTAGTATTAAGGCCAAGCATCTTGATCAAGCTCTTTCTTTCATTCAAATTAATCACTAGTAATATGATTTTTTTTATTTGTACAATTACGTATGTTGCATGAACATGTTAAAATAGCAACACTTGCCTTCTATTATATTCTATTATATTAAGCATTTGGGGCCTAAATTAACTACTTTTGCCATTTTGTGTCCGTCATTTTTTATTTTCAAATAAAATTAAAGGAAAAACCACATCTATCAACCCTCCTTTTCTCTTATAATTGCATGTGCCGAGATATTATCGTTCTAGTGAAAATGACTTTTTATGTTTGATTGAATCTGTAGAGGCTAACATTTACTTTTCTTGAATTTCATGATTAATGAGTTGTACGTTCTTGAAAAGTTGTTATTTTATACTTGTCAGAAAATGACTTTTAAGTCGCTGTCAATTAATATATATATATATATATATATATATATATATATATATATATATATA